>VDFB02271358.1:1222244080-1222806550 GCA_007258455.2 Sequoia sempervirens | reverse complement strand
GGATTGTGATGCAAGGAGTGGTTGTGCCATTGGAGCAGTGTTGAGCCAAGAAGGTAAGCCCATTACCTATTTCAGTGCAAAGTTAAATGATGCTAAGAGAAAGTATTATGTATATGATCAGGAATTTTATGCAATAGTTCAAGCATTAAAGAAATGGAGACATTATTTGTTGCCGAAGGAATTTGTTCTATATACTGATCATCAGGCCTTGCAGTACCTAAATAGTCAAGGAAAATTAAATCAGAGGCATATGAAATGGGTAGAGTTTTTGCAGAGTTATACCTTTGTTTTGAAACATAGGAGTGGGAAGTCAAATAGGGTTGCATATGCCTTAAGTAGGAGGCATACATTGATGACAAAGATGCAGATTGAAGTGGTTGGGTTCAATGAACTCAAGACACTGTATGCAGAAGATCCAGATTTTGCAGAAGCTTGGAAAGCATGCAAGGAACCTGTTACAGTGGACAGGACAAGGTGGCTGGATTTCATAATCCAGGATGGCATGTTATTTAAGGGAAGTCAATTGTGTATCCCGAGGAGTTCCATGAGGGAGAACCTGATAAAGGAGAAGCATAGTGGAGGAATGGCGGGACATTTTGGTCGGGATAAGACCATTGCCATTATCAGTGAGCATTATTATTGGCCTCAGTTGTCACAGGATGTGAAGAAGTTTGTACAAAGTTGTAGGGTATGTCAGATGGCTAAGGGAGTGAGCCAGAATACAGGCTTGTATCAGCCCTTACCTGTACCAGAGAGGCCGTGGGAGGATATAAGTATGGACTTTGTTCTTGGTTTGCCAAGGACACAAAGAGGGAATGATTCGGTATTTGTGGTAGTTGACAGGTTTTCAAAGATGGCACATTTCATCCCATGTCAAAAGACCCATGACGCAGTCCACATTGCTGACTTGTTCTTCAAAGAGGTGGTGAGGCTACATGGTCTACCAAAAAGTATTGTTTCAGATCGTGACACCAAATTTGTAAGGTACTTTTGGAGGACCTTGGCTAAAATTTGAAATTGGTGAAGTTGAGTTACGCACACCATCCTAAGCGAGATGGGCCGGACAAAGGTTGTTAACGAGTGCAGGTAACCTATTGAAGAGATGTTTGGTAGGAGATAAACCTAAGGGATGGGACTTGATCTTGCAGTGAGGAATTTTCTTACAACAATTACGTCAACAGAAGCACTGGTAGATCACCATTCTAGATTGTGTATGGAGGCAATCCCAGGACTGCTCCAGAATTGAGGAAGATGGACCAAGAGAAGAAAATAAGTGTTGAAGCCAAAGATTTTGCAGAACACATCAATGATATACATGAGAAGGTAAGAGAACATATATTAACAAGATGAATATGCATTATAAGGCTAAGGCACATCATAAGAGGAGGTATAAGGAGTTTCAGATTGGTGATGAAGTGATGGTCCACTTGAGGAAGGAAAGGTTTCCAGTGGGAACATATAACAAATTGACGATGAAGAAGTTCGGTCCCTGTAAGATTTTAAAGAAGCATGATTCAAGGAATGCATATGAGGTAGAGTTGCCTGATGGAATCAACATTTCCCCTGTGTTCAACATTTCGGATTTGACAGAGTATCATGACGGTGGCGCAGAGGAAGTACCAATGATGGAACAGTGTAGGATTCTAGCACCTACTTCAGAAAAGGAGGAGGTTGAAGCAATCTTGGATAGCCGTGTGGGAAGGAGTACCAGAAACAGGCGGTATGAAGAATATCTGGTGAAATGGAGAGGAAGGCCTGTTGAAGATTCATCCTGGTTATCTAAGGCAGCAGTTGACCGGTTGGGTTTTCCTCAACCATCGAGATGGTGGCGGGGTCACTTCTCAATTACCACGGGTATGCGATGCGAGGAGCATCGGTGAATTGTAAGGGCAATCTTGCATCACCCAAAAATAGTGAAATTTCAAGTTTATCATTTTTCAGATGTTTTTACATTTTTGGATACCCTTTTCGTCATAATAAAATTCCCAATTCACGGTTTTTATTTTCTCTTCCTGGGTGGAAAGATATTGCAATTTTTGTTGCCCAGATTTGCACCTGAAAATCTTCGAGTGGGATTTGAGGCACTTAGAGCTTCCGGATCAGCCCGAAACTTGCGAAATCGGCGTAGCGGATTTCAAGCGCGTTCTTGACTTCGAGAGCTTTCCAACGGTTCGAACGGTTCGCGAATCGGAGTCCTGGATCAAAAGTTATGGCCCCGCGAAGTTGGCGCACTTTCTAGAAGTTACCATTGCAAATGCCCTTTCCAAATTTGAACTTCTTGTTGTAAATTTTCGGTGCCAAAACCGCCTAAACTCAATTTGAATGTTGTTTTGGCTCCAAACTAAGGAGGAACTCTATTTATGGGCGGGTTTTCTAATTTTTGGGTAACTTTTTGGGGACAAGCTCGCATATTGCGAAAGGGTTAATCTGTAGCTTTCTGTAGCTTGCATATGTTGTAGAACTTGGGGATTTGAGATCCTCTGCATGTAAGAAGCTCCATTTTCTGAATAATAAAATTATTCTCTTGTTTGTGGGTTATTTTCTGTGTCTCGGGTTGTGCCCTCATCAATTGGAGGTGTGAAGTCAATAATTTCATTACCCTTTACATCCACACACTACCTAGTAGCAGGGTTATATGCTCCAGCTGCTGCAAGAATCAACTCTGGACATTGGATAGATAGGGGGAAGAGTGCAACATGTGCCAGTCCTGATTGAACAATTCTTTCCATCCTTCCTGTGATCTGTTCTTCAGTGAATGTTTCCTCATGCAATTATTCATAATTAAAAGGGCCCAAATTAGTGACAGTAATATTAGCCTAGTCGGAATCAATTTTGCTAGCTGTGAGGACCACTTCCCTATGCCTACATCTTAAGGAATATGGAAGTTGTTCCACTTTGATCTTCTTCGGTCTAACTCCTTGCCATGAAGTTTCACCTGGTTGACTTCTCTGAGAGGCCTCATCTAATGCTCCTAACATTTCTTGATTCCTACAGCAATTTCCTGTATTAGATGAACAAAACATCTAATTTAGTCAATCATATAATCCCTCCTCCATGCTCTTAAGATAATATTTAGTTGGTCAAACTATGCCTTTATCAGAGGTGGAACCGTAGAAGTATTAGGCATAAACAATGTTTCTTATCATGCAGCGGGGTCGGGATCGGAACTAGACAAGGAGTAAAATAGTGTTAGAAGTGGGATCGGGACGGGAACCGAACCATAACTAAAATAGGGTTAGAAGCAGGACCGGAACAGGGATTGGACCAGAACCAAAAATAGGGTTGGAAGTGGGACCTGAACGGGGATCGGACCAGAAACAAAATTTAGTTACCAAGTTCAACTTCCCCTCTGGATCCGGTTCTGACCAAGAATAAAGATATAAAGACGTCATAATAAAGAATGAGAGCGGAATAATTCCATTAAACGGAGAGTATTTCAAACAAGACAGTCATATGAACCATAAACCCTGGGTCACATGGGCCCCAAAGGAAACTAGCAATAGCATAGTTTAACCCTCCAACAACTCCTCCATACAAAAGTCTTTTAAACAATGGAAAAGGTTATATTGCAAAACCCTAGTTTGCCTGACACTCTACTTCCAAAAATTAGGACACAATAATCCCATACGAACAACCCAAAACTGATGTGAGAATACCAGAATAGGGTCTCAAAACAAAATTCATCACCCAAGCAAGGAAACCCCTTCAAAAATCAAAACCCTAGTCAAAAATAGAGTACGAAAAATGAACCCTTCACAAAAGCGACAACAGAACAAACAACAAAACCAAAAATGACAAACGAAGAAAAGAAAACCAAACAAAATGGAATGGAACAGAAAAAATAAAGAAGCAAACAAGCATAACAAGAAGAACAAAACAAACACCAACAAAGGAAACAAAAAAAAAACAAAAAAGAACAAAACCCCTCCCGCGAATGCGCCAAAACAACACACCCGAAAGAAGAAACGGGAGAGGGAAAAACAAAGAAACCTACCTCAAAATGCTCCTCAGGACTGACCAGTATTTAGCGAAGATTCACTCTACAATTTTCCCCCATGATCAAATCATTCTTTCAAGACTTTCCTAGCCGTGATTTGCTTAAACAATTCATATAATAATAGCAATGAGGTAGTTTAAGCATAATTAAATCTTTGATCTTTAATTCGCACATGCAAACAAGCTGCATTTAATGTAATAAATGTGGTCATTCAGGGATAGAGTCAATGACGCAAACTGACAGTTAAGTCAAGTCGACGGAACATCAAAAGGTAAGGCAAACACGGAGCCAGGTCAGAAACAAGATAAAGAAACTATACAAAGTTCCCTATTTCATTTCCAACCCCGGATCCGACCTCGACAAAAGGACCAACCAAAAATGACAAACGAAGACGGGGGGCAGAGACAAAACCAAAAGGGAACTTCAAAAAGTTTGAAGTTCCCTTCCAAGTTTGGATCCGGTCCTGACCAAAAAGCAAAGAACAAAACACACAAGCACAAGAGAAGCGGGACCAGAGCGAACACCGGACCTATCCCAAATAACAAAGAAAAAGAGAAAGAAAACGAGCGGAGACGGAGTCAGGGTCAGATCACAAAATGGAAAGTTGAAACTTCCTACGTGAGTTCCAATCCTGGTTTCGCTCTCGTGCGAGAAAACAAACAAAACATAAGGAAAAAAACCAACAAATAAAAGGACAGACCAACCCAAGTGTTTGTTGAAAAACAACCAGTAGAAGCAAAGGAGAATAAAAGAGAAGGCAGAGTTGGGGTCAGAACTATATCCGAACTAGAAACTTTGAAAGAGTTCCATATTTAGATTTGGTTCCGGACCTGCCTCCGACAGAACAAAAGATAGACTTAAGAGAAAAACAAAGAACTCCCAAGACCCAACCAAACAACCAAAGGCCAACAAAAGAAAAGAAAAGGGGGACCCATTTTATTCTAGAATAAAATAAAATGGGGTGGTTATGCAAGGCATAAAATGACACACCATCTTGCAACAATCCTCCCCAACACAAGCGATGGGTTTGAACCTATGACTAGCTCTAATACCAATTATTGTCCTTGCAGTTGCACCAAAAGGTTGACCTATCAATGCTTGATACAAGTGTCAGTTAAGATCCATAGGAGGTGGTTAGACCATGTCACAAACCCAAGCGTTGTTTTGTAAGGAAGACCAAAGAACACACCATCTTGCAACATTTAATAGTAGGATTTTGACTATTCCATAGCTCAAAAGGGGTCTTACCAGTATCACCTTTGATTTGTACCTGGTTGAGTGTGTACACATCAGTACTCACGACTTCTCTCCAATAGATGAGGAACATTTCCTTCCAACATCATAGTTCTAGCAGCATCTTCAATTGTTTTGTTCTTCCTTTCCAAAACTCCATTTTGTTGAGGGGTCTGTGGTGCAGATAATTCTCTCTTTATTCCATGTTCTTCACAAAAAGTATTAAATTCGTTGGAAGTGAATTCACCACCTCTATCTTATCTCAGACATTTAATCTTCAAACCTGTCTCTGTCTTAACCATAACTTTAAAGATCTTGAACTTTTCCAATGCTTCAAATTTATCCCCTAAGAAAGTAACCCATACCATTCTAGAATAATCATCAATGAGTAACATGAAATACCTGTAACCTTGTAAACTTCTGACCTTAGACGGACCACACAAATCAATATGCACAAGCTCTAACATTTCATTTGAACAATGCTTTTTACTCTGACATGAAATCCTAGTTTTCTTTCCCAATTAACATTCCTTGCATATTGCATTGGTAGGTTTCACCAACTTAGGTAGATCTCTCATAGCCTTAGTGGAACTTATCTTGACAATATTATCAAAGTTAACATGACACAACCTCCTATTCCATAACCAACTTTCATCAACTTGAGCAATCAAACAACTTTTACTAGCAACACTCAAGTGAAAGATATTACCTTTTTTTTTGTACCTAATGCAATTTCATTTCCAGAACTCAATATTCTGCACTTTCCATCCTTGTACTGAAGATTCTATCCTTTATCAACCATTTGACCAACACTCAAAAGATTATGCTTCAAGCTTCCACATACAGAACATCATTGGTATTATGCTTACCATCAAGAGAAATGCAACCTCTTCCAAGAATCACACTAGTTGTATTATCACCAAATATCACAACACCACCATCATACTTTTCCAAGCTTACAAACTTATTTTTGTCTCCTGTCATATGATGTGAACATCCACTATCAATTACCCATTCATCTTTTTCTTCAACTTGAGTAGCTAGGGCTTTCTCCATATTTGTACAACCAACAGATTTAGTAGATACATGATTATTTTCTTTGATAGCAATAAATACCCATTCATCATCACTTCTATTTCCTTTATTAGATTCATCATCTATCACGCCTTCATCAACAACATAGTAACACTTCTTCTGAAATCTAGGCTTGTTATGTCTTGTTTTAGCAGCTCTTTTCAGACACCTTGATGCAAAATGACCTATCTTATTGCAAGAAAAGCATTTAAGAGGAATTTTCCTTCATACTTACCTTTTACTCTCGGTACTTTTTTGAAAATAAGTGCTTCCAGATCTTCTAGCTCTCTTTCTTCTTCTTCAATCTATCTGATTTCATCCTCATACTTGAATGTCTTTCTAGATGAACTTTCATCTAGGTCATATCTCTATCTATCTCTTCCAGAAGTAGTAGCCTTAAATGCAAATTCAACCTTAGGAAGGGCATCACCAAATTCTCTCAACTCAAAATTAGTCATCTTACCAACCAATGTATCTCTGGTTATGTTTGTTACAGTATGGAGCTCTTCAATAGCACTAGCTTTGACTTTGTAAGAATCAGGCAAGGATCTAAGCACTTTAACAACAATCTTAGATTCATCTATCTTTCCACCAACACATCTAATACCACACACAAGTTCACTCACTCTTTGCATGAAAGTATTAATGTTATCATCATCACCCATTCTCAACCTTTCATATTTCCCTTTCAAACTCCGAAACTTAGTAATCTTCACATTAGCATCACCTTGATACAAGGTTTCCAACTTTTTTCAAATCTCATAAGTAGTCTTCAGATCCATAACATTTTTCATATCAGAATCAGTCAAAGCACTCAACAAAGCTTCCTTAGCCTAGATATTATACTCAACATATGTACTATTCGGTGGAGTGACATGCCTATTACTTATAATGCTCCAATAGGGTTCACCAATGCATCTTACATGGCACTCCATTTGAGTCTTCCAAAAAGAATAATTTGTTCCATCAAATATTGGACTATCCTTCTTGTAAGTTGCCATCTCAGATCACCTTAAGTTGCTAAACTACTTCCAAGGAACCTGCTCTGCTAACAATTGTTGGCAATATAAGGGTAGACAACTAAGAGGGGGGATGAATCAACTATCAAAAAAATTCAAAACTTATTCAACTTATTAACCTTATTCTCTGATCTTATTATTAATCATGAAAACATAAATCATCAACACATTAGAAACACACATAACACCAATATTTTTTATGTGGAAACCCTATTAGGGGAAAAACCATGGTGGAGGTCACTCCACAAGATTATACCCTGTTAAAAGTATAATGAAAATGAAATATGGAAAATTCACATGCATTTAGGCACACTGCTCAATTGCAAAGGAAGACACACTATCTTACAAAGAGTTTCAGATTAAAGCCATCTGGATTTTGAACTAAGAAAATAGCATTTGCTAATGCCTACCTATAGTTCCAATTAAGCACATGAACACTTCTTCACTCTTCTTCACTCTTCTTCACACTTCTTCACAATTCTTCACACTCTTCTCTACCTTCAAATGATTTAGAACATTTTTCATGCACACACACATTTGACAGACATCAAATGAAATGAATAATCACTTTAATATATCTACAACAAGAAATTTCGTCGCTACAAGTCGCCCACAAAGAAATAATAAAATGAATATAAACTGTTAGCCCAAAACATTAAAGATTATCAATGTGAATCAACCAAGGTTGGCCACAACTTAGTGAGGACCCAAATCAACATCTCTATCATTAAGAAACTTGAATTAATTTCTCCTCGAAGATCCACAACACGCTACAAACACTATGTTGGCCAAGAACAAGAAAAGCATGAACACGCAAGAGAAAATCGCCAACCACGATCACAATGATCAATGCGGACGTGAAAAAAAGATAGAGAATGATCTAGAAACATCTACAAGCATCAAAAATCACAAGATAAGCATCCACAACAACTAAACTAACTGAAATAGCATCATCTTCAGAACACTAACTGAAGAAACAAAAAAATTGTTTGAATGGAAATCTTCATAACTCGATCAAATATTCATGTGGATCTCTGAAACTCAATTTGGATAAAATAGATACACTCAGCAACAAACCCTTTAGTCCACAACCTCTGATCAACAATGTATAGAAATAACCACCATACTGAACTTCACTTCACCACTGACAACTTGGAACTCATTTATTACAATTTTCTCAATATCCTCATCATATACAACTTCAAATACATTTATGCTAATAGTGTTAACATCAATGAAAACCACATATCATCAACACAACCACAACATCCAAAAAAATCATCTACTCATTCTTATTTCATTCTAAAACCATGCTACCCAATTCAAATTCTCAACTTGACTCACTAAAACCTCACTTTTCACAAGGAAAACACAAATTTCACTCTTAGGGCTTCACATCCAATTCACTTCTAGACCCCCCTGCTCTAGTTCAACATTCTCCCACCAAAAACCTATTTTTTCCAATCCATCCCACTGAGTTATAAGCCTTACAGTAGGTGAGATGGAGTTAATGCATGTTTGAAACTTACAAAACTTACTAGAAACCCTATTTCAGCTAGTTAGAGAAATCTGAAGATACATCACACAAAACTTAATGGAAAGACCTCAATAATGGATTCAAATGAGAGAAGACATAATATTCTATGCTAATCCACAAAGAAATGAATCAAAAATATGTTGTACGAATTGTACAATTGCCACTACAACTGGAGAATATAGAAAAATGGAGAAAATCTGAGTTTTTATTGATCAAGTCTTCTTCCCAATAAAAAGATCCAACCTCCTTTCAAGTTCATGATGCTATTTATGATTTTTCTTACCAAAAAAACTACTTCAACTTCCAAAACTAACATTTGAAAGAGGTGATTGTTGTTCTTCCTCTACAATGCATTTTAAAACCTTACATCATATCAACTTAACAGCTTAACATATTTTGCACATATTGAAAACTCGACCAACTAGCAACTAAAATTTATCACAAATGACCTATTACATCCTCAAATGGTCTTATAGACCTTATTTTAAACAAAAATCTTCAACAATCTACATCCTATACCTTAACACTTTAAATTGACCATCTTGTACCAATGGTGCTCCTGCACCATTCCTCAACATTATCTTTTCCTTCTTCTTCACTGCCTTTATTTTCTTCATCATTACCTTTCTCTTTTCCGCCTTTTTCTCCTTTAGTATGCTTTGGATGAGTATCATTATGATTTTTAGGCTCAATCTCTCCTTCATTCTACTTTTCACCTTCCAGAGGAATATTGTCATCATCGGTATCAACTTTAAAATCAACATTTTTAGAAATACCTTCAATACCTGTATCAGGAGGAATATTTACCTCAGCATCTTTGACAATGTCTTCATCAGCTTTCAGCATGCCATATTTCTTTGCAGTTTCTTGGATCACCTTTGTTGTTTCCTTGCTTACCTTCTTTGTCAGCCTTTTATTTCTTGTCATCAACATGTTTACTCTTTTCTTCATCCTAAACATATCTGAGCAAATATTTTTCAAATATTCCAAATCATCAGGGGTCAGGGAAGACCCGAGCTTATCATAATCAACATTTCTGATTTTCTCTTCAAAGCCATTTGCTTATGCTCTTGTTTCCATTAGTGCTACTCACATACTTTCAGGTAGATCTTTCCTTATGTCATCCCATTTAATATCTAAAATAACAACATATTGAATGAAAACTAACAATAGAGTTTTATTATCTTCTTCTCTAACATTATCATAGTATTTTGTTGTGAGTTGCAACATATTTTCAAAATGTAGCAAAGAATTGACAGTTGCCTCTAATTTATATTGAGGACTAGAACTTACCGGGTTGTCCTATTTTTCTTTTTGATCCACAAAAGCTTCACCAAACACCTAGACTTCTTTAGTTCTGGTTTGGTGTGCACATGAACACCAAATTTTTGTGCCTCCTCATCATCAAAAGATGATATGTCATGCACTCTCTTTGAACCAACAACTTCTGTACAAGCACCTTCACCAGAGGATAAACCTCCTCTTCTTTTCCTTGTCAATTTTGCATTAGGATCTTCTTCTTCTTCATTGTGGTCATCAGTAACACTAAGATTCTTCTCTCTTGTTGCTTTCTCTTTCTTTCCTCTCTTTGCAGGGGAAACAAGAGGGGTATCTTTCCTCTTACTAGATCTAGTGGTAGGTTTAGAGGAAATAGGACCTTTACCTTTATCAACAACACTAGGCTCAATCTTAGCTGTAGGGGTTGCAGAGGGTTTTGCAAAGGTATTCCTTCCAGATCTCCTAGGGCTAGATGATTCTGCTTCTAGTTGTGCTCCCCTAGCCCTTCCAAGGGAAATTTCCTCATCAGTGAAACTGGCATCTTTAAGTGTTTTCTCCACTTTCTTCCTAATCTTAGGCTTCTGCATGCTGCTTCATATGAATTCCATAGACTTCTCATCATATGTCCCAATTCTAGGTTCATTAGGGTCCTCTGGATTTCTTAGCAACATTTGCACATAAGCTTTAGCTTCTTCTTTTATCTCATATCCAAGAGGCCGAATCCAAATAGTTCAAGGTTCTACAACCTCAATCATGCATTCATCGGTGGAGACATGAAATATAATGTCATTCTTATACTTTTCCACATTTTTTCTTAGAATCCTATCCCTTTCATTCATATTTCTTTTGAATACAACAAAGAATGTTGTTAGGGAATCCTCTTGAGTGTTCACATTACCAAGATTATGCATGTAATAAAAAATTTGATGTCCTACAGGTCTAGATGGGTTCCAAAATACTTCTTCATTCTTCCCAAGGAGTCTTTTCATGAAATAGAATAGTAAACATACAATTAGAGAACCAGATTTAAATGCATACTTTCTTTCCTTCGACGAATTCACATTCTCGAACAGTTGTAACTAGAGCAACTTGCACAAATCATAATCAACATCATTCATGACCATATCAAACCTAGTGTAGATAGTAGTAGCTGAAACAAAGTTCTCTGTATTTGTGAAATATATATTGTGACCTATCATGATAGATGCATACTTTATTGCTGGATTAGTAATGGTTTCTGTTGCTAAAGCTCTTTTATCGTATTTGGCTCATGTAAGTTCTTCTACAACCTCATTCTTTATAGATTTCAGCACGGGCACTGTACCTTTGTCCCATAACCCTGTAACAACCCTAATCACATCCTTTGTTATAAGATGCGGCCAGTTAGTCCACATAAATTTGTCATGGATTCTACTCATAAATGACTTAAAAAATTTGTCATCATAGCTTAAATTAGGGAAAGTGTTCCAGACGTTCAAAATTTTATCAACCACATTCGAATACTTAGGTTTTACCCTAAATTCATCACCAATAAGCTCATTCTACAAGATGTCAATTAGCTTTGCATGATTGTATTCTTCAAATTTTACCCAAATCATCATCCTAGTATCCTCAGTCGGCATTACACCATGTGGAATTGATGAAAATGCACCCATGGGATCATCTTTGAAAACTTTCGAAGAATATTTTTTGTAAGAGGGCCTCGACCTCTTCAACACTTGCACAACAACATGGGTTGTCATTCTACCAGTTTTGAACCCAAACAACTCAACCAAAGCAAAAACACAATTACTTAGAAGATAAAAAGTACCTTTTTCTGCACGACGAATGGTAACTAGGGTTTCCATAGCCCAAACTCCAATTCTCTTCAAGAATTCTCCAGAAGCTCTTCAACTTCTTCAAATGCTCGAATGATCAAAGTACCTTAAACATTTCCCTTATAAAGTAACGATCTGCCCTAATTTGAATTAAATGTGGTAGAATCCAAAAATTTGCTAAAAAAAATTTCTCCTTTACACAAACAAACCCTAATTTACTCTGCAAAAGATCGTCCCTTCATATTTTCTACCGATTCCTTTTTCAGAACCTTTGAAAAGTTAATCTTCGTGATTCATCCTCATGCCATCCTCTGACATGCCATTTATCCAGGGGGTTCTTATGATTTTCTAATAATGCTCCCCATTCAACCTGGCTAGGTCTAATTACCGAATCAATCATTTGTACTGGATGAGGGCACAAACTCATCAAAATTCTCTGGTTCTTCTTTCTTTTTCCAAATCTTTCTCATCTCTTTCTTAATCTCATCTTTTTCAACCTTCTTCACAGATTCATTCTTTTCCAGCGAATAGGTTTCCTTACTCTTCTTGCTTCTGTAGACTCTTGAAACATGTCCTAGTTTGTTGTAGTTATCGTAGACAATAATTTTTTGATTGGATTGATTTCCACTAACTCTTGTTCTACACTGATTAGCTTTATGTCCATACATATTGCAAGTATAGCAATAGCCATTAAAGGATTGATTCATTCTTCCTCCATAAATTTGATTCATCATCAGATTCCTACATTCACTTGCCCTATGTCCAATTCTTTTGCATGAAAAATATTGACCACTAAAAGGACCAGGGAACTAATTTATTCTACTCCCACATTATGTTGCCTTGTGACCAAATTTATTTCATGAAAAATAAGTTCCATTAAAATAAGGATACCTTTGTGCATTAGGTTGTGTCACCGAAGGTCTTCTAGTAGAGTTCTTTGAATTTCCTTTCTACTTTCCTTCATTCTGAGTCTTCTAATTATTTATAGTCTTAGAGCCTTCTCAAGTATCATTTCCTAGACCACTTTTATCTTTACTCAGTTTATGTCCTTCAATCAATTCATCAAGCCTATTCAACCTAGTTTTGAAGTTGTTTTCATAGAGTTTCTCCTTCTCCAGATCCACTTTCAAATTCACAATTTCTTGTTCAAGCTTAGTGCAATCTTTAGACTTGGTTTGTACCAATTTGTTCACACATTCTTCTATTCTTTTCATCTCTTCCACTTGCACTTTTAGACTAGTAATCTCTTCACTTTCCTTCTTCAACTGATTAGTTACTTCCTTATGCCTATCCTTGAACTTTTTCAATTGCTCCTTACATTTCCAGACACATTCATTTGCTTCATCAAGGTTCTCTTTTAGATCTCTATTTTCTCTTTCAACTTTATCAAGATCCTCTAGAGAAATCTAGAGCTCTCCTTTATCATCCATTTCTTCTATCTTTAGGATCTCCCTCAAGCTGTTAGGCTTAACCAGAGGAACCAAGCTCTGATACCAATTGTTGAAAGTCCAAGATACTGAGAGGGGGGGTGAATCAGTATCTTCTTATATTTTCTGATCAAATATAATCCAACTATTCCAATGAATACAACAACAAATATAAATAAGATAATTAACAGAGCATGGAAACACAATACACATGAACACCAAAATTTTTACGTGGAAAACCCTAAATGGGAAAAACCAAGAAAAGTGTTAGCTCACAATATAGTATAACTGGTTATAAAATATTACAAAAATGGGTGGCTCACTGCTAGGACTCATTGTCCAAAACAAAGGCTCATTGCCTACAGAATTACAACGATTGAATGGCTTTCAACTAGAAAAATGAACTGACAGAGTACACCTAGTGAGTGTAGATTCAATTCCAAATAAAGCTCAGTAAACAGACTTGACACACTTCATCATGTTCACACTACTTCACATCATCATTTCACTTCTTCAAAAACTATTCATTGTATATAGCCAATATCTTCACAAGCATCAATTAGGTCGGCCTAATTAGATGCACTTCTTATTCACTAAAATATCATTTTTCGGCTTCAATAGTTCACAAAAAATTTTCTCACAAACTAATTTAAACATTTTTCATGTGACATCATGTCGGCTCAAACCATAAATAGTTCACACAAATGTTCTTTTTAAAAATTAATCCACAACATCACAATCAACCAAGGAGGTTGGCAAGGAATAGACCTCAACACAAAAAGCAACCAATAGAGTAATACTGCTACGTTGTACGAGCACCAAAGCACATAATATTTTGAACATGCATGTATCCAACAACCATAATCAACCTCTCAAATCCACAAACAATGACTATTATCTTTGGAGAAATACAGACTAGAATACTAGAGGATGTAAACAAAACACCAGATCAAATACCAAACCAGCTTCAAAAATTTTCTTGCAATTGTACCTCAAATATCATGATGACATCAATGACAACACAAAATAACAAAACTTCTTCATTTTTCTAACACTTTGTATCCCATGTATCTCAACCGGGTACCCATAGTCATCCATATAGCTCACCATCTTATCCTCACAATTTACAATGGATTTGTGCTTAGTTAACCAGTTGATTCCTAAGATTACATCATAGGATCCTAGAGGTGCCACGTAAAGGTCAACTTGGGTTAGGAAGTTGGGAAGTTTTAACTTGCTGCAAAAAAAAATGAATCTACTTCCTACTCTGCTCAATTCCCATACTGAAAAAACTATGAGTTTTCCAAATATCCAGGTTAAATAGGCAGCTTAGAAATCATTCTAGGATCTATAAAACACTCAATAGCTCCAATATCTATCAAAATAGAAATGGTTCGGCCATAGATCTTACCCATCAATCATATTGGAGAAGCTAGGTACTCTATTTTCCTATTATCCATCACTGCATGGATCTTGTGTTGCGAGGTTTGTTGTTGATTTCCTTCCTTTCATGACTTCGAATTCTGAGGGAAACTAGATGTATAATGGTCTCCCCCACAAGTGTAATATCCATCACGTGGTCCTTTTTGACCTCTAGAATTATCCTCTTTTGAGTATCTTTGGTTACTATCAAAGTTGTTGTTTCCCCTATTAGCCCTTTTATTCCTTCTGCCTTGGTTTCCTTCTTCCTTTTCCAAAGTTTCACCTTCTCTTTTCAAATTTTTGATCTAATGGGACTTATTTCCCTTCTATCCATCACCCTTCTAAAACTTTTCGTTTCTAAATTAAGGCTTAAATTCTAAACCCTTGTGAAGATTGGACAACTATTGCAATTAATTTTCTTGCTTAATGGCCTTCTCAAAAGCTTCTACCATCATAAGGAGATTGTGGAGGTCCACCTTAGATCCAATGTGTCGATCCTAGTATAAAATTTTGAATATGCAAACACTCATCAAATTGATACCATGACACATACTTGAGGAAATTGGTAAACTTCTCCCAATACTGAACTACTGTTAGGCCACCTTGGGTCATATTTTGAAATTCAATCATCTTTTTGTCAAAAAAAAAAGTTATGGTAGCCACCTCTTCTTGAAATATTGGAAGAAAAACTCCCAAGTGATCTCCTTGGATGAAGTCTCCTCTCTGCCTTTTCGTTGTCCCACCAAGTAGCTATGTCTCCATATAGTTGATACACAACCCAAGCAACCTTGGTTTGGTCTAATAGGTTGTGGAGCCCAAAGTATTTTTCCATATCTATGATCCAGGACATGGCTCCATCTTTGATGACCTTTCCATCAAATATTAGTGGTGCTACATTTTTAATATATTTCCCCAATTCTTCCTTAACTAAACCTTGATTAAGATCCACTTAGACCCTTTCTCCTTGGTTGAGTACCTCATTCCTAAGATTCCAATCATTCCACACCCCTCAGACCTCTTATTCCAAATGGTCCATTCAGGTTTCTTTCTAGTTTAGGAGTTCTAGGATTTGGTCTAGCCTCTTGCTTGGTACATTGTCCTATCCACTAGTACCTACTTCTTGTCTAGTGGTCACCATAAAGACTCACACTTGACCTACAACACAGTTGTTTTTAGCATATCTTAACTCAAGGTTTTTATGTTTAAACAATTGTATCTACACAATACTATGTACACAACATGTAATCTAAAAAATATATACACATTCATTCACATGAAAACAAGTCTTCAAGTTTTGTTCTTTTGATCAACAACAAAAAAAGACTATTTATATTAAATATGGATCTACATTGATCCTTATTTACAAAAGTTTTTCCATTCTAAGTAGTTACCTCATTATCCAATAGAGGACATTCCTCTGGATCCTCATCTTAATTTACATCATCTCTCTTGGGTGAGGGAGGATGTACACATAGGCACTCCTTCTCCTCTTTAGTTAATAGAGGTACATTAGTGTTGTGCAATTTTTCGCACGCATGCCCTGTTGTAAGCAGGGACCCTCTTTCGCTTCGGTTTTGGTGTTTTGGCCCTTTCTTTTGGGGTTTTTTGTCTCACTTGGGCATGCGCTTAAATGTTCATTTTGATTGCCTAGGTGTTTCTTCGGGTTGTTTATTGAAAATCTAAAGTTCAGATTGAATTTCGGGCTTCTGCCCTGATTCAGGATTTTCTGCCCTGGTCGGATTTTCCTGGATCCTGCTTGGATTCTAGTTGAACCTTGTTGCTCGGGAATTTTGGGTCTTCCCGGATTTCCGCGTGGTCTGGATTTTGCCAGATTCCACCCTGTTGTCAGCTCCCCGGGTTTCATGACTGTCTTATCGAGTGCATTAATGGCTTTGTACGCGCTTTTGAAGGCTAGATCCTACTTGATTTCTGAGATCTTTCACGCCATTATGTTCACTATTTTCCATCATTTGAGCTAAGAGGTGCTTTCCTACGATTGATTGACTTCGTTTGGAGGCGTTTGGGCTTGAATTTATTGATTTGGTGGCTATCTCTTGTGCGTTATTGCCTGTGATTGTTGCAGACACCATTGAGCTTCGCGTTTGCAACTTTTGAGACCAATTCCTGCTTTATAATGGTATGTGTCTAATTTCTCTACTCTTAATTGAGTTATGAATGGCACGTTGGTATTTGAGTTCTTGTTTAGTTGTTTATTTCATGCTAGGGTTGTTTAGTATTGCATCCTTTGTCATCTCCCAGGAAAGTTTTGGAGTTCGTGTGTCTGTCTGCATTTTAATGAGTCTTTCCTGAGAGTAATCAATGAACCCTAGTGGTGAGCCAACAATGAAACAACTAAATCCCGAGCTTGCCTGTGCGTTAATGGCAGCTAGTGAGGTTTGAAACCTAGGGCAAGACCATGTCTGGTTATTTCATCTTAGGATTGACCTAGAATACAAAGGAAATTCATGAGAAGCCCGTCCCTGACTGGCCTTAAGTTAAACTTGTCAAAATCCATAGTTGGTTCGGTATCTGGGTGAAATCTTCATCTGGCATCGCATTCTAGGATTATCCATCCCATTCGAATTTTATTCGCTGTGATGCTATTGTTCTTACACTGACAAAATTCCTTGTGCATATCGACCAGCAAAATCTTTTCTTTCACCAAGACATCCATTCCTTGGTAAGACCTCATATCGATCGCCTTGTGTTCCACCGAGGGGGCCTTCTTAAGTTTATGACTCATCCCTGTGACTGTATTGTCTCTCACACCGACAAAAACCCCTTTGCTATCAGCAAGATAGGCCCTAGTTACCAAGATGTCCTAGCAGACCCCTAAAGCCTTTCCGATCTCCCATCTATCACTGTGACTTTCACTTTCGGCGAGACCTCTCGCCGAGCATCTATCGCTTTCGCCAAAGTCTTTTCAGTTGGGGGGGCATCCATCTTTCACTGAGACCCTACCGCGAGATTCCAACTCTTGCCAATACTTCACATGATTCACTGTAACTACAGATGTTTTCCAAGACACTGTAGCAAAGCCTTCTTCTCTTAGCGAGCCCAAATCTTTTCACTGAGACCTCTGGCCGAATTCAAACCAAGCCCTTGTCGACATAGCGTGGAAACTTCACCAAGACTTCATATCAATAAACTATTGTCTAGCCAAAGTGATTCTTTAAACCCACCAGTCGGCGAGACATGAAACATTCACCAAGAGCTTACCCTGACTATCCTTTGATCATATCGATGGTATTTGCTATATCGCCGTTCGGCAGGATGTTTCACCAAAACCATTATGTCATAGCGAAGCCTGTCCCAGTGATTTCTTTCAGCGAGACACCCAAATGTCACCGAGACTTCTCCGCAAGATCTTAACTCATGTCGAAATCCTTTGTTATGGGAATTCCTGTTGGTTCGGAAGTATGCCTAAACCGCGGATGTCCGCCAGGTCTGGATTTCTCCGAAATCTGCAATCTCCCAGATCTTCCGAAGCTTCTTTAGCCTGTTCTTCGCGGAAATCCGTCCCTCACGGATTTCCCCGAAAATTGATGAAATATAAGGGAACATGAGATAATTGGATTCAATTATAATTTGTGATGCATTTGATGTTTATTTCATGTCATAATTGGGTCTTTCATGTGATTTATTTATGAAAAGATGATAAGGTTTAAAGATTAAGCAGGTGTTTCTTGGTTACTCTGCTAGAATCCAATCGGTCCAGAATTTCCCGAATTCCTCTTTGGCTCAGATTTCGCAGACGGTCTTGAAACCCAAAATTTGTTGGGATCATTTTATATGAATTTTAACAACACCCTGACTACATGAGTTGCATTCTAATGGTGTTTTGATTGATTAACCTTGCTTTCCTGTGGTTCTTACTATGTTTTCATGTGGAATGTAAGCTGAGTCGAGCAAGGTAGCAACTAGTTCCTCATTGTTTGATGCCGAGAGAATTAAGCTGGACATCAAGAGCAAGGTTCCTGAAAGAAAGATTACTTCTGTCTAGTCAGAAGTCACTGATACCAATTTTGGCCTCTGGGACTACGAGGAATTTAAAGAAAGAATGGCGGTTGAGGATCTCCCTTTGGTGATGAGAAGGATGATGGAATCAGGCCTATCCCACATGGCCGGTTTCCCTTCTACAATACAGTGCTATGAGCTGGTCCTTGAGTGTGCCAGGCACTATGATCAGGACACATAGAGGATAATTGGTCCTCAGGGGAGAGTTGTTGCTAATCTCAACCCAGTCTCCATTGCCCAAACCTTTGACATGCTAGATAGATCTCATGTGGTGGGATTCACCATTGAGGCAGCCCAGGAATTCTACGATGACCAGACTATGAAGTCATAGCAACTAATCAACTCCTGGCTGGAGAAGCCCAAGTCCCACTATTCCAAGTTGCCTAAATAGCTGTATAGAGCAAAATTCAAGGAGTACTGTGATTCCATCACCTTTCTTAGCAGGGTGCTTGGATTGAGGAGTGCTGGTACATTTGAGAACTAGATGTGCCATGTGATTGTAAGGATGGAACGAGAAAATATCAACTACCATTGGGCAGGGGTCATCAGTCAAGTGATTCATAAGCAATTGTCCAATGTGTTGCAAACAAAGACCTTCACAATGACCTCATATCTGGTCTATGCACTGGCTAGATTCCATCCCTATAGAGGATTGGATACAAAGGGAATTTTTGGATAGGATATCATTTATGAGGTTTACCCTCAGTTGTACTTAGGAAGCTCAAACTATAGGAGAGAAAATGATGCATTCACCATGCATATTACCAGAATGCTTCAAGAAGAAGAGTATGTCAGGATTTTAGATCTGGCAAAGGAACTCATCAAGAAGTATGGAGCCTGGTTCATTCAGTTCCCAACCTTCTCTTACATCTGGATTGATGGCTGTCAAAAGGCCCCGTACAAACTTCCAAGGTATCCCACTGACCACCTCATATTGTTGGAAGTCACCAGGCAGATTTGTGACTTTGATGCCATTGTCAAAAAGGACAAACATAAGATAGGATTTGGTGGGGATTTTCCCCTAAGGATTGGCACTGGTGAGGTATGCCCTTCCATTGGTTCTGCCCAAGCTTCAAAAAAAGAATTGTGTGCTCTTGGCTTGTCTCTCCACTCCAAGAGATCCAGATTTGACATCACAAGGGAGGCTCAAAAGAAAGCCGGTAGAGAGTATAGCCATAAGGTAAAATTAGAGGAATATTGAGCCAACTACAAAGATGAATACGAGGTCCGAAAGAGGAAATTCTCCCAGCTTCTGGTGGAAGCAGTCCGATTGTACAATGTGAGGGTAGTCCCTAATCAATTGGAGGATGATGGGGACTTAATTCAGGATCATGCCTATGAGGCAGTAAAGAACAAACTGATTGGTGATGTGGAATGGTTAGAAGAGGAGCAAACATAACTGAAGCAGCTAATGGAGCCAATCATTAAGGTTACCAAGATGTGGCTCAAACACATGGTATGGGAGTTGGGGAACAAGGGAGTAGAATTCACATATGCCCTGATGGGGAACTTGGATGCCCACTCCACTTTTGAAGAATCCACCGAGCAGGACCCTAGAGGTAAAGGTAAACTTGACTCTCATGTCAAAAGTAAATCTAAAGGTGTACAAGAGACAGAGGTTCAGGAGACAGAGAAACAGAGGAGGCCAAAGGCTAGGAGGAGAACAAGGACTAAGAAGTCTGAGCAGAGTCCTGAGGTCGAGGCTCCTATGCCAAAGAGGAAAAGAATTGTCAAATTATCAGAGAAGGCTACCTCCAAGGTTGGGGAAGAAGTTGCCCCACCATTGATAAATCTTGAAAGCTTAGAGGAGAAGGCCAAAGTGTATGCAAGGAGGTCTAGGACTCCTCCCAGGGACAGTTTGTTTAAGGCTCACCTACCTCTGGTGGCTTCTCATGACGAACAGCATCATGATGTGCCTCCTGCTCATGAAACCTAGAGTGAACCAGGTGAGACAAAGGATGTTGGTGATCATCCAGGTACTGAGGGTGAGGAGTTTCATGAAGGTGAACTCTATAGCGTGGAGGCCAAAATTGAAAAGGAAATGCAATCTCCCTTGGTTACAAATGCAGTGTCACCAGTTAGGAATGAGGTAGTTGAATCTCCTCCAAGGGAGGAAGAAGCAGAAAAGGTTCCCTCGCCTGCTCAAGAAGAAGAGCATATTGAAGAGGAAAGTGATATGGATTAGACCCCTGATGGATAGAATTTGAGCAAGGAGGTGCCTAGGGATCAACATGAAGAGGAAGTGGGGCAGAGCAGGGTGCAATTGGAGTCTACTGTCCCTAATTGGCTGGAGCAAGAGATAAGGAGAAAACAGGTAGTAGTGGAGGATAGTCCACCGAACTGGGATGCACTACTAACCAGGATTGGAAAAGACAAAGGCAAGAAAAAGGCTAGGATGATCTCATGGATTGAGAGGGATGAGACACACAACAAAGTTGTTCATATTGCTACCCCTGTTCCAGATAAAAATAGAGACAATGTGGTTGGAAATGATTATAATATACAAACTTTTAATCTTGGGCCTACATCAATTGAGCAGGATATTGAGGACTATGAGGTCTCCAGTGCTATTTTGGTGGATAGATTGAGAAGGGAGGTGAAAACCAAGCAATAATTAAAGAAAGAAAATGAAAATCTCAAGAAGTGCTTGGAGGAATTGATGAAGCCACTACAGGCCATTAATCCCTCTTCCTCTGCTACCCATCCTCTACCTCAAGAGACCATAACTAAGCTTGAAAAGATGAAAGCTTCCACCCTCGCTATTGTGAATTGGTTGAAAGGAGTGCAAGAGAAGGGTGATGAAGCTATTAAGGAGATCCTGTCAATGGGGAAAGATGCTATTATGGTGACTGAGTGGTTGAAACAAGTGTTGGCACAAGATAAGGAGGATACGGACCTCCTTCTATAGAAAACTAGAACTCTAATGGAATATACCCATGAAAGGTTGGTGAGTGACGAGATTCTTTCTTCCTCTAGAGCTACTAAACCTTGGGAGTGGTTCGAGGCATTGCAAATCAGGAAGAAGGTGTTGAAAAGGATTCACAAACAAGGGAAGCAGATTGATGACACCTTGACTGGGATTTACAATGGTTCCATCGCCTTCTTCGAAATCATGACGGGAAGAAGAAAGATCGCGCCCAAGTACTTGAGCTTGGGACAGTTGAGAGAATGGTGGCATGATGTGTATGCACCACTTGATGATGGTCCTGTTGCCGAGCACCAACTGGATGATGCGGCCACCTACCTCACAGTTATTGATAAACATGTGACATTCAAGGTAGATTGGGATAGGTCAGTCAAACACTCAAGGGATGAGATTGTGTCCATGGAGAGGCGACTTAGGGTTTTGCTAGTACCACCTGTGGCTGACTTGGATGGAGCGTTCTTGAAGCTACATGAAGAGTCAGATCGGCGCAAAGATACTAGGGAAGAGAGCTAATGATAGGGTGCATTGCGATTTATGCTTCCCCATTATCTTCCCGCGCGTCGTCTGGGCTGCATTGCGGATCCCGAGCCAACCTTGACGGGATGCCCATTTAATGCATATTTGACCCATTTCAAAGACTCTCCTGGCTGGGTGGTTGTGCTGAGTTATTGCTGCGAAACCCTTGCCTGGCCGACGAACTTCTGGGGGTTTCTATATATTGGGCATTTCGCCTCTTTGTAAAGGGTTGGTTGGAATAGTTGGAAATAGTTAGAAGGATTGGAGATAATAGTTAGATAGTTTTAGTCAGAAAAAGAGTAAGTTAGTAGATAGTCTCCCTCAAGCAAATATTGTAACAGAAAGCCAGGATTGTTGCTACAGTGAACAAGTTGAATACAAAATGACATTGTGATTTGGTGCCATTCTTGTTTTCTTTTGTTTTTGCATGGTTCTTGTTATCTTATCTTTAAAATTGCTTCGAGGAAGTTCATATTTAGATCAAATTTTATTTGATAATGTTAGTGATTTGATACTTAAATGTTGCAGCAATCTCTTAGTCCATACTTTTCGCAACCAACTGATTGTTAGTTGCTTTGCAAAGTTAGCCTGGACTTGATATTCCTTGTGCCTAAGTTCGATTGTGAAGGCTTATTCACTTCAACTGCAATAGGGTTGTTTGAATGAGTGTTCATAATTTGAAAATCTTAACACCTTAGAAGATTGCACTGTTTTCTGCAAGATTGTATATTTATCTTGGTCAAATAGAAATCAGTTTTGAGGGATTGGTCCATTTCGAGTATCGGTTACTTACATTGTTAATCTTAGGAGTAGTATTAGATTTAGAAACCTCTCTGAAACCCTTATTCTTTTCTCATTTCTTTGATTTTTGGGTTAAAACTAGGATTGAAGCATCATCAGATTGTTAGATCTGACAAAATTGATTCAGCATTTGCTTGTAGTAAGGTCCCATTGTGATTACGAGAATTTTCATATTTCGTTACTGAGTTGTTCATGCACTGTCAAGAGCTGACATTAGAGACCTTGGGTTTATCTCTTGAGGCTTATCAATAGGGATTTACCTTTCAAGAGAGATAGGATATCATATTCGGTCTGGCCATTATTGTTTAGAAAACACAATCAATATGAACTGGTGCTAGAAGGAGGGCCTGAATAAGCAAGCTGGATCAGTTTTTGAATGCCATCTCTCCTGAGAGATTCAAAAGAAGAACAAGATACGCTCCAGGAGAGGAAGAATTTCAAGAGTTACCAGACCCCACTAGGTCAAGGAGGACCAACAGAAGGGGAGAATCATCATCATCCCATCCACCTCTCGAATCTCCATCATCCCTATCTTCATCGAGTTCATCTGAGTCTGAGGCCATTCCCAGTCCACAACCTCAACGAGTTATAAATCAGCCATTACCACCCCCACCTCCACCAATGGCTTTCTTGGCAACCAACCCATCCCCTCTGAGTTTCACTATCTACAATGTTATGCTAAAGAACCTTGAACACTTCTATTCAAAATTCCATGTTAATGATCCTAATAGAACTGCTGAAGAGCACATTAGAATCTTTCAAACTAGCCTTAAAGATAGAGGAATAAACCATGAGGATGTAGCATGTAGGATATTTTCTTATTCATTAGGGGAAGATGCCTTTTATTGGTATAACCATTTGCCTATCAGGTCTATCCAACATTGGAATGAGCTAGAAGCTGCTTTCTTGCAGAAATTTTGAATCCCCATTAGTTCTAATGAACTTTACCGTCATTTCACTAATGTGAAAAGAGAGGTCAATGAGCCCATAGGGTCTTTCAACAATAGGTTTCATCGTGCCTATACCAGATTACAGACCCCGTATGCTATTGACAAAGCCATTGCCCTAGAAGTCTATTACGAAGGACTTGATAGTTTAACATCTACTTTTATGAAATGGATTAATAACCCCCCTAAGAGTTTACTAGATGCATATGCAAAGGCTATAAAAGTTAGCACAAATCTAAGGCAACATCTGTCTAGGCCTCTACCCTCATTAGGACCCATTTCCAGCTCTCAATCAAGCTTTTGCGAACCATACTTCGGTCATGAACCAAATACCTCAGTTACCTTTGGTCCCTCACCCAGGACCTCCTATGGGACAAGTGTTATCCACTGTCAATTACCCTTAGCAAAATGTGAATCAACCCCTGCATACCTAGCCTTAGGCTAGTTATCCTTCCTACCTGCAAAATTCTGAAGTCTTGAACCAGTCCATGAATGCCAATACTGCAATAGGCTATTCCCAAAATAATGTGAGTCAACCTTCATATAGTAATCCTGACAAGGAAAGATTGGATGAGATGTCTGAACAAATAAAAAAGCTAAATATGGAGGTGACCTACTTGAGGAATCAGAATAGTCAGTTGCAGGCTGCTCAGAGGAATATATAGTCCAATTAGAATAGAGAGAATTCACAAGGACAACACTTTGATAGAAGGCAACATTAGGACAGAGGGTATAACAATGATAGAGGATACAACAATGACATAGGATATAACCAGGACAGAGGCTACAATAATGACAGGGGATATAATAATGAAAGAAGGCAGAATTATGATAAAGGACAACCATCAGGTTAGAACTTTGACAGAGCGCCAGGTGATGGACAAGGATTCGAAAGAAGACAACAGTCAGGACAAAATAGGACTTGGAACACTAGTCCCAAAAATGGAGGAGTTCCCACCCCATTGGATCAACCAATCAGTCAACCTGTCAATCAGTCTACCAATCAACCGGCTAATCAAGAGAAGCCTCCTAGTGGTGTATATCTAGCTAAGGCTACTTTATCGAGATGGTGTAGGCTCCATAAGACTAGTCAGCATTCTGAGCTGGATTGTCAAGAGTTCCAAACAACAGCCTCAATCTTTCAGTATGAGGTGGAGAATAATGCAACCTGTCAAGAGATAGTACCCTCTATTCCTTATGATTCACCAGTGTTGGTATTAAACCATGCTCCTTTTCCGCAAAGTAAGGACAATGTACCAGAAGAGGAATCTAACCAATTGGAGGAAGAAAAAGACCATGTATGCAATGGAGATGAAATGACACAATTATTTGATGAGAATCCAGTGAATGACAATGGTCCCAGAGACGAAGAAGAAGCTTACATTGAAGAAGTGCAAACCTTCCAGAGACCTGTTAAGAGATATGATTTAAGAGAGTTACCACACAGGTTCCCACAGGTTGGAGGCCCCTTTACTACTTCCATTCCATAAAACAATTTCAACACACCTCTAGACCCCAATGCTAGCAAAAATCCCTCATTGCCTCTGGTTTCCAGGCAATATTTATCTCAAGGAGGACAGGCTGACGTACCAAAAGGAAGAAATGTTGATGCAAGTAAAGAAAAGATGGTGGAGTGCCCGAGGGAGAACCCCACTGATTTGAATGAAGAACAACTGGCCATGTATGTTGCTGAAGAACTCCAAAATTTGAAGGTAAGTCTATCTGCATTTGAACTATTAAGAGTTTCATCCATTAGGAATGCAGTTTTAGGTTCTTATGATGCAAATTCCATGTTGCAAGATAAATCGGTTAGCAAGAATGTCCATAAAGTGTCTAGTTCTCAACCTATAGGAGGGCAAGATTAGTCTCATGATCAAGTCCATATTACCCCTGGGGACACTAGGAAGGAAAAGGAAAAATCTCAAGTTGTTCAAGTGGATACTCCATTGACTCTATTTCAAGGAAAGACAGGTACTCCCCCATTCTTGATTTATGTCTGCGTATTTGACAAGAATTTACATAATTGTTTGCTGGATTCTGGTGCCTCAACCAATGTCATGCCCCTTGGTGTCTGTAAAGCTATGGGTATCACCCCTGCTGATTCTCAAAAGAAAGTCACACAGTTAGATAGGACTGAGGTCAACGTTGTAGGAGAGTTGAATATGATCCACATGCAGATTGCTTTTGATTCTAGGATTCAGCAAGTCGTCAATATACAAGTGGTTGACATCCCTGACACCTATGGCCTAATCTTGGGAAGGGACTTTACCAGGGCTTTGAATGGATATGTTTCAACTGATCACTCCCATATGTGGCTTCCCTGGAAAGGGGTACCAAATCAGATCAGAAAACTTCTGCTGAAATTCCGGTGTTCGAAGTAAGTATGGGTAGTTTCGTGCTTTCCGCTCCCCTTGAAGAACTAGATTCGAAGGAGGTCCTCATGTTTCATACAGTGTCTCATGGCCTCACGATGGAGTTTAGTGGTGTTGAAGCCCTAGTGGACCTAGTTAAGGACAATAGTGAACCAGCTGAAAGTAATGATGATCCAGAAGATAATCAACTGGCTCTGTTAGATAGTTTTCAAGAGTTCCTTCAAAAATGTATTGAGGGACAGATTCAGTTAGGGAGGAGGATGAACTTTGAAGAGTTACTCTTGCCCAATTGGTGTAGGGTACACAATGCTTCACATTCAGAATTGGACTGTTGCTTATGCCAAGCCGCAATAAGACAAATACAGAAGTATACTAATCCTGCAGCCCGAATTGATAACATCAATGTCCAAGAAGACTACAAAGGAAGAGAAAGGATGCCTTCTGAAGAGCCATCCAATAGTAATAGTGCAAGTAATACAATGAGGAACCCTACAACTACTGGTTGCTGGACTCTGAGATTTGATGGATCTAAATCAAAGCAAGGAGCTGGAGTTGGATTTGAGCTAATCAACCCAAGAGGTAAAAAATTTTTCGCTGCTCATAGACTCCAGTTTCACTATACTAATAACGTAGCAGAATATGAAGCCCTTGTGCATGGATTGTTGATGGCCTTAAAGAAGAAGATTAAGATCTTGCAAGTGTATGAAGATTCTGAACTAGTAGTCAAACAAGTTAGAAGGTAGTACTCCTGCCATGACAGAAGAATGACTAACTACAGACACAGAGTATGGGACCTTATTGAAGGATTTGATGCCTTCAACATTCAACTGATTCCATGAAGTAAAAACTAGACAGCTGATTCCTTGGCCCAGGCAGCCAGCACTCTGCAACCTCTATCTCTTTCTGGGTTGAAGAAGTTTACAGTAGAACTGACCCCAGTGACCTCAGTTCCTGATAATGTTACTAGCTTCCAGGTGTTTGAGGATCATAAACATATTCTAGACTTTATCACAAACACAGATGTTTTTGCGTCTCAGATCATTGATGAAATTGAGCTTCAAGAGGTAGAGATAGACTTGGAAGGGGTAATCAACCTGAAGACCAACACCATCCCCAGGGGAATGGTGCAATTGGAAAGAATCTTTGATCTGGACAAGATCAGAGATCAAGATCAAGACACTACGAAAGAGTCCATTAGTGGACAATGTGACAAGTATAATATGGGATCCCAGGAGGATGTAAAGAATATTCTTATTGGCAAAGTATGCACCCCAGAAGAAAGACGGGGAATCATTGATGCATTGCACAAATACTCAGACGTGATAGCCTGGAGTTATGAAGACTTGAAAAATTATGATACATTAGTCATAACTCATACTATCCCTCTCACTCCAGGAGTGAAGCCCTTTAGACAAAGGCAGAGACCTATTAATGCTCTGTTGGAGCCTATAATACAAAAGGAAGTGCAAAAGTTGTCTGCAAGAATCATATTTCTAGTTAGACACTCTACTTGGGTTGCAAACCTGGTTCCTGTACGAAAGAAAAATGACAAAATCAGACTGTGCATGGATTTCAGGAACCTAAACCGAGCATCAGAGAAAAAAAAATTATCCAGTGCCATCACTGGATGAAGTGATCCAGATCATCAACAGATCTCAGATGATGTCTTTTCTGGATGGTTACTCAGGATATAACCAGGTCATGGTGCAATATGAAGATAGACATAAGACTGCTTTCACCACTAAGTGGGGCATTTTTTCTTATAGAAGAATGCCTTTTGGCTTGATTAATGTTGGAGCTACATTCCAGAGAGCAATGGACATAGCCTTCAAAGATATTATTGGGAAGTGCATAATCATCTATATGGATGACCTAACGGTATTTTCAAAGAACAGAGGTGACCATGTCTCCGATCTGTGCAAGGTTTTCCAGAAATGCAGAGAGTTTGGAATATCCCTCAACCCAAAGAAATGCATCTTTGGAGTTACCGAAGGTAAGCTACTAGGGCATATCATCTCTGAAAGGGCGATTGCAATTGATCCAGAATGTATAGAGGCTATTCTCAAGATCCCACCACCTGCTAGTAAAAAGGAAATGAAGTCGTTCTTTGGAAAAATCAATTTTGTCAGGAAGTTCATCACTCGATTTGCTGAGATAGTTAAGCCACTGAATGCGATGTTGAAGCAAGAGGCCAAGGTGGAATGGAATGTAGAAGTAAAGGAAGCATTTGTTGAGATCAAAAGAGCTATTGCTGAAGCCCCAGTTTTAGTAAGTCCCGATTATGCCAAACCATTCTACATATATTCATTTGCTTCTGACCACTCCTATGCCACTATATTAACTCAGAAATCTGACCAAGGCAATGAACACCCCATAGCATTCATGAGCACACCATTGAAGGATGCGGAACTGAGGTACCCAAATGTGGAGAAGCAGGCTTATGCCTTAGTCAGGGCAGTCAAAAAATTCAGACATTACATCCTCAGAAATAAGATCTTTGCTATAGTTCCTGATCCTGTAGTCAAGCTGCTCTTGATACAGAATGAGCTGGGAGAACAAAGAGCCAAGTGGGTAACTATGCTACAGGAGTATGATATGAAGATTCAGCCCATGAAGCTGGTAAGAGGGTAGGGGCTCACTAAGACAAGGGCAGAGACAGGCCTTGATCTTACGGCTCAGGCTTATACTTTAGAAGATGTTTCTCCTGGTGAGTGGTATGATGATGTTCATTATCTCCTGACCCAGAGGTGCCCTAATCATCTCAATCTAGTACAAAGAAGAGCACTGCGCTTAAAGAGTGGTAGTTTCATGTTGAAAGGGGCTGTTTTATACAAGAAAAATCATGGAGTGTACTTAAGGTGCCTAGGAAGGGCAGAATCTGAAAGAATGATGTTGAAATTCCATGACAGATATGGTATAGGCCATGGGTCAGCACCATCTACAGCAAACCAGATTCCCAGAGTTGGTTACTACTGGCCTACATTGTTTAAAGATACCCACAGTCATGTCAGGACATGCCATGTGTGTCAGACGACGACCACCAAAGAGAAGTATGTAGTGCTCCCACTTCAGCCGGTTGTCGAGGTAAAACCTTTTGCTCAATGGGGAATGGACTTCATTGGCCCCATCAATCCACCCTCCTCTACTCCTCACAGATATATTCTCACCATTATTGATTATTTTACGAGATGGACAGAGGCTCTTGCAAGCAAGCAATGTACTTCTGAGGTAGTGATCAACTTCCTTGAATCTGGTATTCTTAATCGTTTTGGATGCCCCACGTCTTTAGTTTGTGATAATGGTCCTGCGTTTTCATCGCTAAAGTTTTCTAACCGGGCTTTTGATCATGGGATCATTATAAAATTTGCATCCAATTACTATCCGCAGGGTAATGGGTTGGTTGAATCCTCTAATAAGAATCTTTTGACTGTCATCCATAAGTTATTAGGAAAGAACCCTAGAGACTGGCATACTCAACTTAGATTTTCTCTTTGGGAAGATTGTATAAGACATAAGACCTCCATAGGGATGTCACCCTACCACCTGGTTTATGGATTAGAACCTGTGTTTCCCATACAATTGAAAATTCCTACCCTTCAGTTCATCAATGAATATTATAATGAGGTAGATAGACATGAGGCAAGACTTGCCGAACTATTGCACCTTGCAGAAAAGAGGGATGAAGCCCTAGAGAATTTTGCTAAGCATCAAGGGGTTGTCAAGAGATGGTTTGATAAGAGAGCCAAGGTTAAAGGTTTTAGGATTTCTGACTTGGTTCTTTCCTGGGATAAAGCCCATGACCGTAAGGGAGAGCACGAAAAATTTGATAAACTTTGGCTCGGTCCTTACCAGATCTCAGAAATATTAGGGGATAATGCTTTCCGATTGAAGACTCTCACTGGAGAGGATATCCCACTACTCGTCAATGGGCAGTATTTGAAGCATTATTTCCAATCTTGAGCTATTTTCAGCTCTGGACTTGTATATAGTTAGATTAGGGTTTTCCTTTCTACTTTGTTTTTGTTTGTTTTGGTTAGTGTAGGTTTTATTTTGGTTTGTTTTGTTTTTACTTTGCTCTTCCTTTGGGGGTTTCTCTGTTTTAGCCTGGATGTGTTGCACCTGCATGGAAAATCTACCTTCTCTAGAATTGTTGTAAGTATTTCCTGGGTGAACTTTAGTCTTGCATCTTGAAAGGATGGTTGAAATCTTTGCTGTTGCCAACAGTTTTAATGTTAGATTTATAGAAGATTGAGTCATTGGTGTGGATTTGAACTTGAAGTACTCTGAAAATCTTATATCTTTCATATATTTTAAGAACCCTGATGTCACTATAGGAACCCATGTGAAGTCTTTTCAAGTGAAAAATCCTATTTCTGCTTCAGCGCCACTATGGTTCTCAACCCTGAGTGTGAACTTCATTGTTCACAGGTTGGAATGAAAGCGACATATTGAATATCAAAAGAATGAAAAATGAAATATTGAATATCAAAAGAATAAATTCAACTTATCAGGGATACCTGAATATCTCTACCGGGGCTATGGACGCCTGGCTGGCAGTAGAGCTATGTTTGGGAGAGTCACAACGATAACCTCGTCGGGGCTATGGACGCCTAACTGGCAGTGAGGCCCTATCTTGGTTGCTTTTGAAGTTAGAATCCTTACATAGCCTGATTTGACTGAACTTGGTTTCTGTGGTAACTTAAGGAAGGAAATAAACTCATGTGCACACACTTAGATTTTTACTTTATGAAGGTTTGGTCTATCCTTTGGTTCTGATTCTTTGAATCTTGCATTCTGACTTGTGTGTTTGATAGTGAGATTGAAACCAGAGATTCTGGGTTCTTGATTCCTGTTCGTCATCAAATGCTCTGGAGCATTTTCCTAGCAGAAGTCACCATTTGTTGTGCAATTTTTCACACGCACGCCCCGCTGTAAGCAAGCACCCTCTTTCGCTTTGGTTTTGGTGTTTTAGCCCTTTCTTTTAGGGTTTTTTGTCTCACTTGGGAACGCGCTTAAATGTTCATTTTGATTGCCTAGGTGTTTCTCTAGGTTGTTTATTGAAAATCTAAAGTTCTGATTGAATTTCGGGCTTTTGCCCTGATTCGGGATTTTCTGCCCTTGTCGGATTTTCCCGAATCTTGCTTGGATTCCGGTTGAACCTTGTTGCTCGGGACTTTTGGGTCTTCGCAGATTTCCATGTGGTCCAGATTTTCCTAGATTCTACCCTGTCATCGGCTCCCCAGGTTTCATGACTGTCTTATCAAGTGCATTAATGGCTTCGTACGAGCTTTTGAAGGCTAGATCCTACTTGATTTCTAAGATCTTTCACGCCATTATGTTCACTATTTGCCATCATTTGAGCTAAGAGGTGTTTTCCTAAGATTGATTGACTTCGTTTGGAGGCGTTTAGGATTGAATTTATTAATTTGGTGGCTATCTCTTGTGTGTTATTGCCTGTGATTGTTCCAGACACCATTGAGCTTCGCGTTTGCAACTTCTGAGACCAATTCCTAATTTATAATGGTATGTGTCTGATTGCTCTACTCTGAATTGAGTTATGAATGGCACGTTGGTATTTGAGTTCTTGTTTAGTTGTTTATTTCATGCTAGGGTTGTTCAGTATTGCATCCTTTGTCATCTCCCAGGCGAGTTTTGGAGTTCGTGTGTATGTCTGTGTTTTAATGAGTCTTTCCTGAGAGTAATCAATGAACCCTAGTGGTGACCCAACAGTGAAACACCTAAATCCCAAGCTTGCCTGTGCGTTAGTGGTGGTTGGTGCGGTTTGAAACCTAGGGTAGGGCCATGTCTAGTTATTTCATCTTAGAATTGACCTAGAATACAAAGGAAATTCATGAGAAGCCTGTCCTTGATAGGCCTTAAGTTAAACTTGTTGAAATCCATAGTTGGTTTGGTATTTGGGTTAAATCTTCATCCAGCGTTGCAGTCTGGGATTATCCATCCCTTTCGAATTTTATTTGCCGTGACGCTATCGTTCTTACACCAACGAAATTCCTTGTGCATATCGACCAGCGGAATATTTTCTTTTGCCAAGACATCCATTCCTCGGTAAGACCTCATATCGATCGCCTTGTGTTCCACCAAGGGGGCCTTCTTAAGTTTATGAATCATCGCTGTGACGGTATTGTCCCTCACACCAAAAAAAACCCCTTCGCTGTCAGCAAGACAGGCCCCAGTCACCAAGAAGTCCTAGCAGACCCCTAAAGCCTTGCCGATCTCCCATCTATCACTGTGACTTTTGCTTTTAGTGAGACCTCTCGCCGAGCATCTATCGCTTTCGCCAAAGTCTTTTCAGTCGGGGGGGCATCCATATTTCGCTGAGACCCTACCGCGAGATTCCAACTCTTGCCGATACTTCACATGATTTGCTATAACTACCGATGTTCCCCAAGACGTTGTAGTGAAGCCTTCTTCTCTTAGTGAGCCCAAATCTTTTCGCTGAGACCTCTGGCTGAATTCAAACTGAGCCCTAGTCGGCATAGCGTAGCAACTTCGCTAGGACTTCATATCAATAAACTATTATCTAGCCAAAGTGATTCTTTAAACCCACCAGTCGGCGAGACATGAAACATTCGCCAAGACCTTACCCCGACTGTCCTTTGATCATATTGATGGTATTTGCTATATCGCCATTCAGCAGGATGTTTCACCCAAACCCTTATGTCATAGCGAAGCCTATCCCAGTGATTTCCTTCGACGAGACTCCCGAATGTCGCCGAGACTTCTCCATGAGATCTTAACTCATGCCGAAATCCTTCATTCTAGGAATTCCCATTGGTCCGGAAGTATGCCTAAACCGCAGATGTCCGCAAGTCCGGATTTCTCCAAAATCTGCCGTCTCCTAGATCTTCTGAAGCTTCTTTATCCCAATCTTCATGGAAATCCGTCCCTCACAGATTTCCCCGAAAATTGATGAAATATAAGGGAACATGAGATAATTGGATTCGATTATAATTTGTGATGCATTTGATGTTTATTTCATGTCATAATTGGGTCTTTCATGTGATTTATTGATGAAAAGATGATCAGGTTTAAAGATTAAGCAGGTGTTTCTTGGTTACTCCATTGGAATCCAATCAGTCTGGAATTTCTCAAATACCTCTTTGGCTCAGATTTCGCGGACGGTCTTGAAACCCAAAATCTGTTGGGATCATTTTATATGAATTTTAACAACACCCTGACTACATGAGATGCATTCTAACGGTGTTTTGATTGATTAACCTTACTTTCTTGTGGTTCTTACTATGTTTTCATGTGGAATGCAGGCTGAGTCGAGCAAGGTAGCTGCTAGTTCCTCATTGTCTGATGCCAAGAGAATTAAGCTGGACATTAAGAGCAAGTTTCTTGAAAGCAAGATTACTTCTGTTTGGTTAGAAGTCATTGATACCAATGTTGGCCTTTGGGACTACGAGGAATTTAAAGAAAGAATGGTGGCTGAGGATCTCCCTTTGGTGACCAGAAGGATGATGGAATCAGACCTATCCCATGTGGCCAGTTTCCCTTCTACAATACAGTGCTATGAGCTAGTCCTTGAGTGTGCCAGGCACTATGATCAGGACACACAGAGGATAATTGGTCCTCAGGGGAGAGTTGTTGCTAATCTCAACTCGGTCTCCATTGCCCAAACCTTCGACATGCCAGATAGATCTCATGTGGTGGGATTCAACATTGAGGCAACCTAGGAATTCTACGATGACTAGACTATGAAGTCACAACAACTAATCAACTCCTGGTTGGAGAAGCCCAAGTCCTACTATTCCAAGTTGCCTAAATAGCTGTATAGAGCAAAATTCAAGGAGTACTATGATGCCATCACCTTTCTTAGCAGGGTGCTTGGATTGAGGAGTGCTGGTACATTTGAGAACTAGATGTGCCATGCGATTGTAAGGATGGAATGAGAAAATATCAACTACCATTGGGTAGGGGTCATCAGTCAAGTGATTCATAAGCAATTGTCCAATGTGTTGCAGACAAAGACCTTCACAATGACCTCATATCTAGTCTATGTGCTGGCTAGATTCCATCCCTATAGAGGATTGGATATGTTATCTCTGAAAAATGCAGGTTTGAACCACGAAAGGTTGCCAAGCTTTCACAACGTTTTAGAGTAACAGAACAAGGTTTGAAAGAATTAAACCTTCTACTCTCTAGGCACTGCTAGACCTAGGCGGGTGTACCTATAATAAATAAAGTAGATTTGACTATTGATCTTATCTTCATGCCATGATTTGTCCAAGATGGCAAATTGAAATGGACAAAATAAAACAAAATTGGTATATATTGTATACCAGCATTCAAAACTAAACCCTAATATGCTCAGTTAATAGATGGAAGAAGTATGAATAAAACTAAATGATGGAAACAGTGAGACCAGTGCCTTATATAATATGTGGAGTAAAATGAAATCATAGACAACTGACTTCTTTCTAGATTCATTCAAATTGTTTGGCATATTTATTTATAACCAGTATAAAATTGCAAAGTTGTGATTATTGAGTTCTTCTTACTGATCTAAATAAAATTCCCTGATCACTGTGATTAACCAAAAGGATTTAATCTTTCCTTGAAAGAACCTATCAACAAATCACACAGATATAGAAAATACGTACTGATAAACCAGACATAAACTTGTTATGTTGATCTAAATAACCAAGAAACATCAATTTTAGAGACAACTCAAATAATTCTTTCAATAGGCATAACACAACAATTGACACCAGAATTCGCCAGAAATTAGATGATTTTCGTTTATATTTCCATGGCTTCAAAACATACAGCATAGTCTCAACCCTGTGAAACATGGTGTTCCACCGTATTCTCTACTCTCTATCCTATTCTATCTATATCTCCATATTGTTTTCAAAATAGACATTTATACATTGAGAATATGAAAGGACGCATCCTTTCAGAAATAGAAAATACAAATTAAAAACATAAAATAGAGAATAGTTAGGCTCTATTTAGCCATAAGTGAGTCTTGTTGAGGTGGTCCAATAATCCTGGCGCTCATATGTGTCTGCATCTCCAACAGCATTTTGGATCGTAACTTCCATTTTGACCATTTCCTCATTTTGCTTACTCACTTCTTCCAATGCTGTATCATCTGTAGAAGCTACCTTCATGATTTCATTCATCATTGACTCACATTCATTTTTCCACCTGGTGGCTTCTCTCAAATCCCCATTATTATTAGAAAATGGAATTACAATTTTCTCAGCAGCTGCAATTAATCCCTGTTCATCTCCTTGCAATTCATCATAGAAATTTCGATGGCGATTGATTATGTGATTAGCAGCCTTCAAGTGCAGAACTGCTAGCTTCATCACTTTGAGCCAACTCATGAAATTTCTCCATGATTCGTCCATCCATCCTTGTGTGCTCCTTCAATGCAGCAAGAGTATGAGAATATTTTCCCACAATTTGTTCAACCAGGATGTCAAATGATCCTGTCTCTTCTTGATAATTGCAGCAATAGCATCATGCTTTCCCTGAGAATAAGCACTTGACCCTACCCAGTGGTCTTTTGCTTGAGAGCTCTCTCCTTGAGTGATCATTTTGGTTGTTCCCATTGAAACACCAACCAAATCTTTGAGTCTATCATTTTCTCTCAGCAATTTCTCATTATTTGCTTTATACGTTTCTCTTTCTTTTATCAATAATTGAATCTGTGCTTTATTCAATTTTGCAATATTTACCCCAATATCAGCAGTAGCAACAGGATCAGCTTCTCCAGCTTTTAAAGTCAAGACATGGCCAAATGCCTTCTCTGTATCAAGTACCACTGATTTCTGTGGGGTGGGTACAAAGCCCATATCAACATTGATCCCTCATCAGTATTATATTTGGAGCCTATATATACTTTTGTCACCTTTTCCTTATCAAGCTTATGAGTAGCATTACTACCCTTCAAGAAACTATCAAAAACCAATGCAGAATTCAAATCTAAACCAGGAAATATCATAACACCAGCATCCTCCAACATTTTCCTCCCCACTTCTGGAGTCATATTTGCCATTTCATCATCCACACATCTTCTCAATTGAGCCAGCAATTGTTCCTCATTTCCAGAAGTGATATCATCAACATTCTCTCTTATCTCCTTCCCCTTCTGCTTGTACAAGAATGCTTTGAACTTAGGGGAATGTATAAACTCATCATCAGAAACAAAGGATTTGTACTCCATATGCCTAGCATCAACATCACCACTTTCAATACTTTGTTCTCTGACTGGGTAGACATATTGTTGAGTCCTCATTCTGGATACCTTTTCTGCTTTACCCTGTTGCACATCAGCTCTTGGTGCTTCTTCATCTCCAGAAGACAATAACTCAGTATCTTGTAGCCCTTGGTTATACCTTTCAACTACCCTTTCTGCTTCATCTTCATCTAGATTTCTGATCATATCATCAAAAGGATAGGGTACATGCTGATACCCTCCAAAATTAATCCTCTCTTTGGCTGAATGAATATACCCCTCAGGGTCAAAGTATTTCTTGGTTGGTCCTCTTTTCATGTTATAGTGCAACAATCTGTCAAGAATTGAATTATATCCCTCTTTAGCCAACACAGTGAAATCACCAAAGCATAAAGTACTAGGCATAAATGCCTGCTTCCCAAAAGAGCTGAAATGCATCACACTACTATAATCCATTTGTCTGACAATTTCCAAGTATGCAACCCTGTTTGGAACTGTCCTTGGCAGAATGAAAGGAGCATCTTCAAATCCATACACTCTGATTACAATAGCTCCCTCTAAACAATACCAATCTCCCCAGTTATGGTCAATTGGCCCATCAAAATCTTTAGGCCAAAGGAAACTTTTGATCTCATCAGTCAATGAATGATTACAAGGATAATGATACAATTTATACAATGTCTTTACAAAATACTCCTCAAAATGAATAAAACTAGAACCAGCAAACCTGCTGTCCCAAATGGCAGTCCAAAACTGAACAGGCAATGCTTCACCCTCCTTACCAGTCTGAGAAATTCTCATTTCGGAGGCCACACCCCTAGCTCTTGTCTGAAATATAGCACTAAATGCATCAACAATGAATAGTTTCTGAGGTGAACAATGGAAGCTCCACCCTTTATAGCCATCAATCCTAAGTCAAGCTCCTTAGAAATATATGAAGCATAATCAAATAACCTGGCATTGTGATATTGAATGTCTGCTGCAATGACCATTGGCACCATTGACATAAATTCTGGGGCATCCATCCCCAACACCTGACACACTGAAAAATATGTATATTTCATGTAGGGTTCAAACAAATCTACATGATAGGGAGGCCCCTCACTATCTTCCAGAGGTTCGGGCTTGTTACCCTGTTTAACCCTATGAATTGGTAACCTCCAACCCTTGTAACTTGTATCCATTCTGAAAAATTCCTTCTGCAACTCTTCACAATTGATTTCCTCATCACAAAATCCTTCCAATTTGAAAACCTCACCAATTCCTTCTTTTGACACATGTATCTGTGGTTTTCCAGAAGGATCACATATTGCTTTACGCTTTGGATCATAATGATCAGCAAGCAATTTTACCAATTCAACATTAACAAATACATTAGGGCACACCAATTTCCCTACATTCAACTTCCATGGATTACAAACTGGCTCAAAACGATTCCTCCTATGATAGTGGAAATTGAAAAGCTCATACCCTCTTACAGCAGTCCAGACATCACCTATGAACTTGCATTTGTCATCCAGCTTGTCAACTTCTGCCCTAAGCTGTGCAGACCTTCTAGCTTTAGGCCCCGAACCAGGTAGTTGATCAATAAGGTCTTGGTTTAGCTTCCTTTCAGTGCCTTCATGCTCTGTATCAGTCTTTTGTTTCTTTCCCTTCGACTGACTGCTCTCACCAAGTTTTCTACCCTTACCCTTTCCAGAACCAGAAGACTCCATTTTTCAAGCTTACAGAATCAAAATATGAAAAACAGAGAAGCAACTACTTACAGTATTCTACTTGAGCTCCTCAGACTGAAAAATTGTCTTGGTTCTCTTGTTCAACTCGCCAATTCACCAGCAATCAATTCAGAAATGAGGAAATGATTAAAACACTACTGTCATTATTGTTTTATCCCATCGCACCATTAATGAAGCACAAATGAAGCCACCTTTGAAACTGGCACTATCGCATCAAATGTCCTTTCGATGAGAAAAATTCAAATCTGGGGCGAAATCCCTTTTCAACATTTATTTCATCATTCACCAAGACACTCTGCGGTCTTTACCGACACCTAGAATCAACTTGATGACAAATGCTTCTGCTTTTCATGTCACTGTGACAATTCAAAGTCAGGGAAGCGTCTCATAGATATCATCCTGTTTCCCTGAAAGTCTTTATCTACATTGAGTCGCAAAGACAAATTTGTATTCTTGCCGATACAATCTTCGTTTCACCTGCTTCGCTGTGACTTTCAAAGTCGGGAAGATGCTATGCAGATATCTTTGCATCTTACCAATATGTACTTTTGAATGTATTTTCATTCGCTAAGACAAAATCACCCTTTCACTGATGAATTCTCATTTTGGCATGTCCACCAAGTTTTCTCACTGAAGAAATAAACCCAACCATTGAAATAATACTTTCAGAAAGACAATGAACCTTCGGGAAAACTTACACCGACACAAAATGTCCTACCGAAATCACTCCTCCAGATTACTCCTATTCAGCAAAACTCACCCTAAACCATCTATCGGTATAATATTCATACTTCAGTGAAACTTATGCCGACAAGTTCTTCTCTCGGCGATGCATATCTCCATCGGCATAAGATTTGAATCGGCAAGACTCCATAGCTTCTCACCGATAGGTTTGAAATACCTTTGAACTTAGTTCGGCCAAACAATGGCCCCTTCGCCTAGACCTTCCCCGATGCACATAAGTCTTACCGAGACATCTGTTTGCAAGTCAATCGGTAAAACAAAATGATTTCTTTATGAGTTCATACCGATACCAATTAGTCTGGCCGAAACAACCCCTTCATGCATTAGTCGGTATGACATATTGTCTTCACCCTAACATTAGACCAATGCCCCAACATATATCGATATACTTTTTTTAGGATGCCTATCGGCAAGAAAAAATTAGTTCACCGAAACATTTTCCCGAACACCTTTATCCTGAGCGATAAACTTCCACATGCACCGGTCGGTGAAACACACTGTATTCGCCATGACTTCACTCTGAAAATGACTCCCCTTTTCTGAAATGATTCCTTTTGTCGCCGAAACAAGCAAATTGTCCTGCCAATAGTCTGCAACAAACATATATTAGTTAAAAATTAGGTCGGGGAGACTTTTACAATGTCTTGCCGATTCGGGTCTTTTAATAAAAAATGAAAAATCGATGGATTCAATGGCTTTTATGTCAGAAAACAAGCAAGACAATACAAAGAGGGACTTTGATGCTTATGATGAGAACTCAATACTGGAACTTTTGAATGCAATAGAATGTAAAAATTTCAAAAGTTTACAGTTCTAACAGTGGCTCCGTCTGGGGATGAATGTTAGTGAGATCATTGCAAGGATTCAGATTTCTGGGTGAGCAGACCAAACTCAAAGTGATGGAACATGTGAGAAAAATGGAACAAATGGAAATGGAAATGAATGAGACCCTATACTACTGTACATGGAAAATATTTATTTGAAAAGAAGGAGAATCAGGATTGTCCATGTACTTGCAAATCTTGTTCCTTTCATTGCCTAAACTACTGTGCATGGAATAAAATTTCAAAGAGGACCATCAAGAGTTGTCCATGCACTGGCAACCCTTAATCCTCTACATTATTTCAAGAGAATTTTTTTTTCAAAAATTTCCCATGTACAAGCAATTCCTGATCTTCACCAGCCATATTCTGCAAATAATATGAGTCTTCACCTTTCTTTCCAACCACCACAAAAGGCCCTAGCCATAAGGCTTCAAATTTCCCATGTTTTCCCTTCTCCTGGCACCTTGAATTCCACATCAGTACCAGATCACCTTCTCCAAATTTCCTATCCTTTTCCTTTTTGTCAAATAAATATTTCATCTGCTTCTGCAACTTTATATTTTGATTTTGAGCCACTCTCCTCATTTCATCCAATTCAGCTAGCTGCTCCATTCTTTCCTCCATGGGTTCAGAAATATCTAAGTCTTCTTGAAGAACAAACCTGTGCACTGGTAACAAGTTTTGCAAGGGCATCCTAGCCTGTGTTCCATACACTAATTCAAATGGGGACTTCCCAATTGCCTTCTTCACCGTAATTCTATTAGCCCATATAGCCAATCTTAATTTCGAATCCCAAGCCTTCTTATTTTGATCTAACATCCTTCTTATAATCTTCAGAAGACTCTTATTACCAGATTATGCTTGTCCATTAGCCTGTGGATGATAAGGGGCTGCATAAGAAATGGCAATACCATATGTGCTACAAAAGCCTCTAAATTCATCTGATCTAAAACACATCCCGTTATCAGTAATCAACCTCATTGGTGTACCAAATCTAGTAATAATATTATCCATCAGGAACTGTGTCACCACCTTACTTGTAGCTTGTTTAGTTGGGATGACCTATACCCACTTGGTGAAATAATCAGTGGCCACCAATATCCACCTATGTCCACCACTTGACTTTTCTTGTATCTCTCCGATGAAATCAATTCCCCATTGATGAAAAGGGGCATCAACCTGCAAAGGTCTTAATGGCAAAGCTCCTTGATATTTCAATTTCCCAGAGAACTTTTGGCAAGCTTCACATTTTCTCACATATGCAAAAGAGTCATTAAAAATTGTAGGCCAATAATAGCCTACCCTGAGAATTTTATGCGTTGTTGTTTTTGCTGAGTAATGTCCTCCACATACTCCCTCATGCATTTCACTCAAAACATGTTTAGCTTGAAACTCATCCAAATAGAATAATAATACACCATCCCTATTTTTCCAAAATAAATCCCCATCCATAAAAACATATTTTGACGCCTGCAACTTCAGCGTTCTTTTCTGGTTATCATTCAATCCTTCTGGACACTTCATATGTTTAGGATAGTGCATGATATCCGCATACCATTGAGTATGCTCAATGCTTGCAATTACATCTTCTCCTTCTACATTACAAATCTGATTTGCTTCAAAATTTGCCTTTGCCATTAGTTTAGCTAAACCCTGACCTTTGACCAGTTTAGTAATTTGAATCTCCAAGTCAAATTCCTAGATTTTGTTGATCCATTTGCATCTTTTCCCTGTTACTTCAGATTGAGTCAGAATATCCTTGACAGCTGCATGAGGAACATAAGCAATTACCTTTGCTCTATTCAGGTATGGCCTAAAAGCTATTACAACTTTCACTAATGCGAATGCTTGCTTCTCCATTATATCATACTTTAGTTCGGAACCCTGTAATGACTTACTAAAAAAAGATATGGGCTGCTCATAGCCGTCTTCATTCTTCTGTAGCATGACAGCTGCAATAGTATGCATAGAGCCAAATGAAAAAATCTGGAAAGGTTTTGAAAAGTCAGGCGACTTAAGAACAAGAGCCTCCTTGATAGCTCGTTTTATAGACACAAAAGCTTCCAAAGCTTCTGCAGTCCATTCTATCTTTTGTCCTTTCTTTAACATTTTTGATATTGGTTTGACAATCTCAGCAAAGTTAGAAACAAACCTTCTAACAAAGTTAATCTATCCAAAGAATGATTGTATCGCCTTAATAGTTTTAGGGACAAGGATCTTATCAATAGCCTCCACCCTTTCAGGGTCTATCCTAATCCCTTCCTTTGAAACAATGTGCCCCAAAAGCTTACCCTCTGTGATAGCAAAATTACATTTCTTGGGGTTTAAGCTAATACCATATTCAAGGGCTCTTATAAATACCTTTTCCAAATGATGAACATGATCCTTAGCCTTCTTAGAGTAAGCAGTGAGATCGTCCTGATACACCACCATGAGAACATTGATCAAATCAGCAAAGGCCACATCCATGGCTCTTTGAAAAGTCACCCCTACATTAGTGAGACCAAATGGCATCCTCAGATAAACATATGTTCCCCAAGGGGTTGTGAATGTTGTTTTGCATTGCTCAGATTCTTTAACCTTGACCTGGTTTTACCCTGAAAATCCATCCATCATAGACAACAATTCACAGCCCATCACCTTATGCAATATGGCCTCCATATTAGGCAAAGGATAATTATCTTTAAGGGACGCTATGTTTAGATTTCTGAAATCTACACATAATTTGATGTCTCCATTCTTCTTTCCGACAGGGACCAGATTTGACACCTAGGTTGAATGTCTGATTGGCTTAATGATTCCACCATCTTTGAGCTTCGCCAACTCCTCCTGCATTTTAGGTTCTAGAGTTGGATTTATCGGCCTTTGCTTTTGTCTGAATGGTTTAGCATCTGGCTTCAACGGTATTTCATGTTGAAACAAGTCTTCTCTATATGCTTTCAAATCTTCATAAGACCAAGCAAATACATGTTTATACTTTCTCAACAATTCAATTAGCATTTTTCTAATTGTAGGACTGATCTTTTTACCTATGTACACCTTTTTTGGTGCCATCTCAGTTCCCAAATTAATTTCTTCAATGTCAACCCTTCCAATTGGTGTTTTCTTTATTAAGGACCGATCACTTCCATCATATACCCTCTCCAATGCCACCAAGCCTTTAGGAATCTTATTTGTTTTAAGCTGCAAGATCTCTTTTCCAAAGACTATCTCTTTTCCATCAACTTCTTCAACAAAGGCATTGAAGTCAATCTCTTGAGATTCATACTGGTCTATACAGTGAAGGAATTTTAAAAGATCAGTGTCATCATTAAAAACTTGCCAGCTATATACATTATCAGGCATAGTAGGCCTTGTTTTGAATTCAATTTGTGACATTCCTGCTAGTGTAATATCATCTCTCTTCAATGCTACATTAGCTAGAAAATCTGCCATTATATTCTTTGATCTATCCACCCACTCAATCGAGAAAGCATCAAGCAATTCTATTGTATCCCATACAACATTTCTATATTGCTTTAATCTTTTATTTTTTTCTGTATACTTCACCTTAACTTGCGAGATAACTAACTCAGAATCTCCTAGAACAACCAACAACTTTATTTTGTGCTTCACCGCTATATTCAATCTAGTTAACAGAGCTTCGTACTCCACCACATTATTCATGCATTCAAAAGTTAACAAGAATGAATACTTAAATGTATTACCTTCAGGCGAAACAAATACTATCCCAGCTCCATCGAAATACATCTTCCACACACCATTGTGGTTCCTTGCAACATGCTTCTCAATAGGATCACTATTAATCAATTCTGGCTGTGCTGGTTCTATTTTGAAACTCCCAAAATCAACATCACAAAAGCAATTGATTTGGTCTTGTGGCATAGAATCAATGAGCTAATTCATCCCGGCTCCCTGTACAATTTCACTTCTTGGCCATTTACAGGAATGGTTGCATAAGACAGATCGAACTGGACATTTCCACCAATAGCCGCCGTCCATTGCCTTGATAAAAGCATACCGAATTGAAGAGGGGTGTCTATAACTGTTATATCAATATTGTAAGCTACTTGAGGGTAGGCAGCTAACTTGACTTCTACATCTTTCATTATACCAACCACAGGAACAGGTCGGTTATCCATTGCGTAACACTTTCCTTCATGTGTATCCACCCACATGCCTAGTTGTTTAATCACTCCTACTGGCATAATATTCATGGTGGCACCAGAATCTATCATACAATTCCTCAATAATTTATTATTTATGAGTAATGTGATAAAGAAAGGATCAACCTGTGGCGGACTTGTCAATACATTACTCAAGCAGATTTCTGGGACGTTTACTTTATCTTGCTTATTTTTTGCAACCATTTTATTTTTAGTACTTACATGTTTTTCACTCTCATTTGTTATCAATTGCATTGCGTTGTCCCTATACTCCTTAATTTTCATCATTTCTAAAAGTGGGATAGACATCTTTACTTGAGACAAGGCTTGAGTAAAATCAAAAGAAGAGCCTTCTGCCTTAATTACTTTTTTCTGTTGTAATGCCTCTCCTTTGTTTACTTCTTTTTCTCCTTTACCTGACTGATCATTTTTTTGAATTTCTTTATGTAGCTCTTTTACTGCATCCTTTTGAACAAGATTCTGTTTACTTTCTCCACGTTGTTTGTTTTCATTTTTCTTTGAAACTCCTTGCACAACTTTCTGATCTTTCATAAAGATACCCCTAGGGACACCTTCCTTCTCATTTACTGTCCTGTTCCTCAACCAATATTTATTCTTGGCTTCTTCTACTGCAACAACAGTCAATTTTTCTATCTCCTCTTCAGTAAGTCTCCTCACATTATTGTGAGCAGGCACCTCAACAGATTTTGGTTCTACATAATCATCCTCAAAGTCAGAAAAAACATGCTGCTTAGCCATATGTACATTATACCTTCATTCTGCAACGTCATACTCATAACCTCCCTCCTCCGAAGATGAGTACCTCTCCTCAACATGATGAGAAGCATTTGAAGTCAAGTAGATCGTATGATCTTCCCCATCATCTCCAATTAGCAATCCTTCTTCTTGCATTCTCTGGGCTACAACACAATATTCAGGGGAATGTGGCTTATTACAAGCCTCACAAAAATAATTGCTATTCACCACATATGTTCCCTTCTTCTTCAATGGATCAGGAGTTTCTTTGCTTCCAAGCCTATATGTTATGGGTTTCCCATCCTTCCAGTTTGTGTTATAGGGCATGTCATGTAACCTCGGCCTTGGTCTTTCATTTCTATATGTGTTCTCCTGTTTATATTGATAATTATTATTTTGTTGAGGAACTCGAGGGTTGTCTCTCTTATTCATTATCCCAACAGCTTTTCTGTTATTCTCTATTGTTAATGCTATCTTTTGTGCTTTAGTTAAGTCCCTTGGGAACCTGTTTCTCAGCTCATACCCTGTTTTAGGGTCAAATGCATTCAGGTAAACAGTTAATGCTACAGAATCAGGTAACTTTGATCCTGGAGGTATTCTATTCTGCAGTTTATTGAATCTTCTGTTAAAATCAAATATTGAATCATTCTGACCTTTCTGAATTCGCATTAGTTCATGGAGAGTAGTGTCTGGTGCACTCAAATTCCCAAATTGTTCAAGGAATTGGTCTTGAAATATCTGGAGAGAATAAATAGAAGTTGTTGCCAGGCTATTGAACCAGTCCCTAGCTTCTTCAACAAGAGACATCATGAATAATCTCATATGAAAATCTTCATAAGGTACATCCAAATCCTGAATAAAAGCATTGAAACTTCTTAAATGATCCTCAACAGTGATTGCATTATTTCCTGTAAACTTGGGTACTAAACCTCTCCAACTACTGTCCATAGGATATGGGTATAATTGAAACCCTGCTAGATCAAATTGTCTGATCATGGTTGTATATTGATAAGGAGGAGGATTAGGTGGGTGCTGATATTAGTACATAGGATTATTGTACTGCATATTTTGTTGTGGCACATGACGCTGACCAGGAGGTGGATAATTATTTGGATGTTGTGTGGGAACATAAGGTGGACGATTTGGCTATCTATATTGATTCCCAATTTGATGGTGAGGAATCCTTGGTGGTTCAGAATACCCCGCACCATGATTTCCCTGTTTATGGGGTGGTACATATTTTGGAGGAAAAGCAGATGTGTGTGGAATGTTCTGAGCTTTCTACAGTTTGAATTCCCTCATTGCTTGAATCTTTTGGGCCTTTTCTTGCTCTTCCCTTTCCTTTCTCTGAGATTCATACCGTGCCCTAATTTCCTCATAACTTAAAGATTCATAATCTTCTTGTTGAATTTCCTGATTAACAGGTCCACTCTGATTACCTTCCATTTTTTGATCATATTCATATTGAACTCTGAGTCGTTTGGCTTCAAATCCAGCTTCAAATTCAGCCTGTTTTCTAGCTTCAAATTTAGCCTGTTTCTGAGGATTGTAAAAAGCATTTCTCTGATCTTCCGGGGTACAGGGCTCTTTAGATGAATTATCTTTCCATGTGTCAAAGAAATTCTCACCAAAAGGTATTGATGATTTATCTTTGTTTGTTAAGAACATGTCCTCACTTTTCCCTTTACCCTTGTCAGCCTTATCATTTTTATGCGTCCACTTACTATTACTAGGAGGAGCTCCAGAATGACCTCCCCTAAATTGAGATCTTCTTCCATTCATATTGCAATACTTAATCAGAGTTGCCACTCACTTTCTTGAAAGTGAGAAAAAGATTGTTACTTGGTATTCCCAGCGAAGTCTGTATATAGGACTTCTGACTCTATGATTAAGGCACAGATTCTTTGTTATCCCCAGTAGAGTCACCAATTTTTTATCTCCCAAAAATGCAAGTTTGAACCACGAAAGGTTGCCAAGCTTTCACAACATTTTAGGGTAACAAAACAAGGTTTGAAAGAATTAAACCTTCTACTCTCCAGGCACTGCTAGAACTAGGCGGGTGTACCTATAATAAATAAAGCAAACTTGACTATTGATCTTATCTTCATGCCATGATTTGTCCAAGATGGCAAATTGAAATGGACAAAATAAAACAAAATTGGTATATATTGTATACCAACATTCAAAACTAAACCCTAATATGCTCAGTTAATAGATGTAAGAAGTATGAATAAAACTAATGATGGAAATAGTGAGACCAGTGCCTTATATAATATGCAGAGTCAAATGAAATCATAGACAACTGACTTCTTTCTGGATTCATTCAAATTGTTTGGAATATTTATTTATAACCAGTATAAAATTGCAAAGTTGTGATTATTGAGTTCTTCTTACTGATCTAAATAAAATTCCCTGATCACTGTGATTAATCAAAAGGATTTAATCTTTCCTTGAAAGAACCTATCAACCAATCACACAAATACGAAAAATACGTAATGATAAACCAGACATAAACTTGTTATGTTGATCTAAATAACCAAGAAACATCAATTTTAGAGACAACTCAAATAATTCTTTCAATAGGCATAACACAACAATTGACAACAAAATTCGCCAGCAAATCAGATGATTTTCATTGATATTTCCATGGCTTCAAAACATACAGCATAGTCTCAACCCTGTGAAACATGGTGTTCCACCGTATTCTCTACTCTCTATCCTATTCTATCTATATCTCCATATTGTTTTCAAAATAGACATTTATACATTGAGAATATGAAAGGACGCATCCTTTCGGAAATAGAAAATACAAATTAAAAACATAAAATAGAGAATAGTTAGGCTCTATTTAGCCATAAGTGAGTCTTGTTGAGGTGGTCCATATAATCCTAGCGCTCATACGTGTCCACATCTCCAACAGCATTCCAGACCGTAACTTCCATTTTGACCATTTCCTCATTTTGCTTACTCACTTCTTCCAATGCTGTATCATCTGCAGAAGCTACCTTCATGATTTCATTCATCATTGACTCACATTCATTTTTACACTTGGTGGCTTCTCTCAAATCCCCATTATTATCAGAAAATGGAATTACAATTTTCTCAGCAGCTGCAATTAATCCCTGTTCATCTCCTTGCAATTCATCATAGAAATTTTGATGGTGATTGATTATGTGATTAGTAGCTTCAAGTGCAGAACTGCTAGCTTCATCACTTTGAGCCAACTCATGAAATTTCTCCATGATTCATCCATCCATCCTCGTGTGCTCCTTCAATGCAGCAAGAGTATGAGAATATTTTCCACACAATTTGTTCAACCAGGATGTCAAATGATCCTGTATCTTCTTGATAATTGTTATAATAGCATCATGCTTTCCCTAAGAATAAGCACTTGACCCTACCCAGTGGTCTTTTTCTTGAGAGCTCTCTCCTTGAGTGATCATTTTGGTTGTTCCCATTGAAAGACCAACCAAGTTTTTGAGTCTATCATTTTCTCTCAACAATTTCTCATTATTTGCTTTATATGTTTCTCTTTCTTTTATCAATAATTGAATCTGTGCTTTATTCAATTTTGCAATATTTACCCATGTATCAGCAGTAGCAACAGGATCAGCTTCTCCAGCTTTTAAAGTCAAGACATGGCCAAATGCCTTCTTTGTATCAAGTACCACTATTTTTCTGTGGGGTGGGTACAAAGCCCATATCAACATTGATCCCTCATCAGTATTATACTTGGATCCTGTATATACTTTTGTCACTTTTTCCTTATCAAGCTTATGAGTAGCATTACTACCCTTCAAGAAACTATCAAAAACCAATGCAGAATTCAAATCTAAACCAGGAAATATCATAACACTAGCATCCTCCAACAATTTCCTCCCCACTTCTGGAGTCATATTTGCCATTTCATCATCCACACATCTTCTCAATTGAGCCAACAATTGTTCCTCATTTCCATAAGTGATATCATCAACATTCTCTCTTATATCCTTCCCCTTCTGCTTGTACAAGAATGCTTTGAACTCAGGGGAATGTATAAACTCATCATCAGAAACAAAGGATCTGTACTCAATATGCCTAGCATCAACATCACCACTTTCAACACTTTGTTCTCTGATTGGGCAGACATATTGCTGAGTCCTCATTCAGGACACCTTTTCTGCTTTACCATGTGGCACATCAGCTCTTGGTAATTCTTCATCTCCAGAAGACAATAACTCAGTATCTTGTAGCCCTTGGTTATACCTTTCATCTACCCTTTCTGCTTCATCTTCATCTAGATTTCTGATCATATCATCAAAAGGATAGGGTACATGTTGATACCCTCCAAAATTAATCCTCTCTTTGGCTGAATGAATATACCCCTCAGGGTCAAAGTATTTCCTGGTTGGTCCTCTTTTCATGTTATAGTGCAACAATCTGTCAAGAATTGAATTATATCCCTCTTTAGCCAACATAGTGAAATCACCAAAGCATAAAGTACTAGGCATAAATGCCTGCTTCCCAAAAGAGCTAAAATGCATCACACTACTATAATCCATTTGTCTGACAATTTCCAAGTATGCAACCCTGTTTGGAACTGTCCTTGGCAGAATGAAAGGAGCATCTTCAAATCCATACACTCTGATTACAGTAGCTCCCTCTAAACAATACCAGTCTCCCCAATTATGGTCAATTGGCCCATTAAAATCTTTAGGCCGAAGGAAACTTTTGATCTCATCAGTCAATGAATGATTACAAGGATAATGATACAATTTATACAATGTCTTCACAAAATACTCCTTAAAATGAATAAAACTAGAACCAACAAACCTGCTGTCCGAAAGTGCAGTCCACAACTAAACAGGCAATGCTTCACCCTGATTACCAGTCTGAGAAATTCTCATTTCCGGAGGCCACATCCCTAGCTCTTGTCTGAAATATAGCACTAAATGCATCAACAATGAATAATTTCTGAGGTGAACAATGGAAGTTCCACCTTTTATAGCCATCAATCCTAAGTCAAGCTCCTTGGAAATATATGAAGCATAATCAAATAACCTGGCATTGTGATATTGAATGTCTGTTGCAATGACCATTGGCACCATTGACATAAATTTTGGGGCATCCATCCCCAACACCTAACAAACTAAAAAATATGTATATTTCATGTAGGGTTCAAACAAATCTACATGATAGGGAGGCCCCTCACTATCTTCCAGAGGTTCGGGCTTGTTACCCTATTTAACCCTATGAATTGGTAACCTCCAACCCTTGTAACTTGTATCCATTCTGAAAAATTCCTTCTGCAACTCTTCACAATTGATTTCCTCATCACAAAATCCTTCCAATTTGAAAACCTCATCAATTCCTTCTCTTGACACATGTATCTGTGGTTTTCCAGAAGGATCACATATTGCTTTACGCTTTGGATCATAATGATCAGCAAGCAATTTTACCAATTCAGCATTAACAAATACATTAGGGCACACCAATTTCCCTACATTCAACTTCCATGGATTACAAACTGGCTCAAAACAATTCCTCCTACGATAGTGGAAATGCAAAATTTCATACCCTCTCATAGTAGTCCAGACATCACCTATGAACTTGCATTTGTCATCCAGCTTGTCAACTTCTGTCCTAAGCTGTGCGGACCTCCTAGCTTTAGGCCCCGAACTAGGTAGTTGATCAATAAGGTCTTGGTTTAGCTTCCTTTCAGTGCCTTCATGCTCTATATCAGTCTTTTGTTTCTTTCCCTTCGACTGACTGCTCTCACCAAGTTTTCTACCCTTACCCTTTCCAGAACCAGAAGACTCCATTTTTCAAGCTTATAGAATCAAAATATGAAAAACAGAGAAGCAACTACTTACAGTATTCTACTTGAGCTCCTCAGACTGAAAAATTGTCTTGGTTCTCTTGTTCAACTCGCCAATTCACCAGCAATCAATTCAGAAATGAGGAAATGATTAAAATACTACTATCATTACTGTTTTATCCCATCGCACCATTAATGAAGCACGAATGAAGCCACCTTTGAAACTGGCACTGTCGCATCAAATGTCCTTTCGATGAGAAAAATTCAAATCTGGGGCGAAATCCCTTTTCAACGTTTATTTCATCATTCGCTAAGACACTCTGCAGTCTTTACCGACACTTGGAATCAACTTGATGACAAATGCTTCTGCTTTTCATGTCGCTATTGCAATTCAAAGTCGGGGAAGCATCTCATAGATATCATTCTGTTTCACCGAAAGTCTTTATCTACATTGAGTCGCCAACACAAATTTGTATTCTTGCCGATACAATCTTTGTTTCACCCACTTCGCTGTGACTTTCAAAGTCGGGAAGATGCTATGCAGATATCTTTGCATCTTATCGATATGTACTTTTCAATGTATTTTCATTCGCTAAGACAAAATCACCCTTTCACCGATGAGTTCTCATTTCGGCATATCCACCAAGTTTTCTCACCGAAGAAATAAACCCAACCATTGAAATAATACTTTTGGCAAGACAATGAACCTTCGGGAAAACTTTCACCGACACCAAATGTCCTACCAAATTCACTCCTCTAGATTACTCCTATTCGGAAAAACTCACCCCAAACCATCTATCGGTATAATATTCATACTTCGGTGAAACTTATGCCGACAAATTCTTCTCTCGGCGATGCATATCTCCATTGGCATAAGATTTGAATCGGCAAGACTCCATAGCTTCTCATCGATAGGTTTGAAATACCTTTGAACTTAGTTCGGCCAAACAATGGCCCCTTCGCCTAGACCTTCCCCGATGCACATAAGTCTTACCGAGACATATATTTGCAAGTCAATTGGTAAAACAAAATGATTTCGTTATGAGTTCATACCGATACCAATTAGTTTGGCTGAAACAACCCCTTCATGCATTAGTCGGTATGACATATTGTCTTCACCTCGACATTAGACCGATGCCCCAACATATGCCGATATACTTTTTTCAGGATGCCTATTGGCAAGAAAAAATTAGTTTGCCGAAACATTTTCCCGAACACCTTTATCCTGAGCGATAAACTTCCACATGCACCAGTCGGCGAAACACACTGTATTCGCCATGACTTCACTCCGACAATGACTCCCCTTTGCCAAAATGATTCCTTTTGTCACCGAAACAAGAAATTATCCTGCCGATAGTCTGCAACAAACATATATTAGTTAAAAATCAGGTCGGGGAGACTTTTACAATGTCTTTCCGATTCGGGTCTTTTAATAAAAAATGAAAAACTCGATGGATTCAATGGATTTTATGTCAGAAAACAAGCAAGACAATACAAAGAGGGACTTTGATGCTTATGATGAGAACTCAATACTGGAACTTTTGAATGCAATAGAATGTAAAACTTTCAAAATTTTACAGTTCTAACAGGATACAAAGGGAATTTTTGGACAGGATATCATTTATGAGGTTTACCCTCAGTTGTACTTAGGAAGCTCAGACTATAGGAGAGCAAATGATGCAATCACCATGCATATTACCAGAATGCTTCAAGAAGCAGAGCATGTCAGGATTTCAGATCTTGCAAAGGAACTCATCAAGAAGTATGGAGCCTGGTTCATTCAGCTCCCAACCTTCTCTTACATCCAGATTGATGGCTTTCAAAAGGCCCCGTATAGACTTCCAAGGTATCCCACTGACTACCTCATATTGTTGGAAGTCACTAGGCAGATTTGTGACTTCGATGCCATTGTCAAAAAGGAAAAACATAAGACAGGATTTGGTGGGGATTTTTCCCTAAGGATTGGCACTGGTGAGGTATGCCCTTCCATTGGTTCTGCCCAAGCTTTAGAAGAAGAATTGTCTGCTCTTGGCTTGTCTCTCCATTCCAAGAGATCCAAATTTGACATCACAAGGGAGGCTCAAAAGAAGGCCAGTAGAGAGTACAGCCATAAGGTAAAATTAGAGGACTATTGGGCCAACTGCAAAGATGAATACGAGGTTCGAAAGAGGAAATTCTCCTGGCTTCTGGTGGAAGCAGTCCAATTGTACAATGTGAGGGCAGTCCCTGATCAATTGGAGGATGATGGGGACTTAATTCAGGATCATGCCTATGAGGTAGTAAAGAAAAAACCAATTGGTGATGTGGACTGGTTAGAAGAGGAGCAAACAGAACTAAAGCAGCTAATGGAACCAGTCATTAAGGTTACCAAGATGTGGCTCAAACACATGGTCTGAGAGTTGGAGAACAAGGGAGTAGAATGCATGTCTGCCCTGATGGGGAACTTGGATGCCCAATCCACTTCTAAAGAATCCACCGAGCAGGACCCCAGAGGTAAAGGTAAACTGGACTCTCCTGTCAAAAGTAAATCTAAAGGTGTATAAGAGACAAAGGTTTAGGAGACAGAGAAACAGAGGAGGCCGAAGGCCAAGAGGAGAACAAGGACTAAGAAGTCTAAGTAGGGTCCTGAGGTCGAGGCTCCTATTCCAAAGAGGAAAATAATTTTCAAATTATCAGAGAAGGCTACCTCCAAGGTTGGGGAAGAAGTTGCCCCACCAGTGATAAATCTTGAAAGCTTAGAGGATAAGGCCAAAGTGTATGCAACGAGGTCTAGGACTCCTTCTCCCAGGGAAAATGTGCTTAAGGCTAACCTACCTCCAGTGGCTTCTCATGATGAACAACATGATGATGTGCCTCCCGCTCATGAAACCCAGAGTGAACCAGGTGAGACAAAGGATGTTGGTGATCATCCAGGTACTGAGGGTGAGGAGTTTCATGAAGGTGAACTCTACAGCACAGAGGCCAAAATTGAAAAGGAAATGCAATCTCCCTTGGTTACAAATGCAGAGTCACCAGTTAGGAATGAGGCAGTTGAATCTCCTCCAATGGAGGAAGAAGCAGAAAAGGTTCCCTTGCTTGCTCAAGAAGAAGAGCATATTGAAGAGGAAGGTGATATGGATTAGACCCCTGATGGAAAGAATTTGAGCAAGGAGGTGCCTAGGGATCAACATGAAGAGGAAGTGGGGCAGAGCAGGGTGCAATTGGAGTCTATTGTCCCTAATTGGCTGGAGCAAGAGATAAGGAGAAAATAGGTAGTAGTGGAGGATAGTCCACCGAACTGGGATGCACTACTAACTAGGATTGGAAAAGGCAAAGGCAAGAAGAAGGCTAGGGTGATCTCATGGATTGAGAGGGATGAGACACACAAAAAAGTTGTTCATATTGCTACCCCTATTCCAGATAAAAATAGAGATAATGTGGCTGGAAATGATTATAATATACAAACTTTTAATCTTGGGCCTACATCAATTGAGCAGGATATTGAGGACTATGAGGTCTCCAGTGCTGTTTTGGTGGATAGATTGAGAAGGGAGGTGAAAACCAAGCAAGAATTAAAGAAAGAAAATGAAAATATCAAGAAGTGCTTGGAGGAATTGATGAAGCCACTACAGGCCATTAATCCCTCTTCCTCTGCTACCCATCCTCTACCTCAGGAGACCATAACTGAGCTTGAAAAGATGAAAGCTTCCACCCTTGCTACTGTGAATTGGTTGAAAGGAGTGCAAGAGAAGGGTGATGAAGCTATTAAGGAGATCCTGTCAATTGGGAAAGATGCTATTATGGCGACTGAATGGCTGAAACAAGTGTTGGCACAAGATAAGGAGGATATGGACCTCCTTCTATAGAAAACTAGAACTCTAATGGAATATACCCATGAAAGGTTGGTGAGCGACAGGATTCTTTCTTCCTCTAGAGCTGCCAAACCTTGGGAGTGGTTTGAGGCACTAGAAATCAGGCAAAAGGTGTTGAAAAAGATTCACAAACAAGGGAAGCAAATTGATGACACCTTGACTGGGATTTACAATGGTTCCATTGCCTTCTTCGAAATCATTTCGGGAAGAAGAAAGATCGCACCCAAGTACTTGAGCTTGGGACAGTTGAGATAATGGTGGCATGATGTGTATGCACCACTTGATGATGGTTCTGTTTCCAAGCACCAACTGGATGATGCGGCCACCTACCTCACAGTTATTGATAAACATGTGACATTCAAGGTAGATTGGGATAGGTCGGTCAAACACTCAAGGGACAAGATTGCGTCCATAGAGAGGTGACTTAGGGTTTTGCCAGTACCACCTGTGGCCAACTTGGATGGAGCGTTCTTGAAGCTGCATGAAGAGTTAGATCGGCGCAGAGATACTAGGGAAGAGAGCTAATGATAGGCTGTGGTGCGATTTGTGATTCCCCATTATCTTCCCACGCGTCGTCCGAGCTGCATTGCGGATCCTAGGCCAACCTTGACGGGACACACATTTAATGCCTATTTGACCCATTTCGAAGACTCTCCTGGCTGGGTGGTTGTGCCAAGTTATTGTTGTGAAACCCTTTCCTGATCGACGGACTTCTGGGGATTTCTATATATTGGGTGTTTCGCCTCTTTGTAAAGGGTTGGTTAGAACAATTGGAAATAGTTAGAAGGATTGGAGATAATAGTTAGATAGTTTTAGTCAGAAGTAGAGTAAGTTAGTAGATAGTCGCCCTCAAGCAAATATTGTAACAGAAAGCCAGGATTGTTGCTACAGTGAACAAGTTGAATACAAAATGACATTGTGATTTGGTGCCATTCTTGTTTTCTTTTGTTTTTGCATGGTTCTTGTTATCTTATCTTTAAAATTGCTTCGAGGAAGTTCATATTTAGATCAGATTTGATTTGATAATGTTAGTGATTTGATACTTAAATGTTGCAGCAATCTCTCAGTCCATACTTTTCGCAACCAACTGATTGTTAGTTGCTTTGCAAAGTTAGCCTAGACTTGATATTCCTTGTGCCTATGTTTGATTGTGAAGGCTTATTCACTTCAACTACAATAGGGTTGTTTGAATGAGTGTTCATGATTTGAAAATCTTAACACCTCAGAAGATTGCACTATTTTCTGCGAGATTGTAGATATATCTTGGTCAAATAGAAATTAGTTTTGAGGGATTGGTCCATTTCGAGTATTGGTTACTTACATTGTTAATATTAGGAGTAGTATTAGATTTAAAAACCTCTCTGAAATCCTTATTCTTTTCTCATTTCTTTGATTTCTAGGTTAAAACTAGGATTGAAGCATCATCAGATTGTTAGATCTGACAAAATTGATTCAGCATTTGCTTGTAGTAAGGTCCCATTGTGATTACCAGCATTTTCACATTTTGTTACTGAGTTGTTCATGCACTGTCAAGACCTAACATTAGAGACCTTGGGGTTATCTCTTGAGGCTTGCCGATAGGGATTTACCTTTCAAAAGAGATAGGCTATCATATTTTTTCTAGCTATTATTGTGCAGAAAACACGATCAACAACTAGGTCCACATCCTATTGGCCAATCTCTAAATGTGGAGCATTTCTTAGCTTTTGGAGTTCATTTGGACTCCTCAATTTTTTTTCCTCTCTCCAACATGAGATGTGTGAGGACGTGTGCTAGAGTTTCATCATCAATAATCTCAAGTTGGTTCTTGGGTTTGGGATTTTCTTTGATAACGACAAGCTTCTTTGAAGCCCTAATGGTTTTTCCCTTCTTTCTTCCTAACTTGGACCTTCCCATTTCCTACAACCAATTCAAATTTTGTTATTCTCTAGGTAACTCAAATCCACTTAAGGATCTACTATTCCCTAATTCAACCATCGTGGGCTCATAGTCCTAGAGTTGAACCTTAGGCTTTGATACCAAAAGTAACATGCCCAACTAAAATTTCCTCAATAAATTAATAATTGACATTATGAATATAAATTTAAGACATAAATCCCATAGCTATTTTTTAACTTAGCAATTTCATGTCCATAAATTAAAAGAAATAATAAATCTAATTATATTCATTTCCAAATGTCAATAGTCAATGTACAAGTTTGAATTGTCATTCAATCCTCACATAGTTAATACAATATTTATGTTTATGATACAAGTACATAAAATAGAATTCCATTGAAATTCTTATATGATAGCTCACCTCCACTGGTGGATGAGAACATGGTTGAGATGCTTTTCACCCAACCATGAAGCAATGCTTCCCCAAAATTCTTCAGTTCGTTGAAGAATACCTGACCCTGCACGAAACACTTAGCAAGAGATATAGTTTTCAAGGTGGAATATGTATGTGCCTAACAACATGCATTTCTAACTATTGCTAGAATATGCTAGTTCCATGTTAGGTAAATAAAGAAATAACAGAGAGAGGATAAATATTAAATAGTTTGTTTTGTAATAAAAATGACTGCAAAGCTTGGCCAAGCTCATGTTGCATAAAATGCAACTCAAATTAGATTTGGAAAAGAAAATCTACACTCTTTGGCACCTATTCCCAAAAGAAAATCTTTCCATAACAAAGGGGTATCCCACCCTTCTAGACCATCTACTAGCATCATAATTCTAGTGTGCTACAATCTATCTTAGTACATTTGTATCATTCCATTTCAATATCATCAAAAAATATTCCATCTAAAATCTAGTATAACCTTTCATCTATTCATCATACAACTATCTTTCCATTAAGATTTGTATTTCAATTCAACACTATTCCATTTCTACAGTTCTATCCTTTGCAAATGAAGTTAAACAATCTTAATCAATGAGCAATTCAAGATGAAATCAAAAGGTATACTGCATGTATGTGCATGTGCATAAATGAAGCATTTATGCATGTACACATATATGCCTGTAAATAAATATAGTTTGGAATATGCGTATACATTCTAAATATTAAAATAAATATCTTCCTTACATACAGGTTTCCATATTCAGAAAAAGTATCAACTTCATTTAGGTGTTTCATTTGATCTTTTAGTAGCAACTAGTCTCAATTAAGATACAAAAGTAATCATGAAAATAACAGTCACTTGTCTCATATGGATCATAAATCAATTTAAAATGGAACATGGATAATTTACAAGATCAAGAATAATCAATTCTAGTGAAATAAAAAAAATTCAACAGAATAAAAGTATCATTAGTCTAAGACATTATAAGGTTTTGTATTCATTCTATTTCCAACAAAAATATGTTCACATATCATTCAATTTTGATTCTCCACCTTATTATTCATTTAAAAAAATAAAAACACTATAATGTTGGTTGATCTATTATAATAGTAATTATATATCACATAAAGGTTCCAATAAGCATGTTATCGTGTATTCGATATCATGATATTAGTTATCATTAAGTACCTTCTTTTACCCATTATATTTTGTGCTATGGTTCAATTGACCATATGGTGAAGGAAAATTTTATCTATAAGAAACAGAGTATGATCATCCTTTGATTCTAATTTAAACATTGGATTAAAACAACAGTGTACATATATACATATAGACACTTTGTAGGAGAGAGATGATTCAAATGATTCATATAACCCATAGCCTAAGATGGCCCAAACACTGGTGACACAAAATAACATCATCCATTGCTATCATGTATGGAATGTTAACAATGTTTGATAGAGGGTTATCCTTTGAATGATAGCATCGTTCCTACTCCTCTTTTAAAAAAAGTAAGGTGAGATTGTTCGATAGATTATAAAATACAATGGGATGATGAATACATCATTTGGCCCATGCTTATAGCAAGGTCTAATCAGCACATCAATCTCACCGAATGATGGGTGTGATAAACATAATACTAGATTGAATGGTGCATGTTGTTCATCAATAGACAAAGTAACAAAATGATATAAATCATTCAACTAGCAATAGCTAGACTCTCACAGAGTGCTAATGAAACAATAGTCATCAAATAGTGACATATGTTTGACCATATAATGATTCACAGATAATCATTCAAACACCATACAGTGTCCCTCTAAACAAATAGAATGTACAAGAATGGGTTATCTTGATAAATGAAATGCAATGACAAAGGCTAGGTTGAACAACCATGGCTACAAAGGATAATGTTGCATGTGGGTGGGAATCCATCACGGGTGTTCAACCCAATACCCATGCATGTTGGGTATCCCAAATAACAAAGCTCAACATGGTGGTTCAACCCCAAATAGGGAAAACATAGATAAATATAGGGTTGACTAAACATTGATAGAAACACTAATATAGATCCACTGTTATGCATGTTAAGAGTACAAGAGTTACATGATATATTCCAAAAGAAACACATAAGAATGAATAACCATTCGACTCAAAAAGAAACATCTTATATAGGTTCAAGAATACCTATCCTTAGATGTGATTTTTGGTGATTTTCCTCTATTAGAATTAGCAACAGTTTCCCATTCTTTTTGTTCCCCTTTCCTCTGCTAGTTTTTCCTTCAATTCCCCTTGCTTTTTTCAATATTTCCTTCAATCAAATTTCCCCCTCCAAATGATAATATCTTCCTTGATATCTTTGGAGATAGTGGTCTTAATTCCTTCATCCATACCACTGTCACTTAGTTTCCCACTTCCTTCCATTTTTGAGCATTATAGGGGTCGACTCCTTGCCTATTCATCATGGGAGTTACACATTAAAAAAACATTCTCATTGTTTATAAACCATGGTAATATATTTATATATGTATATCTATATATATACTTGTCTATATGTGGTTTCACCCACATATATATGTGTTTATACATATTTATATACATTTATATAGAATTTCACAAACATACATTTTATTTTATTTTTCCCATTTCCTTTATCAAGAATCTATTTTCAAATTTGTCAAAAGAACAAGTAATATAACAGTTCTCCTTATGATAATTTTTTATGATCAAATGCATTTTCCAAAACCATTTTGAATAAAATTTTGAGATAGACAAGAAAGACAAGGATGCAATAAATTTTTTTCTTTCACAAGATTGCTTATTTTACCAAAATGTGATTCCACACATGCAAGAATGATATTTATCAATTACAAATAAATGTATATGCCATGGTCTATTGTGGTGTGTGAGATTCCAAATTCCAATCTTACTTACTGTTTGTCTTTTGGCTAAGCATTTATTCAACTTATTCCTTCACACACATATTCTTGCACTTTCCAAATTTATCAGTAACCTTTAACCAATAATCCTTACAAAATAACTCTTTTTAAATCATAAAATTGCAATATAATCATTTTTCAAATACTATTGCATTTATCATATGCATAAATACTAAATGATAATTCCATTTTTCAAATATTTCTTTAAACTTAACATTATTAAATGCGAGTAATGAAATTGAGATGTGACAAAATCTCATACTATACTTCTCAAATTCACACTATAAAACTTTGTAATTCACATATTTCTTGTCTATCTTTACATCCCTCAACAACTCAATTTATATTTATATCATCCTCAACCTTAAAACCCTTCTCCAATGTTGGCTATGCACATCAACCATGAAAATTCAAATTAGGTCAACACTAAAACACTTCCATGGTAGATAGAACTGAAAGTGGAGCACACCACACCTTATTTGGGACCCAAATCTATAACACCACTATTCAAAACACTTCTATAAATAGTAAATATCTACCAAAATTAGTGTTAAAACCAAGGTCAGCTCTTACCTGTGCAAACACTGTTAAAATTTTAAGTACATGCTCCCTTTGAACACCTCACAAACAAAAAATTTCACTTGAACATAACCTATAATATTCCAAAAATACCATGAAATCTAATAATCTCCTTCACAACAACTTCTACCTGAGAAACGTACACACCTAGTACACTCAAAAAAATCTTCCATATATTGCAACTTAAGAAACTTACTTCCAAAACACTAAACCTCAAGAAATATCAAATTAAGAAAGATACCAAAACTATCAACACTCTTTCATATCCGCAAGACCTGAAACCAACCTGTGGAGAAATGTAGAACAAAAACATTTCTCCCAAACACCTCTGCAATACATAGTTCACATACTGGTGTACACAACTTCTTCTACACAATGATTTGGCACACCAAATTTTGAATACAATTCCTTTGGACACCTTTGATCAACATATCTAAAATGCATAGGGATATATTCAACCTAAAAAAAATTTGGAGCAACACCAAAACACTACTTTGTAACCCAAAACAACACTACAACACATTGTTTCCTCTTTTTATCAATTTTTCTCAAAAGCACTTGGAAACCAAGCATCAAAGACACACATCCTCATCATCTCTATCACTTCCTCAACCATAGACAAAAGCTTATCAAAGAAAAAATTGAGGTTGAAATTAGTAGCTTACCATGACAACATAATGCAATTAATCAAAGCATGATCAATGTAACAATCTCCCCAAACAATGATTTCCTTCCTTCTCCTACAATTGAAACTAATGACAACTAATGACAACACAATCTTGTTGACATCAATGAAAACCCCATTTTCTCATACTTGCAAGGATTGGAAGATGAGATAGGTCAATTATTATAGGGAATGTATGTTTTTGTTTCATCTAAGGTCTAGCAATGATGATTATTTTTTGGTCTAATAAAATGAATGAAGATAATGAGGTGGAGTAATGATGGTTCTTTGGTTGAATAGGTTGAAAATTTTGATGTCTTAGGTGGAATGATGGTCTAAGATTGGTCTCCTAGGTCTATATATGTTTGAAAAGGTCAATATTTCAAATTAGGGACCTTAAGTGGTTAATTATTGTCAAAATTGAAAAAGAATTGTAGGATGAAGTAGAGGCACCTCAAAATGATATAGAGGCCACCTAAAGATGAGATGAAGGTGTAATTCTACGTAAAATTGTACATGGGTGCCTGAAGATGAAGCACAAGTGCCTCAAGATGAAACAAATGTGGTGAATGATAGTTGGGTTGTTTTGATTGATTTTTGGAAAGAGATTAAAAGCATAAAGACACATTAGCTAAATTTACCTTCAAGGTGACAAGGATAAATGGATTTCATAGGTTTTGCACATGAAGACATGCCAAACACATGAGCACAATCCTAAAATTAGTTGAGTACATACGTTTACTTAATGTGGGCCTACTAACCAAAGCCTAATACCTCCAGATTAGTACAAGGAAGTTCTCTTTCAAGCATCAATAGCTAGGGATCCAATGGTACATGGTTTCACCTTTTCCCTTTCCTTGTAGGTCCTAAAACCTTTCCCAAAGAGTCTCTAACTCTACTCAAGGAGATACATGGTGAGTAACTTAGGGCATGATATTGTACCTTGGATCATACTAAGCAACAATCGAATGGTCTCAAAGGCTTCTAAAAGAATGTGTATATTGTATCTATGAATAGTGATCCCATTTGATAGTGCTTGATATTAGGGGGGTCTCCCCTTCTCTCCTCACCAAACAAGTCTTGGTGGACCAAGGGTCTTGCAGCTTGGATTGAACATACTAGTCACACTTTGAGTTATAGATTTTGCTCTCCCTCCATTATATACCCCACCAAAAAATGTGGTTGAGGTTTCTCTAGAGGTGATGAAATTCCCAAGTAGGCCTCCTATAGGGAAAGACTTTATTTGGTGTTTTGATCACCCAAGATCACAAGAAGTGCAAGGCAGAGAATATACACAAAATAGAAAGCCTTGGGTTATAAAGTAAAACAAAAAATGAGAAAATATGATCTTTCTAAACTCCAAAATTGCACTAAGCACAAGGAGAGTGCATACTTCTACACACCCCTCCAAACACAACAACAAAGATTCACTAACCCTCTAAACTAACTTTAGTGCCTAGATTAGTGAGAAATAATAAATTGGACAAATGATGTTGCAAAACCATAAGTTAATAGTTTCAAAATTTTAGCCTTTGATTGGTATGAACAAGTTGCACCACTACTGTTAGACAAAAAGGTTAGACAAAATAAAACCAAAAAATGAAATAAATTGAAAAAATGATGCTATGTGAAACACAAGCATTACAAGACTAAAAAAAGGTGTCAAAACATAGAAAAATAAAAAAAGATACTTATACAAAAAAGTACAGTTTGTTGAAATAGAAGTGCAATTTTGTGAAATGGAAGAATGATTTTGAGAAACAAAAGCATGGTTTGTCGCAATGGAGGTATAATTTTTCTCAAAAAAGGTTAAGTTTGTCACAATGGATGTACAGTTTTATAGGGACTTTAGACAAAACTACAAAGAAAAAACTTAGAAAAAAAATAGAAGTAAAGTACAAAGAAACCTACAACCATAAATTGTTAGAATAGTATAAAAGCTACTCATAATCTTCAAACACAAGACTAGATAAATGAAACCCTAGGAATAAATTTTAACATGCCCAAAACCCTAAAACCCCTAAGGATAAAATGCTAGGACTTGCAATAAATTGATTGGATGACCTACAAGACAAAATGTTAGGAGATCTAAAGACTAATCACAAATACACCAAAAAGTTAATGAAAATCATAAAACCCTATATAAAATAAAATCATAGGTGTATTTATGTGAAATGTAGGTATGTTTTTATGAAAATTAGGTACCTTTCTTTGTAGTGTAGGCACCTTTCTATGAATTGTGTGCATCTTTTTGTGAAGAACAAGTGATGAAGCATAGTTTAAAGTGTTCAATCAGAAGCTACAACACAAAGTCAATGAAAACTCACAAAAGAGGTCATAATAGGGATGTGAGTCCCATTGAATATGATAAATGAATATATGGAGAAGTTAATGAAGAAAAAAAATATAAGATGATATAAATAAATCAAATGTATACTTTGGTTCAATCAAGGTTGGAGGGCCTTGCCAGGTGTTAGAATTGTAAAATTTTGAAAAATTTCATGGCTGCATATACCCATTAGTTCCCTAAAATTCCCATACCATAAGCACAAGAATCCGCTTTGCATAACATGTTTGCCCATGCTTTAGTTTGTTTTCATCATTTGGTCACATAGAATTCACCTGGCCCTGAGCATTTGAATGTGTAAACCATATTGGCGTAACATGTTGCAGGTCTCACCAATCCCAAGAAAATCATTTTACACTAACACATGTCTTTTTTCAGCATATTAGCAAGAGGTTAGAAATGTCTCAGTGACCAGAGGATACATATCAGCATGATGCAGTTTGCAGTCTCAGTGACATAGGGATCCTATCGGCAAGACAATGGTCATCGGTATAAGTCATAGCAGGCACATGTGTTTTTTACTGATGAAGCACAAAGAACTATGTCGCTGAGACAAGATTTGTCAGTGTAATGTCCCGGAGTATTCACTTGGTCTTACTGATAAAGCAAAGATGGGTTTCGTCATTGTCATTGGGATGAAGTCATGGAGTCCTTCTGACCCCCTATGTCACAGCGACAGGATTACATTAATACTTGGCAGTATATTTGGATAGGATCGATTCGACGAGAGCTATGAAGGCCATACTGAGTGTTGCTTCATCGGCAGGAGAATTGTTATGTCTCGGCGATCAGCAAACAGACCGAAGGAGATATCTCGAAAAAACACAAAGTATGCGGAGGAACATCTGCCCGACCCCCAAAGTCATAGCAATAGGCGTCATCAGCAAGAGTCATAGTGATACACTTGAGATCGAAGTGACTGTTGGGAAGACTCATAACATCAATATAACTACAAGATAGCTTGGTGATAGAAGCAAAGATACAGATAGGCTATCGGTGAGACTCAGAACATCGATGAGACTACAGGACATCAAAGCGATATGTGATCTATGGTAGTCAGAGAGACATTGAACATCGGTATGACTATAGGACGTCTCAGCGGGTGTCTAGCGAACGTTGGTAAAGGCCCAAACAAATGGATCACCACAAATGTGAATAAGAATGGACACGACTTTTCATGTGGCCAATATATAAATACCCATTTTTTACAGCGAATAAGAGAGAGAGCAGAGATTGAATAAAAAATATAGTAGGATACAGAATGTTTAAAATATTGAGACAATGATGCATGTTTGAAACAATGGAGATTTCAATTGAATTCATTTGATGTGATGAAATTTTTGTGGTGTCAATTGTTTGTTGTGTTAATTGAAAGTATTGCTAAAGTTGTCTCCAAGGTTGATGTTTTCTAATTATTTAAACTAATATATCAAGGATATTTTTTAGTTTATCAGTTCACACTTGTTGTATATATCTAGTTGGATTAATTGGTTCTTTCAAGGAGAGATTAAATCCTTTTAGTCAATCATAGTAATTAGGGAATCTCATTTGGATAATTAAGAAGAACTCAGTAGTCACATCCTTGCATGTTTATACCAGTTATAAAATTAAAATTGTATGCCAAACAATTTGAGTATCTTCCAGAAAGAAGTTATTCATCTCAAACTTTCATTTAACTCCGTACACCCAATAAGGAACTAGTCTCTACTATTTCATTGTTTAATTTCATTAATTTTTTACATATGAACACATTAGATTTAGCCTTGATATTGCTTATACAATTTATACCAAAATAAAACTCATTTATCCACTCCCATTTGCCAGTGTGGGTAAATTTCTTTAGGAAATGAACAAAGGTCAAGTCTGCTTTATTCAAATAGGTATACTCGCCCAAGTCTAGTAGCACCTAAAGAGAAGAAGGTTCAAATCATTTGTCCTTGTCTGTTACCCTGAAAATTTGTGAGAGCTTGGCAACCTCTCGTGGTTCAAACCTGCGTTTTTGAGAGCTAACAAATTGATGACTCTACTGGGGAATTATTGGAGGATATCCAGTTGAAGATCATCATATAGAGTCATTGAAGAAAAAAGATCATCATAATTTTTGAAAGTGATTCCGCTGGGGATACAATCAAGATATTTCATCTTCTCTCACTTTTAACAAAGTGAGTGGCGACTCTAACAAGAACATTGCATCTATTCAACATGAATGGTATCAGATCCCAATATAAGGGAGGTCCTACTGGAGGTCCTTCTGGTAACAGTAAGTGAACACATAAGGATGATAAGGGTAAGAAGGTAACTGATGACATGTGCATAATGAATAAATACAAAGCATCAAGACCACATTGTGAGACATATGACCATTATGATACATGGAGAGATAATTCAAGTGCAGAACCTTGTACCCCTGAAGAACAAAGAAATCCTTTTTATAATCCTTAGAAACAGGTGGAATTTGAGGCTAAACTTGAAGCTGAAAGAGTCACGTATCAACAGGAAAATGATCAAAGAATGGAGGGTAACCAAAATGAGCCTATTGGTCATGTAATTCCCCAAGAAAATTTTGAGTTCTTGATTGGAAAGGAACTAGACGTACAATTGGAGTTAAGAGATAAGAAGTAGAAAGAGTGCAAGTAGAACTAGAACAACAGAGGCTCTTAAAAATGAAGGAACTCCAAGACTTGAAATTGTAGGAAGGCCAAATTCAGGCTTAGACAACTAATCTTCCAAAATATAAACCGCCTCATAGGAAGGGAAGTAATAATAGAGGGCCTTCAAACCCATCAAAGGCTCCTTGGAATCATATGGGAAATCAATACAAGCAACCAAACCATCCACCATATATTGCATCACAACATACAAATGCGCAACCACCTCATGGTCAACAATATGTGCCATATCTTCATACAAAATACAACAATACAATGTACCAGTATCAGTACGTGCATAACCCTCCCCCTCAGCAATACATGACAATGATCAGACAATTTGATTTGACAGGGTTTCAATTATACCCTTACCCTATGGATAGCAGTTGGAGAAGTCTTGTTCCTAAGTTTACAGGGAGTGGTACAATTACTATTGAAGATCATTTGAGGAATTTTAATGCTTTTGTCCAAGACTTGGATATATTTGTAAGGAAAGCTAGATGCAAAAACAAATCTCCTAAATGTCAATACCTCAGGGAAGAATGCAGATACACTTTTAATTTTTTCAATTATAGTTCAATTAAGATGCACTTTGAAATAAATATCAGAAACAGAGAATTAGACAACCACATATGAACACCAGATATACGTGGGAAAACCCTTATGGGAGAAAAACCTACCACACCAAGAGAAGTCACTTTGTATTATAGTAACAAATAATTACATACAAGTTTTAGACTTATCTTTCTGATGTCTGTTTACAGCAACATTCACCATGAACAATCTTGTATAGGAACCATCACGTTACAGTCTACACAAAATAGAATTCACTCTGATACAATTTGAACTATTCACACACCTATTGATCAAACCAACCATCCAACCATCGAGCATCTACAACTGTAAACTATATTCATGGCATTCCCTGTCTGTCGAACTTCCTCACAGAACTATCACAACCGATTGTCTTCCAACTGTTCGCATTTGGCTTCTCCTATTGGTCCAGCACAAGCCATGTAGGATAGTCTCACTCGGTCAAATGGCTTCACACTATATCAGTATGTCGGTGAGACACAAGAAGTGTCTCCCCGATGCCCAAAGGCTTCATTGTTGATATCGGCGTAAGTCCCAACAGTCGATGAGACGATGTAGCGATCACCACAAGTCATACCGAATCCAGTGACATTCATTTCATTTTTGTTGGCATGAGTTTCCTCATTGAAAAGACTCATACCGCTATTCACAAGTCACACCGACCTCAACATTCCTATCGGCAAGACTTATCGCTCGCCAAGAGGTTTCATCGAGCTACATTAAGTTACACCAAAGCCATCAGCAGTCGCCAAGACTATCGTCCTTCGCTGAGAGTACTTACCGAGTCATTAAGGTTATACCAAAACATTCAACATTCGGAAAGACATCCATATCACTGAGACATTACTCTGAATACTCCCAAATCATACCGAGCACCAAATGATGGTCAACAAGACATTCGTCTTTCGCCAAAGGTTTCACCAAGCTCTTAAGTTACACCGAATCCATTAGCAGTCGCCAAGACTATCATCCTTTGTTGAGACTCTACTCTGAGATCCTTGTGTTTCAATGAGTGAATACCATTGGTGAGACATTCCTTATCGATATAAGTCATACCGAGTTCCAAGAATTACCCCAAAGACTTCAAACAACTATCGCTGGAACTCATAGCGAACATCCAAGACTCTCCCCGACGCTCGATTGAATGGCTTGTTGGCCAGAGATCTCTACGCGGTAAGAGATCATAGTGAACAAAAAATTTCACAGCGATAGGAACGTTCAGTGAGACATAACCTAGGTCACAGTGACCTATACAAATCACAATGTATCAAAGCTGCTAGTCGGCCAAACATGATAGATGTCATACCGACTTTTCTCTAGTAGAGGTTACAGCCTATGATGATTGAGGCATATATTTCCAACAATATCATATGAAGATTTACATATGAGGTTGTTCATGATGTCACTCACCGAAGAAGCTAGGGATTGGTTCAATAGCTTGCCAACAGCCTCTGTTGATTCTATCCAAGAATTTCATGATCGATTTCTTGAATAGTATGGAAATCTGTGTGCACTAGATGCCACTTTACATGAATTAGTACGGATTCAAAAAAATCAAAATCAATCAGTTTATGATTTTAACTAGAGATTCAACAAATTGCAGAATAAGATACCACCTAGGTCAAAGTTGCCAGACTTTGCAGCATTGAGTATTTATTTGAATGCATTCGATCCAAAAAACAAGGTATGAACTAAGAAATAGGTTTCCAAGAGATTTAGCTGAAGCCCAAAAGATGACACTAACTATTGAAAAAAATAAGAAAGCTACTGGGATAATCAGTAAGAGAGACAACCCTAGGGTTCCTCAACAAGTCAATAATTATCAATACAGACAAGAGAACACATATAGAAATGAGAGGCCTAGGTTGCATGAAATTCCCTACGGTACAAATTGGAAGGATGGAAAACCTGTAATAGATAGGCCTAGAAACAAAGAAACTATTGATCCATTAAGGAAGAAGGGAGCGTATATGGTCAATAATAGTTGTTGGTGTGAAAGTTGTGATGGGCAACGTTCCCTAGATCATTGTGTTGTAGCCCAAAGAATGCAAGAAGAAGTAATGTCAGTGGGTAATAGTGGAGAGGATCACACAATGTATTTGACTTCGAATAATTTTCACTGTTTGAGGAGAAATACTCATCTTCAGAAGATGAAGGTTATGAGTACGATGTTTCAAATCAAAGGTGCAATGTCCATAGGCTAAACATCAAGGTTTTTTTATTCTGAAGAAAGTTATGCAAAACAATACTCTATTGAGGTGCCTACTCAATGCGATAGAAGGAGACCCACTAAAGAGGAAATAAAGAGGTTAACCATTGCTGTAGTTGAACAAGCAAGGAGAAAATACTGGTTAAGAAATAGGACAGTGAATGAAAAGGAAAGTGTTCCCAGGGGAATATTTATGAAAGACAGAGAAGTGACGCCATAATTTTTGAAGAAAATAGAAAATAAGTGTGATAATAAGAATGAACATAAGTTGGTCCAAAAGGAGGAGAACAAAGAGTTATACAAAGAAAATTAGAAGTCTATCCAAAAGGAAGAAAACAAAGAAGAAGCATCAGAGCAAAAGAAAAAAATTAAGGCAGAGTGTCCTTCATTCGAATTTTATCAGGCTTTATCTTAGGTAAAAATGTATGTTCCACTGCTTGAGATGATGAGAATTAAGGAATATAGAGATAGAGTGATGCAATTGATATCAAATGGAAACGAGAAAAGTGCAAATTCTAAAAATCAAATGGCCACTAAAGCATTTAATAAACAAGAAAAGGTGATTGTCCCAGAAGTGTGTCTAAATGATGTATTGGTAAATCCCCCACAAGTTGAACCTTTTTTCACCATGCTACTTATAAACAACAAATTGTTGAGGAATTGCATGATAGACTCTGGCGCTACTATCAATATCATGCCAGTTGGAGTTATGAAACAACTTGGTATGTGGGTAGATACTAATGAAGGGAAGTGCTATGCAATGGATAGTAGGCCTATTCTAGTAGTTGGTGTTATGAAAGATATTGAAATCAAACTAGTTGCTTATCCTCAGGTGGCCTACAATATAGATATAACTGTAATTGATACCCCTCCTTAGTTTGGGAAGCTTTTATCAAGACAGTGGACAGCAGCAGTTGGGGGAAACATCCAATTTGATTTATCTTATGCAACAATTCCAGTGAATGGCCAGAAAGTTAAGTTGTACAAGGAGCCAAGGATGAACCAAATTGTAGATTGTGTGCCTCAAAATCAAGTCAATTGCTTTTGTGATGTGGATCTTGGGAATTTTAAGATAGAACCAGCTCAACCAAAATTAGTCAATGTTGATCCAATTGATAAGCATGTTGCAAAAAACTGTGATGGTGTGTAGAAAATGTACTTTGATGGAGCATGTAGCCAAGAAGGTAATGGAGCAGGAATAGTGTTTGTTTCAACTGAAGGAGTCATATTTAAATATTCAATTGTTCTGGCATTTGAATGCACGAACAATATAGCAGAGTATGAATCTTTACTAATAGGATTGAATATGGTTGTAAAACATAAGATCAAGCTGCTAGTTGTTCTAGGGGATTTTGAGCTAGTTGTTTCTCAAGTTAAATCAAAGTATGCAGGAAAACACAAGAGGCTGAAGCAATATAGGAATGTTGTATGGGACAAAATTGAGTTGTTTGATGCTTTCTCCATTGAATGGATTGAGAGGTAGAAAAACATAATGGCAGACTTTTTATCCAATGTAGCATTGAGAAGAGATGATATCACACTAGCCGGAGTGTCTCAAATTGAGTTTAAGACAAGACCTGTTGTGCCTGAAAATATATATAGTTGGCAGGTTTTTAATGATGATGTTGACCTCTTGAAATTTTATATAGATCAATATGAAGCTCAAGAAGTTGATTTCAATGCCTTTGTTGAAGAAGTAGATGGAAAGCAAACAGTATTTGGGAAAGAGGTCTTACAGCTTAAAACTAATAAGCTTCCCAAAGGGCTAGTAGCATTGGAAAGGGTATATGATGGAAATGATCGGTCCCTCATGAAACAGATACCAGTCAAGAGAGAGGATATTGAAGAGGTCAATTTAGGGACTGAATTGGCACCAAAAAATGTATACATTGGAAAAAAAATAAGTCCGACAATTCGAAGAATGTTGATTGCACTATTGAGAAAATATAAACATGTGTTTGCATGGTCTTATGAAGATCTCAAAGCATATAGGGAAGATTTGTTTCAACATGAAATCCCATTGAAGCCAGATGCAAAGCCATTTAGGCAAAGACAAAGACCTATCAACCCAACATTAGAACCAAAAATGCAGGAGAAATTGGTAAAGCTTAGAGATGGGGGTATTATCAAACCAATCAGGCATTCAACATGGGTTTCAAACCTGGTTCCTGTGAGGAAGAAGAATGGGGATATCAGATTATGTGTGGACTTCATAAATCTAAATGTGGCATCTCTCAAGGATAATTATCCTCTACCTAATATGGAGGTTGTACTACATAAAGTAACAGGGTGTGAATTTTTATCTATGATGGATGGGTTCTCTGGTTACAACCAGGTCAAAGTCAAAGAATCTGAGCAGTACAAGACAACTTTTACAACCCCATGGGGAACATATGTTTATGTGAGAATGCCATTCAGTCTCACAAATGCAGGTGCAACCTTTCAAAGAGGTATGGATGTAGCATTTTCAAACTTGATTAATGCTATCATGGTGGTATATCAAGATGACCTTACTGCTTATTCAAAAAGGGTTGAAGATCATGTAGAACATCTAGAAAAGGTATTTATTAAAGCTTTAGAATATGGTATTAGTTTGAACCCTAAAAAATGTCATTTTGCAGTCACAGAAGGTAAACTCTTAGGACATATTGTGTCAAAGGAGGGGATTAGAATAGATCCTAAGAGGGTTGAGGCCATAGATAAAGTTCCTATTCCTAAAATTGTCAAGGCCATCCAATCATTTTTTGGACAGATCAATTTTGTTAGGAGATTTGTGTATAATTTTGTTGAAATTGTTAAGCCCATATAAAAGATGTTGAGGAAGGGACAAAAGGTAGATTGGACTGCAGAAGCATTAGAAGCTTTTATATCAATCAAAAATGCCATCAAGGTAGCCCCTGTTCTTAAGTCTCCAAATTTTTCAAAACCATTTCAAATATTTTCATTTGCTTCATTGCATAATATAGCTGCTCTCATGTTATAGAAGAATGAGGAAGGTCATAAGTAGCCTGTGCCTTTTTTCAGCAATTCATTGCAGGGGTCAGAATTGAAATATGATATAATGGAGAAACAAGCGTTTGCATTGGTGAAAGCCATAAAAGCTTTTAGACCATATCTTGTTGGAGCCAAAGTGATAGCTTATGTCCCTCATGAAACTGTTAAAGATGTTTTGACACAGTCAGAGGTAACTGGAAAGAGATGCAGGTGGATTAATAAAATTCAAGAATTTGATATGGAAATACAAATCACCAAATTAGTAAGAGGCCAGGGTTTGGCCAAGTTAATGGTAGAAACAAATATTGAAGAAAATAAAATTTGTAATGTAGAAGATGAAGGAAATGCAATTGCAAGTATTGAGCATACTCCTTGGTATACATACATCATGTATTACCTCAGATACATGAAGTGTCGTGAAGGATTAAGTGATAATCAGAGAAGAACCTTGAAGCTGCAAGCGTCCAAATATGTGTTCATGGAAGGTGATTTGTTTTGGAAAAACAAGGATGGGATGTTGTTGCTATGTCTAGATGAGTCACAGGCCAAGCACGTTATAAGAGAACTGCATGAAGGGGTCTGTGGAGGCCATTATTTTGCAAACACAACTGCACACAAGATTCTCAGGGTAGGTTATTACTGGCCAAAAGTCTTTAATGATTCTTTTTTATATGTAAGAAGATGTGAAACATGTCAGAAGTTCTTAGGGAAAATGAAGTATCAGGGAGCTTTACTACTCAGACCTTTGCAGGTTGAAGCCCCTTTTCATAAGTGGGGAATTGATTTTATTGGGGAGGTACAAGAGAAATCAAGTGGAGGACATAAGTGGATCTTGGTAGCTACTTATTACTTCACCAAATGGGTAGAGGTAGTCCCAACCAAGCAAGCAACAAGTAAAGTTGTGATAATTTTTAAATGGATAACATTATTACCAGATTTGGTACACCATTAAGATTGATTACAGATAATGGGATGTGTTTCAAATTTGATGATTTTAAATATTTTTGCAGTATATATGGTATCACTGTGCCTTATGCAGCTCCTTACCATCCGCAAGCTAATGGTCAAGCAGAGTCCAGCAACAAAATTCTTCTGAAGATCATAAGGAGAATGCTAGGTGGAAACAAAAAGGCTTGGGATTCAAAATTGAGGTTGGTTGTGTGCGATGATAGGATAACTATGAAAAAGGAAATTGGAAAATCCCCATTTGAATTGGTATATGGAACACAAGCTAGGATTCCTTTACAAAATTTGTTACCAATTTACAAATTTATCCTTCAGGAAGATATAGTTATTCTAGAACCAATGGAGGAAAGAATGGAAAAATTGGAAGAGCTTGATGAAATAAGAAGATTAGCTCAAAACCAGAATGTGAAGTTGTAGGCACAAATGAAGTATTTATTTGATAGAAGAGCAAAAGATATAAAATTCAAAGAAAATGATCTGCTATTAATGTGGAATGAAAGGTGTCAGGAGAAGGGAAAACATGGGAAATTTGAAGCCTTGTGGTTGGGACCCTTTGTTGTTGTTGGCAAGAAAGGTGAAGATTCGTATTACTTGCAAAATATGACTGGTGAAGAACAGGAGTTGCCTGTACATGGGAAATTCTTGAACCATTTTTTCTCTTGAACAATATTGAGGATTAAGAGGTGCCAGTGCATGGACAACTCTTGACAATACTCTCAAAAAAATTTCTCCATGCACAGTAGTTTAGGAAATAAAAAGGAACAAGAATTACTAGTACATGGACAATCCTGTAATTCGTTCATTAAATAAATCTTTCCATGTATAGTAGTATAGGGTCATGTTCATCTCCATTTCCTTTCATTCCATCTTGCTCACTGGTCCATAACCTTGGAATTTTGTCTGCTCACCCAGAAATCTGGATCCTTGCAATAATCTCACAATCATTCATCCCCAGACGGAGCCACTGTTAGAACTATAAAATTTTGAAAATTTTCATGGTTGCATATACCCATTAGTTCCCAAAAATTCCCATACCATAAGCACAAGAATCTGCTTTACATAACATTTTTTCCCATCCTTTAGTTTGTTTTCATCATTTGGTCCCATAGAATTCACCTGGCCCTAATCATTTGAATGTGTAAACCATATCGGTGTAACATGTTGCAGGTCTCACCAATCCCAAAAAAATCATTTTATACTAACGCATGTCTTTTTTTAGCATATCAGCAAGAGGTCAGAAATTTCTCAGCGACCAGAGGATACATATCGACATGATGCAGTTTGCAATCTCAACGACACAGGGATCCTATTGGCAAGACAATGGTCATCGATATAAGTCATAGCGGGCACATGTGTGTTTTACTAATGAAGCACAAAGAACTATGTCGCTGAGACAAGAGCCATCGGTGTAATGTCCTAGAGTATTCACTTGGTCTTACCGATAAAGCAAAGACGGGTTCTGTCATTGTCATCAAGATGAAGTCATGGAGTCCTATCGACCCCCTATGTCACAGTGATAGGATTACATTAAGACTTGGCGGTATATTTGGACAGGATGGATTCCACGAGATAGGCGTCATTGGCAAGAGCTATGAAGGTCATACCGAGTGTTGCTTCATCGGCAAGAGAATTGTTATGTCTCAGTGATCAACAAACAGACCGAAGGAGATATCTTGACAAAACACAAAGTATGTGGAGGAACATCTACCCGACCCCCAAAGTCACAGCGATAGGCATCATCGGTGAGAGTCATAGTGATACACTTGAGATCGAAGTGAGTGTCGGGAGACTCATAACATCGGTATAACTACAAGACAACTTGGCGATAGAAGCAAAGATACAGATAGGCTATCGGTGAGACTCAGAACATCGACGAGACTATAGGACATCAAAGCGATATGTGATTTGTGGTAGTCGGAGCGATATTGAACATTGGTATGACTGCAGGATGTCTCAGTGGGTGTTTAGCGAATGTTGGTAAAGGCTCGAACAAATGGATGCAACTTTTCATGTGGCCAGTATATAAATACCCATTTTTTACAGCGAATAAGAGAGAGAGCAGAGATCGAATAAAAAATATAGTAGGATACAGAATGTTTACAATTTTGAGACTATGATGCATGTTTGAAATAGTGGAGATTTCAATTGAATTCATTTGATGTGATGACATTTTTCTAGTGTCAATTGTTTGTTGTGTTAATTGAAAGTATTGCTGAAGTTGTCTCCAAGGTTGATGTTTTCTAATTATTTAAATTGATATATCAAGGATATTTTTCAGTTTATCAGTGCACACTTGTTGTATTTGTATGGTTGGATTAATTGGTTCTTTCAAGGAGAGATTAAATCCTTTTAGTCAATCATAGTAATTAGGGAATCTCATTTGGATCATTAAGAAGAACTCAGTAGTCACATCCTTGCATGTTTATACCAGTTATAAAATTAAAATTGTATGCCAAACAATTTGAGTATCTGCCAGAAAGAAGTTATTCATTTCATGCTTTCATTTGACTCCATACACCCAATAAGGCACTAGTCTCTACTATTTCATTGTTTAATTTCATTCATTTTTACATATGAACACATTAGATTTAGCCTTGATATTGCTTATACAATTTATACCAAAATAAAACTCATTTATCCACTCCCATTTGCCAGTGTGGGTAAATTTCTTTAGGAAATGAACAAAGGTCAAGTCTGCTTTATTCAAATAGGTATACCCACCCAGGTCTAGTATTACCTAAAGAGAAGAAGGTTCAAATCATTTGGCCTTGTCTATTACCCTGAAACGTTGTGAGAGCTTGGCAACCTCTCGTGGTTCAAACCTGTGTTTTTGAGATCTAACACCAGGCTATCTGAACAAGCAACTAAACATCGATTGATCCACATAGAAAGATCAAATGAATGCATGGGAGAACAAATATCTTCTATTTATTTAATAACAGAGATACATTCAGGATATTCTCTTCAGGGCAACACACTATTCTACACTTCACCACTCAACCCCCTCTACCTTACATTACTCCTTTTTTGCTAACTCTACATGTTGTTCACATATTCCTTCAGGTCAGCCATGCACATTCCCACTCTCAATTTGACATTTTTGTAATTTTCTGAGAATCAAATTTTTACATTGTTATTAGTAGCTCATTGAGTTGGCCAATGGAGATGGATTCCACAACAACGATGTGGAATTCATCTAATCTCATTCTATTAGGTGTCACCATCCACCACCATTGACCGAAGGACGAATCATACTGCACGCTACTGATTCCACCATCGTCTTGTCGATGAGACTCCCAATCAACTTCCACCAAAATGAAGAAGTCCCACCGATGAAAACTTTACACATAGAAGGTCTCATCAGACCATTGGGGAGACTTGAGACAAAGTTCCACTGATGACACAAGCTTCCCTTGATCAGTAGCACTGAACACATGAGTTGTTGGGTCATTGTGGAGACTATCATCCATGTCATGGTGAAAAGCAAGGTGCTGCCAATGACATCCACCATCAGACCATCGGTAGGACAAATTACCTCATCCTACCGATAGGATATTCTCACACCGATGCACACCATCCCCACCAACACCATTGGTATGTCACTAGGACATGGAGAAATGTCACGCCGATAAAGCAATGTCATGCTAATGGAATGCTATGAACCATACACTCAATGTTGTCATCGATAAATCATTGGGACATGAAGGAAAGTCACACTGATATGTCATGGTCCTATTGATAGGCCATGTCAACCTTTATTTGATCAACAAACACAAAATTTGAGTGATACAGGATTTCTCTTCATTGTCTTCATAATGGGAGCACATATCCCACTAAAATTTCTTATGAACTTCCTATAGAAGCTCGCCAACCCATGAAAACTATTGGATTCAAAAGTACTCCTTGGTGATGGACACTCAACAATAGCCTTTACTTTCTCAGGATCCATTTTTTAATCCTTCCTCATAAATCACAAATCCCAAGTACACTAACTCCTTCATGAAAGTACACTTTTTCAAATTCACCATTAAATTTTCTTCTTTCAATCTTTGCAAAACAACTCTAATATGTTCTAAATGTTCTTCTTTTGTTTTACTAATAATTAAAATATCATCAAGATAAACTATGACAAACTTACCAAGATAGGGATTCAACACCTGATTCATCAATCTCATGAATGAACTAGGTGCATTTTTCAATCCAAACGGAATGACCAACCACTCATACAGTCCATCCTTCATCTTGAATGTTGCCTTCCACTCATCACCTTCACAAATTCCGATTTGATGATAACCACTCTTTAGATCAATCTTTGTGAAATACCCTGCTCCACTCAAACAATCAATTAAATCATCCATCCTGGGTAATGGAAATCTACATTTACATTTGGTAATCTTGTTAATGGCACGAGAGTCTATACACATCCTCCATTCACCTCCCTTCTTAGGCACTAATACAACAGGTACAATGCATGGACTGAGACTCTCTCTAATCGAACCCTTGTCCAACAACTCCTGAACTTGTCTATTTCTTCATTCTCATGTGGTGTCATCCTGTATGGTTCCTTATTTGGAAAACTCACACCTAGAATCAAATCCATAGGATGTTGTTCTCTAGTGACAACATTATTGCACTAATAATTTTGCACCCTTCTCCTAATCTCATTTAATATTTTTTGAGATAATTATAGATATCATAAAACTCCATATTTGTTTATCTCTCCATCCGCAAGAAAGTATTGGTAATGGGAACCTTTGATCTTAACTTTAGAGTGGGGCTCATACATTTTGCTAAATATTATGTTATGGATTATATTGTTGACTTGGTAATTTTTTACTAGGGATCTTTTGGCTTGCTACAACTCAATTCAAACTAGAAGTTCATGTTTCCTTTTTTAATTTGATCAACTTCTATTTCCCTATGCTTTTTTATCTAAATTTGTGTCGTCATGATAATTATGGAATGTAGTGTATTGTTAATTATTAGTTATGTGAGAGGATATAGGGGAATTATGGTGTAACCATACTCTTGCAATTTTTATATGTGGAGGATATAGTATACCAATTTCTTGATTATGTAACTCAATAGATGCATATCCATTTCTTACACCTATATTTATTTAATTTATAGGAATTTTTTTATTGATGTTTATAATTTTGTCTACTAGTTTTAACCATTTTATCAGTTGAATCATCTAGTTTATGAGTATTGATCTCTTAATTTATAAAAAATACTATCTCTACTTGAAGAACTGACATCGTTTATTTAAAAAAAACTAGTAGATATACCTTTATTTTGGTCTTCTAGGTAGTATGTTTTCTTCTTGCTTGAGTTTACATATCTTTGTGTCCTTAAAGATCCCTTGAATTACTACTTTCTATTTTTGTTCTTTTGAATTACAAAATTATTCATAGGTTATATTTTTAATAGATTCACCACACTCCACTTTGAAGGAGAAAAATTATTTTATCAAAAGAGTATTCACAATTTCAACTAAGAACCAATCTCCCTAAAAATGGCACCATTCTATTTTCATAAATTGATATGATATCAACTTACTAGTACACAACAAAAAATATTTCTTAATTGGTATAGAGGCTTTAAGATATTTTCTAATTATCTCTTACCCAATAATGACCACAATATCCCCATCATTGACACCATTATGTTGGAACAATTTGATGGCTTGCCAACTTATGCACAAATAAAAACACATAGCTCTACAAAAAAAAATAGTTGCTGAGGAATTCAAGATATTTTATAATTGTCTCTTACTTGACAATGAGGCAAATATCTCCTTAACGGTACTATTATGTTGGTGCTCAAGGTTGTAGGTTCCTAAATCTCTATATTTATGTTTCTTCTAAGTGTCATGAGTGTCAAACAAAAATAAAAAGTCCTTCAACTTATGATTAGACAAGGCAACAAGGGGCAAATTTTCTAAAGTGAGTAATATCTTCTTTAACTCTAGGATCTACTAGACCAATGGGGCTTCCCTAAATTTTTATATTAAATTTAATTATATGGAATGGGCATGGACCTACTCATACTAAGTGCTTAGAACACTCCTATTTTTTCTATTACTAAGTTCTTATACATTGGTCTAACAATGTAATGGTTTTGTATAATCATAAAGTAGATGAACAACCATGTAATTTTTTTAACGATGTGGTAATCAAGATTTCTTTTTTTTGAAGTGTGTTAGTGAAATGGGAGGTTGAGCAAGAAGTATATATGTTCCTTTATCCATTAGGGTAGCATAAATAAAAATATATGATGACTAAAAGCCACTATATGATACCTTAATGAATATAGCAATGAGGACTATACATAATAATTCCACACATAAGCTAGGATATATGCATGTAAACAATAAAGAAAATAAAATGGAGGAACATCTAGATGGAAATAAATTAGTTATCAAAAAATAAATCCAGAAATTTCCTATTTTATTTCAATAAGATACATTATAAAAACTTTATGAGGATTTTACTACCTTCCTGATTAAAATCTAGTCAAATTTGACATTCAAAATAATGTATGTGGTTAGGAAAATCAATAACATGTTTAGAAACATACATAATTTTCATGAATTCATTCAAAAAAAAATTGAATCTACACATTAAAATCATTCCTCTAAGATTACAGTTCATTATTACACCCTTTGTGATATAACATAGAAAATTACAATGCAAAGTTCCCATAACCCATGCTAGAAATAAAATCCGTAATGGTCTAGAACCTTTTTCTTTTGATTTAGCTTTGCAATTGTTTCTCAATTCTTTCAATATTAAAATCCACAAATATATCATTCAACAATAATGAGTATTTTTTGGGGGAAGAACCATATTGTTTTGCAACTGAATAGGTCACCAATGCCTACTTGCATCATCTACACATGGAAAAATATATAAATTCATACCATCTACATTATAAAACATATACCTTTGTGCATATACCATGCCTTAGAGGGATCCAAAATTACTAGTAGGCACTAAAAAAAATTCCCTCATCTAGTCACATCAATTACCATATCATTCATGACATCCTAGGTTGTGTAGGGACGTAGGATTCCTTTCTCATCAATAATTCATGGGAATTTGATGAATAAATACAAATTATGAGTTTGAAATGGAAGATAAATTAAAAACCACAAAATACATGAGATATGTGTAAGGATCATTGATAGATGAAAAAATTACAAATACTCATCATTCACCTGTGAAAATAAATGTTAATCTTTGTCACTAGGATGGAAAATTGTATTTGGGTGATGTAATCCCTATGGAGGAGTTTCTAGGTAAAATATAATTGTTGATGGTGTTCTTGTAAGATCTAGGTAGTGGTAGACTTGAACAAGAAGGCTGTGGAGATTCAATATCGGATGGGATGTCAAAATAAGACATTTAGAGTTTCACATTATAAGTGGACATGGCTAGATGCTTTGTGAGAGTCTAGAATTCCATCAAGATTTTGTAAGATATGTTAAAGGAATGAATTAAGTGTTTAGGAAAAATGGGGTAAGAGATTTAGAACTTGACATCAAGATGAGATATCTAGATGAAAAAATGATGCATAGAGGTAATCTTGAATTTCACTAAAGAAGAAATAAATGGTGAAAAATTTGAGAGCCTTTGTGGGAATATAGAGATAGAAGTGAACATCATGATGAGATAATTGATGGGATTTTGTAAGTCCTCAAAAATTTTGCAATAAATGATCAAGGGAAATTCTAGAAATTTTAGAAGGATGACAAGTGATTTTTATTGTAGGACCAAAGGTGATAATTATACATAGGGATGGAAGTCCAAAATTTAGTTAAATATTCATGAATGGATGAAGATTATATGAGAAAAGAACAAAAAATAGCAAATGAAAGTGGATGTAATAGTAGAGGAATTCTAGAGCTTCATAGGTGCAAAGGAATTATATAAAAAGGGAGCAAGAGCCCATTTAGAATTTCTCAAATCAATCATATAATATGAGTAAAATAAGGTATAAATGCACAAAGTACAATCTATGATCAAGAAAATTCATCTATTTCTAGAGTGGTCTCGAATAAAGGAAATGCATTATAATAATATGAAATAATGGGACCAAAAGATAATTATTATAGTTTGTAAGGTATGCAACTTTATCAATCAACTCTTCCTTATTATCCTTATTGTTTTTCATATTTTCGATTAGATAATCCATTTATTAACTGGTAAGTTTTTTCCTTTCCTCTCTTTTTGTATTTCCCAAAATAATTGTGGTAATAGTGTAATTTGAAGGCTGCATATCTACATTAGAAATACCAAATAGTGGTGTGATAATATAAGCTTGTCTATTTCCATAACTATCAATTACTATGGAATATCTCACTCTACCTATTGTTGGAAGGTCTTAATTTGTAAAAATGGTATCTAATTAAATAAGATCATCTAATGTTAGATTAATTACTCTTTTACTTTTTTGAATTATCTAATCAAGCCACTTAAGAGTATAAATAGCTTGTGATCTCTCAATTTTGGATACAATTTAAGTTTTTTTGGGATGTGTTTTTATCATTTGAAGTGGGATGTGAGATAGTAATATTATGTAAAGGTAATGGATTTGATGAGACCAAGTATTAGCTAGTTATCTATTGTTTAGTTCATACTTTTAGTCATTTCTAGATATTGATTTCATATAAATTCTTAAACATTATCTATCTTTTTTATATCTTTCATGCAACTTGAACTTGGTTTTGAAGTATGGCAATATGATCATGATATGTTGTTAATTGCATGATTAATTATGTGAGTGTGTATGAAATGCAATATGAATCTATGTTTAATTTTTGGTTATTAGTATTGTGTATATGTTGGATGAACTAACTCCTTGTATTCGAGAAGCTAGAGAAAGAAGATTGTAGCCTGCAACAACTAGGGAGGGAAGCCCATAGCCAAACAATTTCAAATAGAGATGTAGGGGAGATTCTAGAATAAGAATAACACAACAATTGTAAAAATAGAGGCATTCATTAATGAGGATGATTATGAATCACCATGTTATTTAATAAAACCACTGAAGGGAGAAGGAGTTTGCTCTGATTGGGAATCTAATGCGACTATTTCCATAGTCCATGCTTCAGTTATGCTATTGAAATAGAGTTCCAGCCCTAATCATCTTCTTCCACCTTTTCAATTATGTTTTTTAGTTATGTAGACTGTGTCACTCTCTATTTCATAGGGGAGTGGTGATTTGCATTTAGTTTTCTATTTTGAGTCCTTGTTTCAATAAACCTCCCTCAAACCTATATAGTTGGCTCAATGGTCGAGGAGTAAATAATGTGTATGGATATGTTCAAATAGTGATAAGTTTTTATTACACAGACAATACTTGTTTTCTAGTAATTCTTTCATGAATAAGATATCTTTGAGGATCCTTGTCAGATTATGAAATCTTGTTATATGCAATGATATTTTTTCAATTTATTGTTATGTTCAGTTGATTCAAGGAGTTTAGATTTGAGTTTACTTTATGGCTATAATAACTTGAGAAAGGGCCACTCAAGGTAACTATTCTCCACCATTGTTTTTGTTCTTATAGTAGATGCTTTTATTTATTGCATTCATCTTAATTAGACTCTTCATTTCCTATATGGGAATGAAATCATGAGATATATTTTCTTTTAATTCATATTTTGTTTTGTCTCAATATGACAACCTCTAAAGTGAGTCAAGTCATAACAATTCATAGTTAATAGTTTTAGTAGTTGGAGAGTTTAGGTTTTAATAGTTAACTAGTCACAATCTTTAGCTATAGGTACCCATAACAATAGTTACATAATTAATCTTTTTCTTGTTTCATTGTTTTATGTTTTTCCACATGTGTAAAAACCTATACTAGATGATATAGGAAATATAGAATCTTTGGATGCACATACAATTCCAACATCATCACAATCTTATGTTAGCCCTAGTCGATAATTAAATGGATTCTTTACAAGGGTTTAGTGGACTGTTTAATTAGGAACCACCTTTAAATTGTGTTCTTATCACCAAGTTTACTGATCATTAGTTGGGCCTTACATTTTTGGTGTCATTGTTGGGAATGGTGCTACAACCAAGATTATTCTATGTTATTTCAATATTTCTTAGTTTAGAGTTTTGTTTTCAACATTAGGATAATCAGGTTTTAATCCATCAACACCAAAAAATTTTACTAACATTGTGCAGGATTGGGTGACATAAAAATTCATAACTTTTGCATGTGGAGCCAATGAGATTCTTTGGGAATATTTCTCCCCTCAACACACAAAGCTAAAGAAGATATTGATTTTCAAAATGAACAAAGTGAAGGTAATTCCTAAAGAACTTTCCCTTTCACCAACACCCACTGCAAATAAAGAGGAGACCTTCCAAACCATGGCTGATGCAGTAGTGGATGATGCACCAGAACATGTAACTTTTGAGTTCCCCATTTACTAGGAGAGGGAAAATACATTGAAGAACATACCTCCTTTAGTGTTTCTATTCTTCTATGGTTTGGTTATTGAACACACCTCCTTTAGTTTTTATATTCTTCTATGGTTTGGTTACTGAGGACTCCAAATACCTTCTTGTTTGAGTTTGATGTGTTGTGTAGAAGCTATGATTATACAAAAAATGCACATAGTCTCAAACTATTTCCAACAACCTTGAAGGATGTTGCTTTAAGATGGTTTATAGGTTTGGGAAGAGATGTTGTTCTTGATTGGAATAATATGAAGACAAAGTTCCTGGAGAAGTACCAGGACTAGTGTAGAGGAATTAACAGAAGAAGAGATGACATTTTTAGTATGTATCAAAAGGATTATGAATCTTTAGAAGATTACATGGAGAGATTCCATTTTTTCCTTAATAAGTCCCATCAAAATAGGTTCTTTGATGAGTCCCTAAAGCTAATATTCTTAATGGGGATTAATGAGGACTATATGGATGTACTTCATCTCATTGGGGCAGGAGATATTTCTCAAGCACCATTTGAGAAGATTTGCAAGGAATGTAGAAAATACTCGAGGTCTTTCACAAAGAAGGTCAGAGAAGATAGACATATACCATCAATAAGACATCAAATGGGGTCTCTAGATTGGAGCTAAGTAACTTGTTGTCAAACATGAAAGAAGAAATACTAATCAATTTGGCTACCAAACTGGACACTCTACATTTAAAAAAGAAGAAAGAAGATGCAAAGGCAATCATTAATGAATACTACCATAACTATAGATAGAGAAAATCTACTTTCAAGTGCAAAAGAGTGGCAATTATTTTTGAGGAAATACTAGGGAAAATGTACTTTCAAGCACTAGAGGGTGAAGATGGACAAGTTTTCTATGTCAATCAAAGGAAACCATGGTAGCTAAGACAAGGTATGCCTAAAGATCCTTTGAATTAAATTCCATTTCCAGTTAGCAATCAAAATTTCTCTAGTTGGAACCCTCATCCTTAGGAAAATACATACAACCAATGGAAAAATCCTCAACCAAATTGGAACTAGCAACAAAAATGTGTGGCCACAAAAAAACTATCAAGGATCCAACTACAACTTTGAATGGACACCACAACAAAACAAATGGCAACCTTAATGGAAAAAAGGCTAGCAATGGCAAAACCAACATATGAATTATCACTAGCCACAACAACACGACATCATGCTCAATATAAAAAATACATCACCTCTGCCACCTAGAGCACCTCAACTGCTAGTCCAACCTACACCTAACCTAAATACCAAGCCTGTTCAATAGGCCTACACTAATGAGGTTATTTAATACCATACTTATGGGGTAGAGGTGAGTGATGTCCACCTTAGATCAGGGAAACAATTGGTTGGAGCTTCATCCCCTCAAATCATAGAGTTTTTTTATGAGAAATACCCAACATAGACATTAGACAACCAATCTAAGGGGGCTAAGTCAAACCAGGACCACTCAACTAATACAAGTCTGGAGCCTCCTTCCCTTGAAATATTAGCTATGCAAAGACATCAAACCCAAACTAAAATTGAATTATTGGGATAACTTAAGGATGTGTGTATAAATATACCCCTCATCCAAGCCATCAAGGAGATCCTTATCTACACTCAAATAGTGAGAGAACTTTGCCTTAAAATCCAAGAAGGAAGAGAAAAGACCCTCAAGCTATACATTTCTTAGGGAAACTTGTTGACATTATGTTGGGAAACGTAACTATCCCTAAGTATGCAAATCATGGGAGTCTTATAGTAGATGTTAAGCTAAATGGCACTCTCATAAAGGATACCTTGATTGACTTGGGGGTGGCTATTAATGTGAGGACTAAGGAAAAAATGTAGCTATTATAGTTAATAAACCATAGACCAACACCCACTATTCCACAGTTGGAAAATAGCTCAACAGTTAAACTTGAGGGCATCATTGAGGACTTGGTCATAACTTTGGATTCATGGGAATACCCTACAGATTTCATGGTATTCTAACCAAAGGCTAACCTTGCAGGCTATACCCTTATTTTAGGAAGACCATGGTTAGCAAAAACATATGTATTTATAGGTTGTAGGTCTAGAAACATGATTATCTCAAATGGAAATGTGACTAAAAAGTTAGTCCTTTATCCACCATCCTAGCCTCATGCAGACTTAGAGTAGACCATTTGGCCTACCCTAGATGAAGAAGACTAGTACTCCTTGCAAACCCTCATGAATATTGAATACAACCCTTTGTTAATAAACTAAGATGAGGATGAATTGATATAACACATCATACAAAATAACTACGGTAGGAACCCACAACAATAGGACTACTTGACATGTCTATAAGATCCTCTACAGAATATTATCATTTCTAGTTCATCAAAGTCAATATCCATACTTTTCAATTCCTTTCTACCACAACAATGTGTCCCAAACATAGTAGGAATTGAACTTTCATCTATGTAAACAACATCCAAGGCTTTGGAAATCATGCCAGGTAAAACATTAAATGTTATCAGTGAATTAATTGTTGAACAAAAAGACTTCCCTGACCACTGTGTTGAAGGAACATGCAACACCATTTGCATGGGATTACCATGAAATGGGGGAGATTGACCTAGACCTATGCATGCATGGGATAACATTAATGATGGTTTCAACCCAATCAAGAAACCCCAAAGGTGAATGAACCCTACACTAAGAGACATAGTCAAAATTCAATTACAAAAATTGCTTGATGCAAGTTTCATTTACCCCATTTCTAACAGTCAATGGGTGTCACCTCTAGTTATTATCCCAAAAAACAAGAAAGTGGAGAATGTGTGTGGATTATAGAGTTAAATTTATCCACTAGAAAAGACCACTTTTCACTACTATTCATTGATCAAGTGCTTGATTCCCTAGCAAGTAAAAAGTAATCCTTTCTAGATGGATTAAATGGCTATAACTAGATTAGAATAGATCCATAGGACCAAGATAAAACAACCTCCACATTCCCTTAGGGTGAATATGCTTATTTTGTTCTTCCCTTGGGGCTATGTAATGATCCAACAACTTTCCAAAGGGTAAGTTGAGTATATTCTCATATTTTGCACATGACTCCATGGAAATATACATGGATGATTTGACAACTTATGGGGAAACATATGATGGAGAACTTAATAACCTAGAGAAGGTCTTAAAAAGGTGTCAAGAACACAACCTATCCCCGAGTGATGAAAAATTTTCCATGATGATGACCTAGAAGATTGTGCTAGGACATTTTGTATCAAGTGAAGGGACTCAAGTGGATCCAAATAAAATTTTGATAATTTCCACACTCCCTATGCCACAAAAACAAAGAGATGTCGAGAGTTTTCTAGGACATGCTAGCTACTATAGAAGATTTATTTAGGACTTTAGAAAAATTACAGCCCCTTTATATGTTTTACTCATAAAGGATATAGAATTTGAGTGGACCACAAACTGTCAACATTCATTTGAAGCACTCAAGAAAACATTGACCAAAGCACCTACCTTGAGAGGACCAAACTAGACCTTTCCTTTCCACATATATACAGATGATTATAATTTTGCTATAGGAGAAATTCTTGGACAAAAGGAATTTAATAAAGAGTATGTTATCTACTACATTAGCAAGAATTTTCAAGGAGAAAAACTCAACTACACAATAATAAAGAAAAGAGATGTCGGTAGTTGTCTATGTAATCAACAAGTTTAGACACTATATCATAGGATATCCAGTCTTCATCCACAGTGATCACACTACAATAAGTTATTTAATGAATAAACTTGTGGTTCGTGGTAGACTTGTCGTAGGGTTGTTATTACTTCAACAATTTGACATCACCATAGTGGATACGCCTATAAAATAAAATGTAGTGGCATATTTTCTATCTAGACTACCAAATCAACTAGCAGAAGATGTTGATGATTCTTTTCCATATGAGCATTTATTTTCTCTATCTCTACACACACCTTCATTTTCTGATATTGCCAATTATCTAGTAGCAAGATAGATACCACCTTGTTTCTCCCTAGAGAAAAGAGAAAAATGGTACACACAAGTTTTCCCTACTCTTGAATAGATGGTTATTTATTTTACATAGGTCTAGAAAATATTATAGGGAGATTCATAAGAGAAGATGAGTTCTATTATATCTTCAAAGCCTGCCATGATGAACCATGTGGGGGACACTTTACAACAAAGAGGACAACACTCAAGATTCTCACCACTATCTATTATTGGAAAATTCTTCATAAAGATGCAATGAAATACACAAGGATTTGTGAAAGGTGTCAAAGGATGGGCAAGCCAACTAAAATAGATGAGATGCATTTGCAACCACAGTTAGCATTAGCACCATTTGATAAATGGGTGTTAGACTTTATTTTCCCAATATCACCAACATCAAACAAGGAGTATATCTTAGTCTACACAAATTATCTAACAAAGTGGGTAGAAGTTAAAGCATTTCAATTTTATAGAGATGGAAATATGGCTAAATTTCTATATAAAGACATATTTACAAGGTATGGAGTACCAAGAGAAATTGTAGCAAATCAATGTCCCAAATTTACATAAGAGTTGATCACCAAATTGGTCTAGGAATATGAGATAAGGCATAGGAAGTCAAAACCCTACCACCCTCAAGTCGATGGGTAGGTGGAAGTAACAAATAGGGAGATTGAAAACATTCTAACCAAAATAGTGTAGATTCACAGGAAGTATTGGGCAACCAAGTTGTTTGAGAAAGTTTGGGCCTATAGAGCAACTTGGAAGACTACAACAGGGTTCACACCATATGAATTGGTGTATGGAAAAGCAATAGTACTTCCCATTGAATTTGAATACAAGAAACTAAGGATAGTAATTGAACTAGATATGGACTTGATAGTAGCATAAAAGGAAAGATTACATAATTTGAATGCATTAGATGAAATAAGGATGGAAGCTATGTACCACACTAAAGTTGTTCAAAAATAGAGAATTAGATGGAAATATCATTTCATCAACATAAAGGAGTTCAATGTGGGTGATTGGGATTTTCTTTATGACTAAGGTACAAGGACTATAAAGGAAAATTATAGAAAAGATGGTTAGGCCCATACACGATACAACAAGTATTCCCAAATGGAGCAGTATCGTTGAAAAATTTGATGTAGTCAGATTTTCACTATTGTTTAATGGTCATAGATTGAAACTTTATAAAAATTTAGTGCAAAAGGATGAATTCCTTCTCTCATTGATGCACCAATATGGACTAGATAGTGATTCTAATAAAGACACTATACTAGACATGACGTATTGAAAGGAAAGCCTAGTGTGGAATATTCCTTCCTAATGCTAATCTTTAGGAGAGAGGTACAAAAAATCACTTAAAACTTTGCAATTAAAGTTAATTTAAGATACACATACAATAATAACAAGATATAAAATTTTAAAAAATCAACATAGAACTAACACCAGATTTATGTGGGAAAACCCTTTCGAGAAAAAAACCCACACACCAAAGTAGCTATCACTTGTATTACGGTAAAATTCAATTACATACAAGTTGCAGAGCTATGCTTTTTAGGTGTCAATACACAATATCAAACCAACAACATTACATTCACTCTGATCTTCAACCAACTGCTCTTGACCTATGATCAATCTATCTATTTTAATGCAATACATTGTACTTTCATATTCAATACTCCTCCTCACTTACATTACAAAATTCTCTATTTATTTATCTCCTCATTCACGTCGGCTTAACCTGCATTGTCATATTACTGCCTCGTCGACCAATTGAGCATTGAGATATCACAATCCATTACATGGTTATTAGAGAATACAAATATCGCCTTCAAGTTGAAATAATCAATCCAATGAACAAGTTGATTCACAACAGCAATGTGAAATCAACTAATGACTCTATGCCATCTCATTCATTTATCAATCATCAAAGTCATCTAGTCATTCACCATCCATCACTACCCCATCGTGGTATGGTGGTATCTACCGCTCTACCACACCAAGCATCATACACCATCGCGGTGTGGTGGTGACTATACCACACCACCGCAAGATACCTTCAACCATTATTGCGAGGTAGCAGTAACCACCACTATACTGCACTAATCAACATGGAAGCATCGCAAGGTGGAAGTATCACCACACTACCACAAGCTCAATCTAACACCACTACGGGGTAGTTGTAAGTACCACTCCATTGCCATTCACTCCATGAGATGTCGTGGGATGGTATTAATGACCTAAACTCATCACTTGGTGCAATCTGACTTGATGACAACCAAGTTGGGGGTCCATTAGTGAATTTGAGGCACATAATTCCAACATGCTCCCACTTGATGAAGAATTCACTGAACCCCTTCCAAAGCTTGAAGTTACTATAAATCATAGGCCCCAAGGCCCATCAAACTGGAACACCATTTGAATTTATCTATTCTCATAGGATTTATCAATGCATCAACAACATTCACCAGAGTATCAACCTTTTCTAGATTGACTTTTGCATCTTCCACCATATCACAAACAAAGTGGTACTACATGTCAATATGTTTTGTCCTGGCATGGGAGATTGGAATTTTTTTAAAACAAATAGCGTTGACTGTCATAAAAAAGTATAATTTTCCTTGCATCAGAATGAATATTTGAACATAGTCTTCTAATCCAAATAGCTTCCTTACAAGTGTGAGTTTCTTCCATGTACTCCGCCTCAGTAGTGGATAAAAGGACTATACCCTATTGCTTGCTCATCTAGCTAATTGCACCACCAAACAATGTGAATACATATCCACTGGTGGATCTTCTGCTATTAATGTCCCCTACCCAATAAAAATCCACATATCCATGAATGCTAACTGAACTCTATGATCTAGTAGAGTGACCATGATAACATAACACATACTTGGAAGTACCCTTCAAATACCTAAAAACTCTTTTCACAACATCCCAATGTGGCCTGCTTGGATTATCCATAAATTTACTAAGCACTCCCACTGCTTGGGGCTTGGTATAGACCATTGCGTACATTAAAATTCCAATTGCACTTGCACAAGGCACCCTGGTCATGTCCTCCATCTCAATAGGAGATTTTGGACAATCTTCATAGAAAGTTTCATTCCCTACAACACTAGGAAGACTAACTGCTTGCAATCTATCATATCAAATCTCTCTAGGACAACATTTATATACTTTCTCTGGCTAAGCCAAAGTTTTCTATTTCCCCTATCCATTTTGATTTCCATCCCTAGAATATACCTTGTTGCACCTAAATCTTTTATTTCAAACTGTGTTGACTATTGAGATTTTAATTTAGAAATCATTCCCTTACTATTTTAAATGAACACGTCATCCACATACAGGGAAATAATAAGAAGAAGACCATTTTTAGTTTTAAAATACAAACAATGATTTGAATTTGATCTAAAAAACCCTAATGATAGCACAAAGGTATCAAATTTCTGGTACCACATTCTAGGTGACTACTTCAAACCATACAGAGATTTCTTTAATTTGCAAACTAGATTTTCCTTACCTTTTTCAATGAAGTGCTCTGGTTAGGACATATGAATTTCTTCATTCAAATCACCATGAATAAATTTTGTCTTCACATCCATCTGCTTGATCTCTAAATCATACGCTACTTGAAGAGATAAGAGAAATCTAATAGATGTTAGCTTAGCTACATGAGAAAATATTTCTCCATAGTCAATTCCCTCCACTTGGGAATATCCTTTTGTGACCAACCTAGCCTTATGCTTTTAAACATTCCCATCCATACCGATTTTTTTTTTAAACACCCATTTGCATCCAATAGGATTTTGACCTTCAAGAAAAGGCACCAGATCCCATGTATCATTTTTCTTCACTAATGTTATTTCTTCATTCATGGCTTCCAACCAGGAATCTGAATTAGACATATCCAATGCCTCTCTAATAGTCCTAGGCTCAATAGTGTTAGGAATTAAAGCATAGGAACAACTGGAATCTAACATAGAATATCCAAACCTTTCAAGTTGTCTCTTGGTATGTGTAGACCTTCTCACAAGTTGAGGCTGAGGTTCTTCTTGATCAGAATTTTCAGAGCGGCTTAAGCCCTCCTCACTTTCTAGTCCACAAGGAGTACGTAGTTCATCCTTATCTAGAGTAAAAGGAATTTCAATTACCTCCTTATTTTCAGCCTCTTTTACCTCCAGTTGTAGATCAACTTTAGAAGGTTTCAACCCATAGAAGATTACACTTTTTTTGTACAGTACCTTCTTAGTAATCAAATTCCAAAGATTGTGCCCTTTCACACCAATTCCATAGCCAATGAAGATACATTTAACAACCTTGTTCTCCAATTTAGATCTTTTCTCACTAGTCATGTATGCATATGCCTCACTGCCAAAGACTCAAATATGTCTTAGAGAGGGCTTCTTACCAAACCACACTTCCATAGGTGTTTTTTCCACAAGCATCGAAGAGGGAGATTGATTTACCAAGTAACATACTACAGCCACTGCCTCAACCTAGAACTTCTACTCTAGACTAGCACTACTCAACATACTTCTCACCCTTTCCATCAACATCTTGTTCAACCTTTTGGCAACTCCATTTTGTTGTGGAGTGTAAGGAGTAGTTTTATGCCTTTTGATCCCATGGTCTTTGCAATACCTTTCCAAATATGTAGAATAGAATTCACCACCATTATCTATCCTCAAGCATTTTATTTTCCTTCCAGTTTGATTTTCTACCGAGTTTTTTAAACTCCTTAAACCAATTGACCACTTTTGATTTACTTTTTAGAAAATACACAAATGTCCTCGAATAATCATCTATAAATGAAACATAATATTTTGACTTCGATAACAAAGGAACATTCACTGGACCAAATACATCTGAGTGACCATAATCCACTATACCAAAATATTTATGAGGAATTGAGTAAAATGAAACATGGTGTTTCTTTCCATAAATTCCATGTTCACAAATATCAAACTCAAGATTATAGTCATCAAGCCCTTCAACTAGGTTTTTATATTTCAAAGATTTTAATCCTTTTTCACTACTGTGACTGAGCATTTGATGCCACAACATTGTCTTCTCTGTTGGGAGCTTCACCTCCAAGGAATTTTCACTCAGAGAAAAAAAAATTTCCTTCCCTACATGAGCAACTTTGTCTGACTTTGTAGAGACACTATTACATTGAATAACACATGCATCCAGCTTATACAGAGTGCCAATGTGTGAACCCTTGGCTAGCACCATTGAGCCTCTAGTCATTTTACAAACACCATTCAAGAAAGAGATCTTCACACCAACATCATTAAGTTTACTTACAGACATTAAATTTTGAGCCAAACCTAATATATGCATTACATCTCTGATTCCTTTAATTCTTCCATCAAGAAATTTAATTCTAACTCTTCCACGGCCCAAAATTTCTAGGTAAGAATTATCTCCCGAATACACCCTTCCACCAACATACTTCTCATACTTAAAAAAAAATTTCCTATGAGAGGTCATATGAAAGGATGCACCTGAGTCAATCAACAAAACATCATCTAATTCCTAAGTTGCCAAGGTTGCTATGAAGGAATCTACATTTCTCTAAGAAGATTCATTATTAGAAGAGTTGTTTTTATTTTTCTTCTTCCTCTCCTCTTTGCAGTCTTTCTAGATGTGTCCAACCTACCCACAATTCTAGCACTTCACCTTGGAATTTTTACCAGCAGACTTTGATCTCTCTTCAAACTTGGACCTTGACTTCTTTTCTTTCTTCTTACCTTTCTCCTTTGATCCGCCTTGAACAACAAGAGCCTCCCTGGCCATCTTAGAATATTTCCTTTGCATTTCTTCTAATAGTAGCGAAAAAACCACATATTCCATCTTGAAAGTGGTTGTTGTACTCCCAATAGCCATTACCAAGTGATCACATGTGTATGGAAAAGAACACAACAAGAGCATACAATGATCCTCACCATCAATTATCACACCAATAGATTCCAACTAAGCAATGATCATATTAAACACATTCAAGTGATCTACAATAGATGCTCCTTCCTCCATCTTCAAAGAGTACAACTTCTTCCTTAGGAATAACTTATTTACCATATATTTTCCCTGATAAATGTCACCAAGCTTCTTCCATAAATTTTTTTCTATCTTCTCTTCATGGACATTCAAAAGAACTAAATCGGCTAAGCACAGTCTAATTAGACCCTTGGATTTTTGGTCCATTGCATCCCAATCATCTTCTGAGGTTGCTAATGGTTTATTAGAGGACACATCATCCCATAACTCTTAATCCACAAGAAAATCTTCCATTTTGAGTTTCCACAACTCAAATTTTCCACTGTTGAATTTCTCAATCTCTATTCTTCCAGATGTGCTTGCCATCTTAAACCTGCAACAATTTTACAACCAAATTCATCTACAAAACTCTCACTGAAATAGATCGGCACAAAAAAACCATCTTACCCACAAGGAAAAAAAAGCTAGACAAGCTCTGATACCAACTAAAAGGAAAGCCTAGTGCAGAATATGCCTTCCTAATGCTAATCTTCAGGAGAGAGGTACAAAAAATTACTTAAAAATTTTCAATTACAGTTCATTTAAGGTGCACATACAATAATAATAGGATAGAAAATTTAAAAACATCAACACAGAACTAACACCAGATTTATGTGGGAAAACCCTTTCAGGAAAAAAACCCACACACCAAAGTAGAGATCACTTGTATTATAGTAAAATTCATTTACATACAAGTTGTAGAGCTATGATTTTCAGGTGTCGATACATAGTAACAAACCAATAGCATTACATTCACTTTAATCTTCAGCCAACTGCTCTCGACCTATGATCAATCTATCTGTTACAATGCAATACACTGTACTTTTGTATTCAATACTCCTACTCACTTACATTATAGAATTCTATATTTATTTATCTCCTCATTTAGGTCACCTTAACCTACATTGTCACAGTACCACCTCGTCGACCAATTGAGCATTGAGATATCACAAGCAGCTACATGGTTATTAGAGAATACAAATATCACCTTCAAGTTTAAATCATTGAGCCAATGAACAATTTGATTTATGGAAACAATGTGAAATCAACTAATGACTCTATGCCACGTATCGCCATCTCATTCATCCATCAATTTTCAAAGACGTCTAGTCATCCACCATCCACTGCTACCCCATCGTGGTATAGTAGTATCTATTTCTCTACCACACCAAGCCTTGTACACCATCGTGGTGTGGTGGTGACTATACCACACCACTATAGGATACCTTTGACTATTGTTGCAACGTAGTGGTAACCACCACTATACTACACTAGTTAACATGGAAGCACCGCAGGGTGGTGGTATCACCACACTACTACAAGTTCAATCTAACACCACTATGGGGTTGCGGTAAGTATCGCTCCATCGCTAGTCACTCCATGAGACACTGTGGGATGGTGATAAATACTTGAACTCATCACTTGGTGTAATCTGACTTGATGATGACCAAAACAGTGTAGATTCATAGGAAGTGTTGGGAAACCAAGATGTTTGAGGCAATTTGGGCCTATACAACAACTTGGAAGATACAATAGGGTTCACACCATATGAATTGGTGTATGGAAAAATAATAGTACTTCCCATTGAATTTTAATACAAGACAATGAGGATAGTAGTTGAACTAGATATGGACTTGATATTAGCATAAAGGAGATATTACATAATTTGAATGCATTAGATGAAATAAGGATGGAAGCTATGTACCACATTGAAGTTGTTCAAAAATAGAGAATTAGATGGAATGATCATTTCATCAACACAAAGGAGTTCAGTGTGGGTGATTGGGATTTGATTTATGACTCAAGGTACAAGGACTATAAAGGAAAATTACATACAAGATGGTTAGGCCCATATGAGATACAAGAGGTATTCCCAAATGGAGTAGTACAGTTGTAGAAAATTGATGTAGTCAGATTTCCACTACAAGTTAATGGTCATAGATTGAAACTTTATAAAAATTTAGTGCAAAAGGATGACTTCCTTCTTTAATTGATGCACCAATATGGACCAGATAGTGATTCTAACAAATACAATGCACTAAATATCACATATTCAATATTAATAACAATAGTTCTCCAATTGAATCAGTAGATGAGTTACACAACTCACCTATGGGGGGTGCAAAAAGATGGGGGGCCAAAAAGTGGCCAAATTTTCAAAAGTCATTTGATAGGCTATAACGTGAGCACATTATGGCTTGGTGTGACCAATCCAAAGGCTCAGCCACATCGAGCCTATAACGTGCTCGTCGTATAATGTGAGCATGTTATAGGTTACTAAAACAAAAAAAGATAAGAAAAATGAATTCATTTGTATTGTGATTGTGTTTTTTGCTACCCACGACCAAAAACCATGCTTTTGCACGCTCACATTCTGGAAGGAGGTTATTTTGCATTTTCTTCATCAATTTGTTGCGATTTTGTCACCAAGATGTTGTCACGTCAACAGGGAGGTCAAACAAGGATTGTTTTTTTTTTTGTGAATTTGTTGTTAAATTGGTAGTTTTAAGTTTTTTTTTATATTCATTTGTTTAAATTGTAGGAAATGTTAATGATCTTAAAAACCCTCCTCAAAATATTGAACAACCACAACAAGAAGCACTCGAACAAAATCCTCAAGAACCACAACAATAATCTCCTCCACCAATTCCTCAACATCCCCCTAGCACTCAACAAAATTTAATGGGGGTAATTGAAAACAATAAAAAATAGATTGAGGAGTTAATCAAAAGGTTAAATGATCCAATAAGTTTAACTGTGGAAAGGAAAACACTTGCAAGTTCACTTCAAGAAATTTTAAAACATGTAGATGCAATCAACAAACAATTAAGTGGTTGGGCAGATAGGAGACAACCAGCTAGGAATTTTTACATAGATAAATTATCATATAAAGAAGTAAAAGATGAAAAATTACAAAATATGATTTGTGCTCATTATTCACTAACCCACATAAAAATCAAAATCTTGATCTTAATTCCAAGAGGTTTCCTATCCATTGGTGCCACCACCAAGGGATTAGGAACCATTTTTGGGATAGGTGGTACATGGCTTTTGACTATCCACCATGCAACAATTGTGAAGTCTATTGGAAAATGTGCCTCAATCTTACTGGCATGAAACTATTGAAAGAGAAAAGTCGGTGAGACCCTCTGGAAGTCTTACGGACTAGCAATTGTGTTCTAATCATTCAAAATGCTCAGGTTGCTGAGACTTTATTTCTGTCTTGCCGATGGGAGTCATCGGCAAGACATTTCGATCATTGTGAGTTTCCCATCCCTCTCCACCTGCGCAAACCTCTTGCCGACGGTTTGGTTTCTAATGGTTATCGGGGAGACTCGTGGTGACAAAAGTCATCAGGGAGAGATGAAACTTTTGGAATGACTCATTTTGGCAAGATATGTCTCACCGATGGTTATACACTCGAAGTCATCAGGGTGACATGGAGGCTCGATAAGAGTCTAAGCGATGGTTATGGTCTTGTCGAAAGGTTTACACTCAGTATGATCTCCTGCCGATGGTTGTGGTCTCGCCGATGGGTATATAACTTTGGTATGAACTCTTGGCGATGGTGTTTCTCTCACCGATAGGTTGGTGCATTCAATATGACCTCTTGGCGATAGCGGTGGTCTCTCTAACTATTCTATATTCGATATGATGTCTCGCCGATAGAAATGGTCTTTCTGATAGAGCTACATGAGTTGAACATTGGTGTGAAGTCTTAGATATAGCGATGGTCTGGCCGATAGTTCTACAGTGGATATCGATGTAATGTCTTAGCGATAGGGTGAGTCTGAGCGATAGTTTTGAACTCGATATGACTCTTGCCGATGGTGGTGACTCTGGCTGATAACGACAGTTGGACATTGTGGCATTGGGGAGACACGACCTAGTGTCTCACCGACATGCGATACTGTTTGAATTCCTTGACCAAATTTCAATCCTACATGGTTTGTTTTTTACCAATCAGAGAAGCAAAATGTGAACCGCTAGCAGTTGGACCGTTGTGGCCATTCCTATGAGGAAGATCAACAGACCATGAACGACATGGATATACTCTGTAATCGAATATGATGATTGGTTCAATGAATAGTTTGATGTGTGATCAGTGTGTATGAATTAAATTCAGAGAGCATTATAACTGAGATGTTCTGTACAAGGTTGATCAAGGAAATGTTGTTGTTGTAAATTGACATCAGAAAGTGAAGTATGTACTCTGTATGTAATATTTTTTACTGTAATACAAAGAGGATTTTCTTGGTGTGGTGGGTTTTTCTCCCATAAGGGTTTTCCCACGTAAATCTGGTGTCCAAATTGTGAATGTACATTTCTCTATTTCTGTTGTTTCTTTCATGAGTATCTTAATGGACAGTAATTGAAAATTTAAAGTCGCCTCTGCATTCTTCCCTGAGGTTTTGATGTTAGGAGAGTTTGTTCCGCACCTAAGCTTTCCTTACAAGTGGTATTAGAGCCTGGCCAGTTGTGTTATACTTGTGGGTATGTTGGGTTTTTTGAGTCAATTCTATTCAGTGGGAGTCTTGTAGAAGTCTGGTAATTTGAATTACAGATTAAGATGGCAAGCACGTTAGGAAAGATTGAAATTGAGAAATTCAATGGCAGTAATTTTGAGTTGTGGAAACTCAAAATGGAAGATCTATTGGTTGATCTTGATCTTTGGCTTGCTATGTCTGGAACAAAGCCTATAGGCATGAAGCAAGAGAGTTGGGAACTTTCATATTGAAAATCAAAGGGGTTGATAAGGCTCTGTTTAGCAGACTCTGTTCTTCTAAATGTTCATGAAGAAAAGACAACATCCTCTTTGTGGAAGAGATTGGGGGCTATTTATCAGGGCAAGTCCTTGGTGAATAAGTTGTTCTTGAGGAAGAATTTGTACTCTTTGAAAATGTAGGAAGGAGCATCTGTTGCTGATCACTTGAATGCTTTTAACATGTTGATTGCTCAGTTGGCATCTGTGGGTGTGAAGATTGATGAAGAAGATCGTTGTATGTTGTTGTTATGTTCTTTGCCAGATTCTTGGGATCACTTGGTGAGGGCTATTGAGAGTACGACATCCACTTTTAAGATGGATGATTTTTTTGCTTCTCTGTTATCAGAAGAGATGAGAAGAAAATCTTCTAAGATGGAAAAGGAGGCTCTTGATGTTAGAGGCAGATCAAAAGAAAAAGGAAAGAAGAAGGACAAGAAGTCCAATTCGAAATTAGAAGGGAGATCAAAGTCTCCTGGCAAGAATTCCAAGGTGAAGTGCTAGAATTTTGGGCAACCTGGTCATATCCGAGAGGATTGTAAAGAGGAGAAAAAGAAGAAGAAGAAGTATTATTCCAACAATGATTCTTCTCAGAGTGATGTAGACGCTTTCATTGCAGCCTTGGCTACACAGGCATCAGATGATGTCTGGTTGATTGATTCTAGAGCATCTTTCCACATGACATCTCATAGAGACTGGTTCACTAAGTATGAACAATACAATGGTGGAAGGGTGTATTTGGAAAGTGATTCATCTCTGGAAATATTTGGCCATGGAAGAGTCAAAATTCAATTCCCTAATGGAAGAGTGAAGGGAATCAATGATGTAATGCATATACCAGGTTTGGCTTGAAATCTACTTTCTGTTAGTAAGCTGAATGATATTGGAGTGCAAGTCACGTTCTTTGGAAATGGTTGCAAGATGACTACAGGCTCAATGGTGCTAGCTAGGGGTGTCTATATTGGTACCTTGTATAAGTTGGATGCACATGTTGTGCAATGCAATAGTGTCTCTGTAAAGTCACAGAAAGCTACTCATGGAGAAAAAGAGGAAAAAGTTCTTGATTGTGCAAACTCTATGGAAGTTAAACTTCCAGCAGAAAAGACTATACTATGGCATCATAGGCTAGGACACATTGGAGAAAAAGGTTTAAAAACCTTAAAAAATAAAAACTTGGTTGAGGGGCTTGATGATTGTAACCTCGAATTTGAGTTTTATGAACATTGTATATATGGTAAACAACATCGTGTTTCATTTTACTCAAGTCCTCAAAAATCTTCTGATTTACTTGATTACATTCATTATGATGTTTTTGGTCTAGTAAATGTTCCTTCTTTGTCTAAATCAAGATATTATGTATCGTTCATTGATGATTATTCAAGAAGGGCATTTGTTTATTTTTTGAAAAGTAAAGCAGAAGTGTTCAGTCGTTTTAAGGAATTTAAAAACCTTGTGGAAAATCAGACTGGAAGAAAAATAAAATGTTTAAGGACTAACAATGGCGGTGAGTTTTGTTCTAATGAGTTTGAGAGGTATTGTAAAGATCATGGGATTAAAAGACATAAAACTACACCTTACACTCCACAGCAAAATGGAGTTGCAGAAAGGTTCAACAGGACAATGATGGAAAGAGCATGAAGTATGCTAAGCAGTGCTGGCTTGGAGGAGAAGTTCTGGGTTGAGGCAGTTGCAACAACATGTTACTTAATAAACCATTCTCCTAATTCCGCTCTTGTTGAGAAAAGACCTTTGAGAGCATGGTCTAGAAAGAATCCCTCTTTGAGACACATTTGTGTCTTTGGCTATGAGGCATATGCATATGTGTCGAATGAGAAAAGATCTAAATTGGAAAACAAGGTTGTCAAATGTATTTTTATTGGTTATAGTGCTGGCATAAAAGGATACAAGCTTTGGAATCCTGATACGGAGAAGGTTCTATACAGTAGAAGTGTTATCTTTCATGAGCTGAAGCCTTCTACCTTGGATCTACAGTTAGAGACAAAATAAAAAAATAAAAAAGATGTAGTTGAAATTCCTCCGACACCAGATAAAGAGGAATTGAAAATTCAAAATGTACCTGAAACTGAGGAGAGCTCAAGTAGTTCTGAGAGTTTTGAAGAAGAAGAACAACCTCAGCCTTAGCCTGTGAGGAGGTCAACACGTGAAAGAAAGAAACTTGATAGGTATGGGTTTTCTTTGTTAGATTCTACTTGTGCCTATGCTTTAATTTCTAGAACTGATGAGCCTAGGACTATGAAAGAGGCATTTAGAATGTCTGATTCAGACTCTTGGTTGGAAGCCATGAATGAAGAAATGGCATCATTAAAAAAGAATGATACTTGGAGTTTGGTGCCCTTTCCTGAAGGCAAAAAAGCTATTGGCTGCAAATGGATATTTAAAAAGAAAATAGGTTTGGATGGCAGTGTGGAAAATTATAAGGCAAGGTTGGTTGCGAAGGGATATTCCCAAGTAGAGGGAATTGATTATGGAGAAATCATTTCTCCTGTAGCTAAGCTGACGTCTATCAGATTTCTTTTCTCACTTCCAGCAGCATATGACTTAGAGATTGAACAGATGGATGTGAAGACATCATTTCTTCATGGTGACCTTGAAGAAGAAATTTATATGTCCCAGCCTAAGCACTTTGTGGAAAAAGGTAAAGAGAAACTGGTTTGCAAGTTCAAAAAATCTCTTTTGGTTTAAAACAATCTCCTAGAATGTAGTACCAGAAATTTGACAATTTTTTTTTGTCATTGGGATTTGTAAGATCAAAATCTGATCATTGTGTATATTACAAAGCTAAAAGTGATAGTATTCTTATTATTGCTCTCTATGTTGATGATATGTTGTTCATAGGCAATAGTAAGTTAATGATTTATGATCTAAAATCTCAATTGTCTGCAAAGTTCTAAATGAAAGATCTTGGTGCAACTTGGTATATTCTGGGAATGGAAATAACCAGAGACAGGAAGAGTAGAAAAATTTGGCTCAGTAAGAGTAAGTATATTAATACTGTTCTGGAGATATTTTGTATGAATTATTGCAAGCAGCTAGTTGTTCCAATTTTGCAAGGAACGAAGCTATCTGTTGAAGACTGTCCAAAATCTCCTACTGAGATAGAGGACATGGCCATAGTGCCTTATGCTAGTGTAGTTGGAAGTTTAATGTATGCAATGGTCTATACAAGACCAGACATTTCCCAAGCAGTGGGAGTACTTAGTCATTTTGTGGAAAATCTTAGAAGGACACATTGGGATGTTGTGAAAAGAGTGTTTAGATATCTGAAGGGCACTTCAGAATATGCTTTGTGTTACCATGGTAGTTTGGTTGAACCACAGAGGACTCTCAGCATTCGAGGCTATGTGGATTTTGATTGGGCAAGGGAAGTTGACAGTAGAAGATCCACCAGTGGATATATTTTCATGATGAATGGTGGTGCAATTAGTTGGATGAGTAAGCAGTAGGTTGTAGTCACTTTGTCCACTACAGAGGTAGAATACATGGCAGCAACACACGCCTGTAATGAAGCAATCTGGTTAAAATGTTTTTGTTCTAACATTGGGTTTGATGCAGGGATAATTACAAGATACTGTGACAGTCAGAGTGCAATTTGTTTGGTGAAAAATCCTACTTTCCATGCCAGGACGAAACATATTGATGTATAGTATCATTTTTTACGAGATATGGTGGAGGATGAAAAGGTATCTTTATAAAAAGTGGATACTTTGGAAAATGTTGCAGATGCATTGACGAAGCTAGTGAGCACAGACAAGTTCAAGTGGTGTGCTAGTTCGATGGGCCTTAGTGCCCATGAATTTTAGTAGTTTTGTTGTGCTCTGGAGGTGTCAGTAAGATCTTCGTCAAGTGGGATATTTTTGGAAAACATGCCTCAATCTTACTGGCATGAAACTCCTGAAAGAGAAAATTTGGTGAGACCCTTTGGAAGTCTTACCGACTAGCAACTATGTTCTAATCATTTGAAATGCTCAGGTCGCTGAGACTTTGTTTCTGTCTTGTTGACGGGAGTCATCGACAAGACATTTCGATCACTGTGAGTTTCCCATCTCTCTCCGCTCAGGAAGACCTCTTATCGATGGTTTGGTTTCTAATGGTTATCGGGGAGACTCGTGGCAACATAAGTCATCAGGGAGAGATGTGAACTTTCAGAATGACTCATTCCGACAAGATATGTCTCACTGATGGTTATACACTCGAATTCATTAGGGTGACATGAAGGCTCAATAAGAGTCTAAGCGATGGTTGTGGTCTCGCTGAAAGGTTTACACTCGGTATGATCTCCTACCAATGGTTGTGGTCTCGCTAATGGGTATATAACTTCGGTATGAACTCTTGGCGATGGTGTTTCTCTTGCCAACAGGCTGGTGCATTCAATATGACCTCTTGGCAATAGCGGTGGTCTCTCTAACTGTTCTGTATTCGGTATGATGTCTCATCGATAGCAATGGTCTTTCCGATAGAGCTACATGAGTTGAACATTGGTGTGAAGTCTTAGTGATAATGATGGTCTGGCCGATGGTTCTGCAGTGGATATCGATGTAATGTCTTAGTGATAGGGTGAGTCTGAGCGATAGTTTTTAACTCGATATGACTCTTGCCGATGGTGGTGACTCTGGCCGATAATGATAGTTGGACATTGTGGCATCGGGGAGACACGGCCTAGTGTCTCACCGACATGAGATACTGTTCGAACACCTTGACCGAATGTCTATCCTACGTGGTTTGTTTTTGACCAATCAAAGAAGCAGAATGTAAACCGCTAGCATTTGGATTGTTGCAGCTATTCCTATGAGGAAGATCAATAGACCATGAATGACATGGATATACTCTATAATTGAAGATGATGATTGGTTTGGTGAATAGTTTGATGTGTGATTAGTGTGTATGAATTAAATTCAGAGAGCATTGTAACTGGGATGTTATGTACAAGGTTGATCAAGGAAATGTTGCTATTGTAAATTGACATCAGAAAGTGAAGTATGTACTTTGTATGTAATTTTGTTTATTGTAATACAAAGAGGCTTTTCTTGGTGTGGTGGGTTTTTCTCCCATAAGGGTTTTCCCACGTAAATCTGGCATCCAAATTGTGAATGTACATTTCTTCGTTTCTATTTTTTCTTTCATGAGTATCTTAATGGACTGTAATTGAAAATTTAAAGTCACCTCTACATTCTTCCCTGAGGTTTTGATGTTAGGAGATTTTGTTTTGCACCTAAGCTTTCCTTACAAAGTCCCCCAATATTTCTCAAGGAAACTCTACTATGAGTTTATCCTCAACAAAATCCCCAATTATTTTGATATGAGGGACTTTCAAGGGAGAGGTGGTGGGTCAGCTCAAGATAGACCTAGTGCATGACTAGATCCTTAGTGGCAAGTGAGACGAGCTCTCGCTAGGCTGGCTCGTGAGCACATTGTTATCCCTTTCGTCGTGAAGGAGAGTGTTGAGGTGGACACTTCGTAGGCTATTAACTCTTTTACCTAGAGTATCATCTAGTATGCCAATCATGTAGTATAGTGCCATCTAGGGGAGAATTCAAGTGATAGGCTTCCACCCCATTCTTGTCATGTTTGCAGGTTGACTTGTATATATGACCCCACAAACCCTTACGAGACTGTGCGCAGGATCCTTCTGCAGCTACGGATATGGTGAGGGAATCTAACATTTTGAAAGGGGCTTTTGGCATCAATACTCAGGTAAATGTTAGCATGTTCATTGAAGTTAATTTATTAAATTTTGTTTTTGAAATGCAAGATTAACTAATTTAGTTTTATGGTTGTAACAAAATTTTAGGGTCACAGTATTGATTCTAGATACATCGGCCCTCCACCTATTTATTACTCCACTGCATCTACCGCCGAGATATGTAACTAGTAAACAATTATAAATTTATTACATGCGAATAGTATTGTTATATGAATGGTATTCTAATATCCGATTTTGGATGTTGAATAGGCTAATATTGGAGGTTTCGTGGGAACACTCCCAGTGCTAGTGGAGTTAGACAAACCTACATGTAGGTAATAGAATAAAGAGTTTAACTAATGAATTGTACTTAATAGATTTGTGTAGTTTATATTCATATCATTGATTAAATTTCATTGCACATCTTTCAAACTCAAAGCACTACTTCACATTCCATAACTAATAACTAGATGTTGATAGATGAAAAAATTTCAACTACAATATAGTTGTTTAGAAATTCAACATAAGCAGTGATGCAATTACTTCACATAGCATAAGTAATAAGTAGGAGCAGTTGTCTATGCTATGGATTCTTGGAAGAAATATATGAAAGAATAATAGTAAGCAATAGTATAGACAAGGCAATGAGTTTTTTGAAAAAATCCTCAAAGAAATGTAGTCTCATGGTGATTTCCATCACCATGAGACCCAATTTCTTTGAGGCATTTTTTCAAACAACTCACCAAATTTTCTATGCTACCACATTTTTCATACATTCCTACAAAATAATTTTATGAAATAGTTCACTTGTTGCTATGGCTAAAAGTCTAAAAAAAGGTGCTTTGCAATGAACTATGGATTCTTGGAAAAAAATCTATCAAAGAATAATAGTAAGCAATAACATAGACAAGGAAGTGAGTAGTTTGAAAAATGCCTCGAAGAAATGTGGTCTCATGGTGATGGAATGTCATTCCATTACCATGAGACCACATTTCTTCGAGGCATTTTTTCAAACAACTCATCGCCTTTTCTATGCTACCACATTTTCCATACATGTCTACCAAGGAATTTTATTAATCTACTCACTTCCTTACTGCTATGGCTAAAAGTCTAAAAAGGTACTTTCCAACAAACTATGGATGCTTGGAAAAAATCTATCAAAGAATAATAGTAAGAAATAGCATAGACAAGGCAGTGAGTAGTTTTAAAAAATGCCTCAAAGAAATGTGGTCTCATGGTGATGGAATGCCATTCCATCACCATGAGACCACATTTCCTTGACCCATTTTTTCAAACAGCTCACCACCTTTTCTATGCTACCAAATTTTCCATACACATCTACCAAAGCATTTAATCAATCTACTCACTTCCTTTTTGTTATGGCTAAAAGCCTAAATTAGGTACTTTCCAAAAAACTATGGATTCTTGGAAAAATCTATCAAAGCATAATAGTAAGCAATAACATAGACAAGGAAATGAGTAGTTTGAAAAAATTCCTCAAAGAAATATGGTCTCATGGTGATGGAATTCCATTCCATCACCATGAGACCACATTTATTTGAGGTATTTTTTCAAATAGCTCACTGCCTTTTCTATGCTACCACATTTTCCATACATGTCTACCAAAGCATTTTATCAAACTACTTGAACTTCCTTGTTGCTATGGCTAAAAGCATAAAAAAGCTGCTTTCCAACAAACTATGGATGCTTGGAAAAAATATATCAAAGCATAATAGTAAGCAATAGTATAACAAGGCAGTGAGTAGTGTAAAAAAATGCCTCGAAGAAATGCGGTCTCATGGTGATGGAATGTCATTCCATCACCATGAGACCACATTTCTTTGAGGAATTTTTCCAAATAGCTCACCACCTTTTCTATGCTACCACATTTTCCATACATATCTACCAAAGCATTTTATCAAACTACTCACTTCCTTGCTGCTATGGCTAAAATCCTAAAATATGTGCTTTCCAACTAACTATGGATGCTTGGAAAAGTGTATCAAAGAATAATAGTAAGCAATATCATAGTCAAGTTAGTGAGTAGTTTGAAAAAATGTCTTGAAGAAATGTGGTCTCATGGTGATGGAATTCCATTCCATCACCATGAGACCACATTTCTTTGAGGCATTTTTTTAAACAACTCATTGCCTGAAGAATAGAAACCAAGCCTTTAGCCAAAAATCCCCTCCAAATTATTTTCAAGGTCCTCGTTCTCATCCTCAATTTACTAATCCATGGAACCTTCCACCTTTTATTCCACTTGTTCATATCTCCACCCCTCCCTCTTCATGTCATGATTTCCCTCCATCTCATAACCAAGACCACACTATACTATCCACCCCATCCCAGCATAATACCATAGAGAAGGCAATGAACTGTTTTTAAAAATGCCTCAAAGAAATGTGGTCTCATGGTGATGAAATTCCATCACCATGAGACCGCATTTCTTTGAGGAATTTTTTCAAATAGATCATTTCCTTCTCTATGCTACCACAATTTTCATACATGTCTACCAAAGAATTTTATTAAATGGTTCACTGCCTTGCTACTATGGATAAAAGCCTAAAATAGGTTCTTTCAAACAAGCTATTGATAGGGAAAATAGTAAGCATGATATTCAAAAATATATAGTTTAATAAGTACTCAAAATTTTGTTCATTATCTCATACATCATAAGCCATGACGTGCATCACTATTGTAGTTTACGTGATTGATTGATTTTTATTTTTTTTAGATGTTGGAAACGGATACACCTAAAAATGTTCATAAGGAAATGGATCTTGGTGTGTCTTCTACTATAGACTCCTTGATGCCTCTCATGGAGGTATGAAGTAGATTACTAAATTTAATTTCCATTTGTTGTTATAGCTATTAGTTAGTAAAAAATAAAACCATTATTGATTTGTAGTTCAATTTCTCTTTAGATAGTTTCTAGAGGGCTTCAACACGCCACAACATGGGCATGCAAATATTTCCCTCGAGGAGAGTAATCGTCTAGAAGTGTTAAGTGATTATTTTGTTAAATATATCATTTTTTATAATGTAATTTCTATATATTAATGTCTTTACTTGTTATTGTAACATATAAGGCTTGATCGGGAACTAAACCTTAGGAGGAGCAGTGGGAGCACTCCTTGACCTTAGAGTAAATGAGTGATAGAATTATCACCATCTGGTCGACCAACAAAGAATAAGAATTTGTTTCAAGAGCATGGAGAGCAATGACTTTTGATTCTAGAGCCCTTTGTTGTATGCCTATATGGAATTTTTGTAAATATGTTGTATTGGATATATTTGACATTGTATGCCTATATGGCACTCTCGTAAGCCTATATGGATATTTTGTATATATTTTATACTTATATCGACATATATTGATATATGCCTACATGGCTATTTGGTTAATACAAATATTCTTTTATCGATGGTGTCCATAGTTGCATTATAAATCCACGGTTCAATAGATATGAGTTACGTGAATTCAAGTGTATACTTTACAACTTACGTGTATACTTTGTGACTTACATTTATTCTAATGTATACTTTGCGACTTATGTGTTTTCATGTGTATACCTTATATTCATGCATATACTTTGTATTAATTTGTGTATACTATGTATTCATGTGTATACTTCAAGGCTTACATGTACTTGAGTACTTGTGCTTCCCTTATTCATATGTATGCTTGACTTATTCTCATGTATACTTATTAATTGGTTAGCCCTAGCATTGATCATTGCTTTCCTTCATGGTTTGTCTTGAATATTTATTGATTGATGGTAAACAACTTCAATATTTCTAAGATTACTATTAGAGTTACAAATTAAAAAATTGCACAAATTGAAAAGAAAAGATTAACTATAAATAAGTGCATTGATTATTAACATGATAATTGATTAAGAATGAGTATAATATATATATATCAAGAGATGATCCTTCTAGAATGGAAACTACCAACTAGAAAATAGGCATGCAACTCCATGCAAGATTGCACAACTAAACAATCATTATCATAAAAATCTAACAACTAGAAAACTTATGGAAGATTCTACACTAACATTTTCATAATCAATGGCTTGTTTCCATGCTCGTTCCCCAACTGTCAACCAAATTTTTTCAAGAAACCCCTTTGATATATTTCTATGTCCATCGGGTCAATGGATATAAATCTACCCAAAGCATTCCCAATACTTTGAAATCAATAATCCACCCAAAATTGCAATGGGAGATAAGGAAAATGAACCCACATAGGCATAACTGAATAAAGAATAGTTCACCCTTCATAGCTTGGTGAAACTATTTCCAAACTTAGAAGATCTTAAAGATAAAGAAGAATTATGATCTATATAATATAGTATTAGTACCAACTTTGATGACTACAAAATTTTCAACCATGGGCTTATCATGCTTTTTCAAATTTGGTAAGAAGGCCTATTTAAGATCCTTGAGAAGTGTATTTCCTAATGCTCCCTTGTTCTTACACATCTCAATTCAGTTTAATTCAAAGAGTTCCATCAAATACTTTATCTAAAAGAAGAAAACATGTTTTCAATTGGTATTCCATGAGATGTTTCATAAAAGGATTCAAGTATATTTAATCTTTTGATTGGAACAACTCAATTAAGCAAAGGAAACATAATCTTCACAACACTTACAAAACATAATATTCATAGTAGATGATGAGTAGTTAACTTCTTGAAACATTATCATACAAAAATTTATCTTGACTAGTCTTTAAACATTTTCACAGCATAATCATCATAGTACAAAATGAATTGTTATGTTCTTGATCCATCAGCATATAAACACATCGAAAGATGTATATGTCAACTTTTTACAATATTATTTCCTGTATAGGAAATGGACTTGGGAGAAAGCTTTATAATTTATAATACAAATAAGAAATGGACTTGGGTGAAGACTTAATTTATCACACCAAATAATAAATGTACTTAGAGAATCACTTGTTTCTCTTAGACTCCAATTTTCAAGCATAGCAAATCATTTCAAATGAAAATGACAAAATGCTTCACAACCAAAGTTTTTAATTGAGGAAATAATCAAATGTTTCCAAGTTCCACCATTGTACGCATTTTCCATTGGTTGTATATTGTTGTAAGGGAAAGGAGGATAATTAAAAAATTTCTTTCCCTTGCTAGACTTGAGGATGATAATATGCTTTTGGTGTGGAAAACTTAGACTTCTCAACTATCGTGTGAATGTTTCTCTTTTCAATTTTTTTGCATGCCATCATAAAGGATCGAGTTGGTTGAATGTAGCTCAAAGTGATTCAGCATGTTTGGGTGCAAAAGAGGACCATGTATAACATAAATGTACCTATCCAAATTCATTGGAATAGTTCATTTGGTCACACAAGTTTCCAAATCAAAGTTGCACCACTTTGCAACTTTACACTACTTGCATTTGACATGGTGACACCCCATTTCTATTAGGCATTTTTTTCATGCAGCCCCTACCTTGTAAAACCTATCGCATTGACAAGCTAGTGATCTCACTAGCTTGAAAAGGTAGGGTCAACATGAAAAAATGCCTCATAGAAATGAGGTCTCACAATGATGTACATCACCATGAGACCCCATTTCTATGAGGAATTTTTTCATGCTGCCTCTACCTTGTCAACCCTACCACATTGACAAGCTAGTGAGCTCACTAGCTTTTCAATTCTCACATGAATTTTTGGATCCAATACCTTAAAGAAATGTGGTCTTGTGGAATGCCATGATTGCAAGATAGGCTACACCTTTCCCCATGTTGCTAACTTAGCCTTGAACAAAGAGTCTTGAAGTAGTGGAGAGAAGGATTACGATCCCTTGTAGGTAGACTAATCAAGGAAACATTAAAAATATATCACAACATTAGTGATGAGGTAAATTTAGAAATAGAGATGAAAACCAAAATATATTCAAAGATCTATTAGTGTGGGAGGAGTATATATTCCAATTTTGTAGAGAGATGAATGAAAAATTTGGTAGCATGGACAATGCAATTAATTGTTTGAAAAAATTCACATCACCATGAGACCCCATTGCTTTGAGGAATTTCTTCAAACAAATAATTTCCTTGTATATGATGTTTGATAAAATTCTTTGGTAAACATGTATCCAAAATTTGGTAGCATAGACAAGGAAATCAACTGCTTGGTAGAACTGTTTGAAAAAATACCTCAATGAGATATGTCCTCTTGGACTATAATGATTATAGGATATGCACAAAATGGATTTGTTGAAAAGGCTTTAGAAAATTTTAAGTATATGCAATTTCTAGGTGTAAAACTAAATTCCACTACATTTTCCAACATCCCCCATGCCTATACCAAAATGAAAGCTTTGGAGAGGGGTATGCACATCCATAGAAAAGGATTGAGAAATGATGTATTATTTTACATACTTATAACTTCTATCATATAGATGTATATAAAAAATATGGAAGCATACACAAGGTAAGTCAATTGTTTAACAAAATACCTCAAAGAGATGTGGTTTAAAAATGTAATTGGCAAGTGTGAAGAATTGTGTAATTTAAAATGTTTATTGACAAGCTAAGGTTATAATGATACAAAAACAAGAACATGTAATATGAAAAATAAAAAAATCAAAGCAAGCAAAAATAGAATGAAAGAAACTATAAGGAAAATGTGTAAAGACTTCACATACTTAAAAATTAGAGATTCGAATGGAGGAGTTCTACCCAATTAAGTAGCCTTTGATTCTTCTTTCTTCAAAATCCTCAACAACTTGAGTTTTTCAAAATCTTGTTTCCCTCCAAACATCAATTGTTTATCACTCTTGAATGGAATTAAGACTTGAATTGATATTATATGCCTTTCAACATGAAAACTCTTCTATTTCATGCAAAGGTGGTGGAAATACCATAAAAAAGGTGGTGGAATATGAAAAACTTGCATGAACACTTCACAAAAGCATCAAAAATATTCTTTTTGTTGGAACACGCGCATAACTAGGAGAATATGTAGAATGTGGGCCTAAAGATCATAGGTATATTGAGTTTTTTACCCTTTTTAAAGAAAGAAAAAAATTTCTTGCATTATAATGCACTCGCATTATATCATGAGCATGTTATGTCTTGCTAAAAAATGGCTACATCTTAACTGCTTCAAAACATACTTGCGATATGAGAAAGTGGATTTTTCATAGGTTTCTTTTCTCTCTCTCTCTTTCTATCCTTAGCCATCTAGGTCTCTCACTTATCCATAAACCATCAACCCTATACACTATGCCTTAAACCCTAATCCCTTAAACCTTAAACCCTAAACCCTAATCTCTCTTTATCTCCCACACACTCTCTCTCACTCACTCCCTCTATCTCTCTCCCCTCTACCCTTAACCCTTAAACCCTCTACCCTCTATCTCCCCTCTCTCTCTCAAGTCTCTCCCCCCTACCCCCTCTCCCTCTCTCAAGTCTCTCTCTCTCTCACTCACTCATATCTCTCTCCCTCTACCCTTAACCCTCTACCATCTACCCTTAATCATTAAACCCTTCCTACCCTCTACCCTCTATCTCTATCCACTCCCTCCCTCTCTCTCTCAAGTCTCTCCCTCCTACCCCCTCTTCCTCTCTCAAGTCTCTCTCTCTCTCACTCTGCTCCTATCTTTTGTCCCTCTCTCTCTCTCTCTCTCACTCCCTCTATCTCTCCTCTACCCTTAACCCTCTACCCTCTATCTCTCTTCCACTCCCTATCTCTCTTTCTCTCTCTCTCAAGTCTCTCCCTTCTACCCCCTTTCCCTCTCTCAAGTCTCTCTCCCCTCTACCCTCTACCCTCTATCTATCTCCCAACCCTCTACACTCTATGTCTCTCCCACTCCCTCCCTCTCTCTCTCTCACTCACTCTATCTCTCTCCCCTCTACCTTAACCCTAAACACTAAACCATTAGCCCTTAAACCATCTACCCTAGCTTGCCAATTAGATGAAATTGGCAATGTAGTGGCCTATTTGAAAAACTAGGTCCAAGAAATGGAGTCTCCCGACATCACCAGGAGACCCAATTTCTTGGACCCATTTTTTCAAACAGGCCATGTAATTAGGTTGCCCATTTCACCGAATTCGCAAGCTAGTGGGCCCACCCAAAATTCAGTATACACTCAAAATTGAAGCAGTAAGAATTTATTATCAATAATTCATGATTAAGTAAAGCCAGCTGGTTGTAGGTGAGTAAGTAAAAATTCAAACATATCTTTGTGGATGGAGAGTAGTGTAATTATATCTATAAAGTTTTATGGATTTCTGGTCCAAATGAAAGATAAAGGACACCCATATACTGTGAGAACATCTATTTATTATAGTCTAGGAAAATTCAAAGGCACCCTCTAATTAACGATGTTGTATAATATTTAGAAAATAGGAAGGATTTTCTTGTGTGTATACCCTATATCTCTCTCCCACTCCCTCCCTCTCTCCCTCTCTCTCCCCTCTACCCTCTCTCTCTCTCAGGTCTCCTTGTTAGTCACTCACTCCTATCTCGAGCTCCCCTCTACCCTTAACCCTTAAAACATTAAACCCTCTACTATCTATCTCTCTCCCACTCCCTCCCTCCCTCTCTCATATCTCTCCCTCCTACCCCCTCTCCCTCTCTCAGGTCTCTCTCTCTCACTCACTCCTATCTATCTCTATCCCCTCAACACTTAAACCCTAATACATCAACCCCTATTCCCTCTAACCTATACATTGGACCCTCAAACCTAATCCTTCAACCTTATATCCTCAACCCTCAATCCTTAAACCCTAAACCCTTAAACCCTCTATGCTCTACCCTATAAATTAAACCCTCAACCCTCAATTATCAACCCCCAACCCTTAATCCCTCAACCCTCAACCCTCAACCCTTAAACACTAAACCATCAACCTCTATACCCTCTACCCTATACATTGGACCCTCAACCTAATCCTTCAACCATATACCCTCAAACCTATACCCTAAGCCTTCTACCCTCAACCCTAAACCCTCAACCCTAAACCCTTAAACTCTAAACCCTTAAACCTTCTACACTCTACCCTCTACCCATTATTCTGTGCAATCAATCCTAATCCCCTAACCCTATACCCTCAACCCAATACCCTAAACCATCATCCCTATAGGTCCTCAACCCTCTACCATATACATTGCATCCTCAACCCTCATATATCTATGTACCTATATCCTCTTCCCTCCTCTCTATCTAACTTCTCCCTCCATATCTCTCTCCATCCATCCCTCCCTCTCTACCCTAATCCCTCAACCCTATACCCTCAACCCTTAAACCCTTAAACATTGAACCCTAAACCCTAAACCCTCAACCCTCAACCTTTAAACCGTAAACCCTTAAACCCTCTACCCTCAACCCAATACACTCTACCCTCAACCTTAATACCTCAACCATAATTCCTCAACCCTTAAATCCTTAATCCAAGTAAACTCTCTACCCTAATCCCTCAACCCCCAACCCTTAATCCCTCAACCCCTCAACCCTCAACCCTCAACCCTCAACCCTCAACCCTCAAACCTCAAACCTCAACCCTTAAACCCTAATCCCTCAACCCCTATACCCTCTACCCTATACATTGGACCCTCAACCCTAATCCCTGAACCCTATACCTTGAACCCTCTACCCTCAACCTTAACCCTCAACCCTCAACCCTTAAACCCTAAACCTTTAAACCCTCTACCCTCTACCCTATACATTAAACCCTCAACTATCAATTCTTAACCCTCAACCCTTGATCCGTCCACCCTCAACCCTTAAATGCTAAACCCTCTACCCTATATATTGGACCCTCAACCCTAATCCTCCTCAAACCTATACCCTAAACCCTCTACCCTCAACCCTAAACCCTAAACCCTAAACCCTTAAACCATAAACCCTTAAACCTTCTACCCAATACCCTCAACCCAATACTATCAACCCAATACCCTAATCCCTCAAAACTATACCCTCAACCCATACCCTAAACCATCAACCCTATAGGTCCTCAACCCTATACCCTCAATTCTCAACCCTCTACCCTATCCATTGGATCCTTAACCCTCATATATATTTTTCCCTCCCTACTCTTCTTTCCTTCTCTCTATCTCACTTCTCCCTCAATCTCTCTCTCCATCCATCCCTCCATTTCTACCCTAATCCCTCAACCCTATACCCTCAACCCTTAAACCCTTAAACACTCAACCCTAAACCCTAAACCCTCAACCCTCAACCCTTAAACCCTATACTCTCTACCCTCAACCCAATACCATCTACCCTCAACTCTAATCCCTCAACCCTAATACCTCAACCCTTAAACCCTTCAATCCAAGTAAACTCTCTACCCTAATCCCTCAACCCTTGAACCCTCTACCCTCTACCCTTAGCCCTCAACCTTAAACCTTAATCCCTCAACCCCTTTACCCTCTACCCTATACATTGGACCCTCAATCCTAATCCCTCAACCCTATACCATCAACCCTCTACCCTCAACCTTAAACCCTCAACCCTCAACCCTTAAACCCTCTACCCTCTACCCAATACATTAAACCCTGAAATCCCAATACTCAACCCTTAACCCTTAATCCCTTTACCATCAACTTTAAACCCTAAACCCTCAACCACTATACCCTCTACCCTATGCATTTCACCCTCAACCCTAATCCATCAACAATATACCCTCAAACCTATACCCTAAACCATCTACCCTCAATCCTAAACCCTCAACCATAAACCCTTAAACCCTAAAACCTAAAAATTTCTACCCTCTACCCTCAACCCTAATCCCTCAACCCTATACCTTCAACACAATACCCTAAACCATCAACCCTATACCCTAAATTCTCAACCCTCTACAATATACATTGGATCCTCAACCCTCATCTATCTATGTCCCTCCTTCCTCTTCTATTCTTCTCTCTATCTCACTTCTCCCTCCATCTCTACCTCCATCCATCCATCCCTCTCTACCCTAATCCCTCAACCCTATACCCTCAAACCTTAAACCCTTAAACACTCAACCCTAAACCCTCAGCCCTCAACCCTTAAACCCTCTACCCTCAACCCAATACTCTCTACTCTCAACCCTAATCGCTCAACCCTATAACCCAAGAAACTTAATCCCTCAACTCTCAACCCTAAATCCTCAACCCTTTACCCTCAACCCTCAACCATTGAACCCTAATACCTCAACCCCTATACCCTTTACCCTATACATTGGACCCTCAACCCTAATCCCTCAACCCTATACCCTCAACCCCTAAACCCAAAACCCTTAAACCCTCTACCCTCTACCCTCTACCCTCTACCCTCTACCCTATACATTAAACCCTCAACCCTAAATTCTCAAACCTTAACCCTTAATCCCTCAACCCTTAAACCCTAAACCCTAAACCCCCATACTCTCTACCCTATACGTTGGACTCTCAACCCTAATCCTTCAACCATATACCCTCAAACCTATACCCTAAACCCTCTACCCTCAACCCTAAACCCTCAACACTAAACCCTTAAACCCTAAATCCTTAAACCTTTTACCCTCTACCCTCAACCCTAATCCATCAACCCCATACCCTCAACCCAATACCCTAAACCATCAACCCTATAGGTCCTCAACACTACATCCTCAATTCTCAACCCTCTACCCTATACATTGGATCCTCAACCCTCATATATCTATGTTCTTCCCCCTATTCTCTCCTTCTCTCTTTCTCACTTCTCGCTCCATCTCTTCTTCCATCCATCCCTACCTATCTACCATAATCCCTCAATCCTATACCCTCAACCCTTAAACCCTTAAAAACTCAACCCTAAAACCTAAATACACAACCCTCAACCCTTAAAACCTAAACCCTTAAACCCTCTACCCTCTACCTTCAAACCAATACCCTCTACCCTCAAACCTAATCTCTCAACCCTTAAACCCAAGTAAACTCTCTACCATAATCCATCAAACCTCAACCCTTAATCCCTCAACCCTTAAACCCTCTACCCTCTACCATCAACCCTCAACCCTTAAACCCTAATCCCTCAACCCCTATACCCTATACCTTATACATTGGACCCTCAACCCTACTCACTCAACCCTATACCCTCAACACTCTACCCTCAACCTTAAACCCTCTACCCTCTACCCTATGTATTAAACCATCAACCCTCAATCCTTAATCCCTCAACCCTCAACCCTTAAACCCTAAAGCCCTATACCCTCTACCCTATACATTGGACCCTCAACCCTAATCCTTCAACCATATACCCTCAAAGCTATACCCTAAACCATATACCCTCAACTCTAAACCCTAAACCCTAATAACTTAAACCCTAAACCCTAAACCTTTAAACCTTCTACCCAATACCCTCTACCCTCAACTAAATACCCTAAACCATCAACCTTATAGCTCCTCAAACATATACCCTCAATTATCAACCCTCTACCCTATACATTGGATCATCATCCCTCACATATCTCTACCCCTCCCTCCTCTTCTCTCCTCTCTATCTCACTTCTCCCTCCATCCATCCATCCATCCATCCATCCATCCCTGTCTACCCTAATCCCTCAACCTAATACCCTCAACCCTTAACCGTTAAACACTCTACCCTAAACCCTAAACCCTACACCCTCAACCCTTAAAACTTAAACCATTAAACCCTCTACCCTCTACCCTCTACCCTCAACCATAATCCTTAAACCCTTAAACCCAAGTAAACTCTCTACCCTAATCCCTCAACCCTCAACCCTCAACCCTTAATCCCTCAATCCTTAAACCCTCAACCCTCAACCCTCAACCCTTAATCTCTAATCCCTCAACCCCTATACCCTATACCCTATACATTTAACCCTCAACCCTAATAGTTCAACCCTATACCCTCTATCCTCTACTCTCAGCCTTAAACCATCAATCCTCAACCCTTAAACCCTAGCCCTTAAACTCTCTACCCTCTACCCTATACATTAAACCCTCAACCATAAATTCTCAACCCTCAACCCTTAATCCCTCAACCCTCAACCCTTAAACCACAAACCCTCAACCCTTATACCCTCTACCATATACATTGGACCCTCAACCCTAATCCTTCAACCATATACCCTCAAAGCTATACCATAAACCCTCTACCCTCAACGCTAAACCCTTAAACCCTAAATCCTTAAACCTTCTACCCTCTACCCTCACCCCTAATCCCTCAACCCTATACCCTCAACCCAATACCATAGACCATCAACCCTATAGGTTCTCAAACCTATACCCTCTATTCTCAACCCTCTACCCTATACATTGGATCCTCAACCCTCATATATCTTTGTCCATCCCTCCTCTTCTCTTCTTCTCTCTATCTCAATTCTCCCTCCATCTCTCCCTCCATCCATCCCTCCCTTTCTACCCAAATCCCTGAAGCCTATACCCTCAACCCTTAAATCCTAAACCCTTAAAACCTCTACCCTCTACCCTCTACCCAATACCCTCTACCATCAATCCTAATCTCTCAACCCTTAAACCCTTAAACCTAATTAAATTCTCTACCCTAATTCCTCAACACTCAACCCTTAATCCCTCAACCCTTAAACCCTCAACCCTCAACCCTTAAACTCTAATCCCTCAACCCCTATACCCTCTACCCAATACATTGGACCCTCATTCCTAATCCCTCAACCCTACACCCTCAACTCTCTACCCTCAACCTTAAACCCAACCCTCAACCCTTAAACCATATACCCTCTACCATCTACCCTCTACCCTATACATTAAACCCTCAATCCTCAATCCTCAACCCTCAACCCTTAATCCCTCAACCCTCAACCCTTAAACCATAAACCATCAACCCCTATACCCTCTACCCTGTATATTAGACCCTCAACCCTAATCCTTCAACCATATATGCTCAAACCTATACCCTAAAAACTCTACCTTGTACCCTAAACCCTTAAACCTTATACCCTCTACCCTCAACCCAATAACCTCTACTCTCAACCCAATACCATAAACTATCAACCCTATACCCTCAATTATCAACCCTCTATCCTATACATTGGATCCTCAACCCTCATATATATTTGTCCCTCCCTCCTCTTCTCTCCTCTCTAACTCACTTCTCCCTCCATCTCTCCCTCCATCCATCCATCCCTCTATGCGCTAATCCCTCAACCCTATACAATCAACCCTTAAACCCTTAAACACTCAACCCTAAACCCTCAACTCCCAACCCTTAAACCCTAAATCCTTAAACACTCTACCCTCTACCCTCAACCCTTAAACCCTTAAACCCAATTAAACTCTCTACCCTAATCCCTCAATCATCAACCCTTAATACCTCAACTATTAAACCCTCAACCCTCAACCCTCAACCCTTAAACTCTAATACCTCAACCCCTATACCCTCTACCCAATACATTGGACCCTCATTCCTAATCCCTCAACCCTATACCCTCAAATATCTACCCTCAACCTTAAACCCTCAACCCTCAACCCTCAACCCTTAAATCCTAAACCATTAAACCCTCTACCCTCTACCCTCTACCCTCTACCCTCAACACAATACCCTCCACCCTCAACCCAATACCCTCTACCCTCAACCCTAATCCCGCAACCCTTGAACCCTTCTACCCAAGTAAACTCTCTACCCTAATCCCTCAACTCTCAACCCTTAAACCCTCAACCCTCAACCCTCTACCCTCAACCCCTATACCCTCTACCCTATACATTGGACCCTTAGCCCTAATCCCTAAACCCTATACCCTCAACCTTCTACCCTCAACCATCAACCCTTAAACCCTCTCCCCTCTACCCTCCCCCCTTTACTCTCTACCCTCTACCCTCTAACATAAACCTTCAACCCTAAATTATCAATCCTCAACCATTAATCCTCAACCCTCAACCCTTAAACCCTAAACCATCAACTCCTATATCCTCTACCCTATACATTGGACCCTCAACCCTAATCCTTCAACCATATGCCTTCAAACTTATACCCTAAACCCTCTACCCTCAACCCTAAACCCTCAACCCTCAACCCTTAAACCTTCTACCCTATACCTTCAACCCAATACCCTCTTCCCTGAACCCTAATCCCTCAACCCAATACGCTAAACCATCAACCTTATAGATCCTCAACCATGTACCCTCAATTCTCAACCCTCTACCCTATACATTGGATCCTCAACCCTCATATATCTTTGTCCCTCCCTCATCTTCTCTCCTTCTCTCTATCTCACTTCTCCTTCCATCTCTCCCTCCATCCATCCCTACCTCTCTACCATAATCCATCAACCCTATACCCTCAACCCTTAAAAGCTTAAATACTCAACCCTAAACCCTAAACCATCAACCCTTAAACCCTCTAACCTATACCCTCAATCTAATACCTTCTACCCTCAACCCTAATCCCTCAACCTTAATCCCTCAACCCTTAAACCCTTAAACCCAAGTAAACTCTCTACCCTAATCCCTCAACCCTCAACCCTTAATCCCTCAACCCTTAAACCCTCAATCCTCAACGCTCTACCATCAACCCTCTACTCTATACATTGGACACTCAAACCTAATCCCTCAACCCTATACCCTCAAAGCTCCACCCTCCACCCTCCACCTTAAACCCTCAAACCTCAACCCTTAAACCCTAAACCCTTAAATACTCTACCCTCTACCCTCTACCATATACATTAAATCATCAACCCTCAATTCTCAACCCTCAACCCTTAATCCCTCAACACTCAACCCTTAAACCCTAAACCCTCAACATCTCTACCCTTTACCCTATACATTGGACCCTCAACCCTAATCCTTCAACCATATACCCTCAAACATATACCCTAAACCCTCTACCCTCAACCCTTAAACCCTAAATCCTTCAACCTTCTACCCTCTACCCTCAACCCAATACCTTCTACCCTCAACCCTAATCCCTCAACCCTATACCCTCAACCCCTATCCCTTTCTTTCTATCCATCTATCTCACCTCTCTCTCCTTCCTTCTCTCCTACCCTCTCTAATTGTCTCTACCTACCCTCTCCCTCTTTCTATGTACCTCTCACTCAATAAATCCCTACCACTCTCTTGCTCCCTCTATCAATATCTCTCTATCTCCCTCCCACTACCTCTCCATCAATCCCTCTCTCTCCCTATCTCTCAAGTCTCTCCCTCCCACCCCCTCTCTCTCTCAGGCCTCTCCCTCTAGCACCCTACCTAGGTAACTCTCTCTCTCTCTCCCCCCTCTCTCTATCTATCCCTCCCACCCAACCTAGATAAGTCACTCTCACTCCACCCCCCCTCTCTCCCTCTCTCCCTTTCTTAGGCCACTCCCTCCCTCAGGTCTCTCACTTTCACACTCCCTCTCTCTCACTCCCACTCTCTCCCACTCCCTCTCTCTTGCACTCCCTCTCACTACCTATCTCTCAATTCTCTCCCTCTGGAAACCTACCTACATAACTCTCTCTCTCTCCCTCTCTCTTAGTTCTCTCTCTCCCACCTCTCTCTCTCTCTCTCTCTTCCTCTATCCCTCCCTCCCTACCTAGCTAGGTCCCTCTCACTCCAACCCCTTCTCTCCCACTCCCTCTCTCTTAAAATATCACTTCCACTCCCTCTCCCTCTCTCTAGACTCTCTCTCTCGGGGTCTCCTCCCTCTCTCCCTCCCCACCACCCTACCTAGATAACTCTCTCTCTCTCTCTCTCTCTCTCTCTCTCTCTCTCTTAAAATTCTCCCTCCCTCTAAATACATACATAATTACATACATACAAGCATAATACATATGTACATACAATCTTACATACATACAAGCATACATGTACATATGTACACACAATATTACATACAAACTTATAGGCATACATACATACATGCATTGATACATACATATAGGCATACATACATACATACAAGCATGCATACATACATACATACATGGCATACAAGCATACATACATACATACATACATGAAATACAAGCATACATACATACAAATATATAAACATACATTCAATAGACTAGCATTTAACACAAATTAAGACATAACACGAACATGTTATAATGTGCTCGCATTATGTCTTGCTAGACATGTCTTGCACAAATGCAAAAAACATGCCAAAAATAGGAAATAGTGCAAGCACATTATAACGCACTTGTGTTATATCTTTCTTTGGGAATCCTCAAGCCTTGGGCTTGGTATTTTCCTTGGAATACCAACCCAAAAGCTTGGAGGGCCTTCCCAACGTCTAAAGATGTGTTTTTGCAAATTCTACAATATTTCACATAATCAGGTTTGTGCTCACCATCAAGATTGCAAGTGTTTCAATGTTGAACAAATCAAACACCTGGGTAATGGTAGGCTCTCTCTTAGCTATCTAACGATGTAATTTTTTTCACTTTTTGACAATGTTAAGCCTTTGATTTATAATTTATTTTGTGTCTCTTTTTTTGAAAAAACCAGTATTTGGTGTTTTTTTGTTATAAATTAACCATTCATTAAAATTTCAAATAAATTACATTTTTAGAAACTAGACTCCATTCTACACATATTAAAAAAAAATCAATTAGTTTCCAAAATTTGTAGGGGTAGCACAACCAAAATTATGTATTTCAAGAAGTGTCCACTTTGAAAATTAGTAAAAAATCAAATATTCATTAAAAAATTATCATAAAAATTGTGCATAAACTACATACTATTAGCTAATTTCTCACTAAAGTGATTTTAAAAATACTAAAAAAAAGTTCACCTTGCTAGGTACCCACAAAAGTTTCTATGTTATGTTTTTTCTGACAAAAACAACACCAATTTCTATGGGCCCCTCTTTTGAACCCCTTAATATCAACCATTTTCAAAATAAATTAGTAGTTTAGAAAGTAGACTCAGAGCACTTTGATCCTTGTTTTTGTTGCATCTAAATTTTTTGAGTGTAACTATCCTCAATTTCATGCCCAAGGTCAATATTTCCTAATTTCAAAAAAAAAAGTGGCCACTTAAGCCCCCTTTTTGGCCCCCCATATTTTTGCACTTACCCCTATTGAGGTCAATAAAGTATAATTTCCTACCACATATCACATGCACACACAACACAAGTGACAACAATCAAAAATCATTTTCAAGCACATTTCATGATGCAGTAAGGACTTGTAGCTTCACTCCTGCAGGTGACAAAATTTAGAAGGGACCTATTGATGTAGGCACTCGTAGCACTTTCCTATTAGAAATTTCAAAATTTTCACCACATTAATTGCATGACCATCCATAATACACTTTATTCCTCCATACAGTCCACCTCATAACTATAATTTCACTACATGCAGCTTCATCCACCTCATCCCACATACCATTCATATCACTTTTCACAATATCCATGTGATATGTAGTTAATTTCACATCCTAGATCACCATACATCCCACAACCTTTCATAGCCATAATTTAACATGTGTCATTTAGTTACATCATTCATCACCCATTGCAATTATAAATGATCACATCATATCTCACTACAGATAGTTCAAATCAAATTTACACGTACTGAGTTTTAGTTCACTACACCTCTATAGGTACACATTAATTTTCCATAATTATCATAGATGTCAATTGTATTTTTACATGCTTTCATAATGATTTTTCCATGCTTTGTATCATTTTTATTATTTCCAATACATAATTTCACCCTCTTCCAAAAAAATTGCAATTAAGTGAGGACACTTAATACCTTTAGTTGGGACGAAGCAATACCTTTCATTTTCATTTTATTGGTTTTCAAAAACCCAAATACTTTATGCAAAATCCTTTCCCATTTCATTTTTAATTTTTCCCCATCCTGCAATACAACTTAGCTATAATTAAAATTCACAAGGAAAGAGAAGGGGTAGAATAGCTACATTTGGAAAACACAAGCACATAGGTAGAGTGATAAATAGGAAATTTTAGGGGATTTGAGGTTAACAAATGAAATTTTCATCATGGGTGGTGATATAATTTGAAGAGATCTATCTACACACAATTAGTTGATAGAAGATAGATTGGTGTCACCTATTTTCTAACATGCTGGTTGGATGGACTATTTCTTGAAGTTGAAAGAATACAATGAGGATATGATGGAGTAATTTTCAACTACATTAGAACATGATTAAGCAATAGTCAAGGGTTTTAAGGTTGATGCTTTAGATTCTACAATTTCAAAAGTGTATGGTTTTCCATGGGAAGGAGAGCAGTTTCCACTTAGGGAAATGTTGTTGCTGCCATATATGAATTTATAGAACATGGTGAAAATCTAGAATCATCCTCCTGAGGTAATAAAATATTATCCTTGACATGGGTTTTGGCTTATGTTGCTTTGTATATAAGTAAGCATCTTACATGTGATGGTAGGTAGTCCTTAGTATATACAATTCAGTTCAAACTCTCGAGTCATATTTGTCATGATAAGAGAGTAATGTTTCAAATTTTATTTATAACCTATTGAAAATAATGGGCTCTAAATACAAAAGAAAAGGGAATAAAACTACCTTATCACATTATTGTTTGGTCACCCTATTGGTTAAATGGATTTTGAGAATTCAACTTCCACAAATTTATGGGAAATTTTTATCAATTGTAACCACATTGATAGTATTTTAGAAGAACTTGATATACCAAATAAAGTAGAATAAATTACTGTGTCAAAAAGGGAAGGGTCCCTTGACCCCCTGCTTCACCTACTTGTAGTAGGGATAACTCAGAAAAGCAAGGTATGCAAGATACTCAATCTATTGCCACTAGGAACAAATCATAGTAGAGAACAAGAAACCCATACCCCTAATAAGACATCAAGAGCAAAGAAAAGGAAAATTGGGCCTTATTCTATGCCCACATCAGGGTAAAAAAGACCCAAAAGGTGGTCTCATCACTTGAGGAAAAGGGGAAATGAGGGGTACAAGTAGGAAACAAAAGGAAGGTGTTGTTGCAATTGAAACAAATTCAAATTCAGAAGTTCCTCTTAAAATGTATAAAAAATGGTCAAACCACAATGGTATTTCTCGAGCACCTCTAAATTTGATTTAGAGGATACCTTTGTTTCTAGAAAAATTAGTAAGAGAACCCCACAAACCCTAATAGTGAGGGTTGTGAATATGATATGAAAGAAGATAATCTTTTTTCAGATAAAGATGAAGATTTTTTTATTGAAGAGAGGAATGTTATTTAAGAATTGTAGGAAGCACTTGACCGAATAAAGAAATTGGAAGAATTTTTGGCAAGCTATCAATTGAAGGACAATGAAAGGGACATGAAAATTAAAGAGTTGGAGGAGAAATTGCATAAATTTGAACATGGATCTAAGTTGGATGTTCTTACATAGCTTGTTCTTGTAGAAATAGGAAATAAAGAACCTATGACTAAAGGAAGACCTCCTCAAGCTAGAACTCCAACTGGTCCTACTATTGTGTCCCTAGGATATGAATTATAAAAAAGAACTAATGAATTCTCTAAGCAAAAAGAAGCATGGAAGAAGGAAAAAGAAGAAATGTTAGATAACCATGCTAGGACTCTTGAGAAAAAGGAAATTGAATTGAAAAAGATGGTAGTCAGGATTGAGGAAATTACAAACAAGGCTGCACAAATCCTCAAATGTAGGCCACCCACTAGGGTGTATGCTTTGTTTTTACAAGAAAAATTCGTATGTTTTCAATTTAGCCAGTTAATTAGTAATCTAAAAATTGCTCTAAGTAGGAAATTAAAGTTTTTAAATGCTTTTACTGACTCCACACTAGATGTGCAAGATAAACTATGTGAATTTTATTTGCATAATCTTTCTCTGATAGATGATACAAAGTGGAACCCCTTAATATTTGTCGGAGACTTACAGGTTATAGAATTGGCTTCATACTTTAGGAATGAGCAGCAAAGAGGGGAAATAATGTAGGATTATGTTGAGAGAGACAAATCTATTTCTCTCCAGATTAGGAAAGAGTCAAAAGACCCCAACACAGTCATAGAAGAATGGAAAACTCTCTTGAAGCACAAAGGTGTGAGTAGAAGAATAATGAATATCAAAGAAAATAATTATTCCAAAATGCAACAAATAGTTGTAGGTCTTATTTATCATTCTTTTAAATATGTACAAGGAATATGGGAAAAATTGACCCTTGAGTTATAGAAAAAGGAACCTCACTCCTTATACAATTTTATAGCCATGCTTGAAAGGTCTCGCAGGTGCATTGAGATTTCTAGAGAAATTGGACTTAATGGGTACCTCTTACCTTCCATCCACCAATGCTTCTTTATCTAGTGCCACATTGGATAGGGGAACAACATGTAGAGTAGGAAGAGGCTAAAAATATAAAATTTCAAATAGTTTCATGTTATTGAACCTACTAGTTGAAACAAGGAACAAGAGTGAATGTGGTTACAGATTTTAGGGAAATGACCTTACAATACAACCTTCGATCTTAGTTGTTGCTTTTGGACAAGAAAATGTCTAGTTGGGGGGAATCATGAGACCAAGTATTAGCTAATTTTCTATGTTGAGTTCATTCTTTTAGGAATTTATAGATGCTCATTTATATGCATTCCTAAACATTATCTATATTTTTATATCTTTCATGCAACTTGAACTTGATTTTTGTTGGAGACAAGCAACATTGAGAGCGGGGGTGAATCAGTGTTCTGCAAAAATTCAATTTTATTATTCTCTCATTTAACTTACTTAACCATTCAACAAAAGAAACATGCATCAACAGAAAATAATTACAACACTATAACACCAAAAATTTTACATGGAAACCCTGTTAGGGGAAAAACCATGGTGGATGGCCAATCCACAATATAATATGAGTATACCTAAAATGAAAAGTACAAAATGGGAATGCACTTGCATTCAGGCTCACTACCTAGAGCTCACTACTCAAAATGGATGGGCTCACTACCCTACAATGATTTGGAATAGATCCAAAAGAGTGAACTGATGAAATAGCATCTACTATGCCTAATTACAATTCTTGTTAAGCTCTATGGATAATCTTCTATCCTTCTAACTGATAAAAAACTATTCTGCTCTACTCTACACAACTCGCACTACAAAAATATTAATGCACAAGTGAAACTATGCATAATCGCCTAATCGCCCTTCTGATGTTTTCTACCCACTACCACACTTCTCTTTTTGTGTGTTAAATGATATATCAAATCTCTTATATATATTTGCATCTAGAAATTAAGTCGCTATAAGTCGGCCTTAATAAAACTTGGAAATATTATCAACTGTCAGCCCAAATCATGAACAATTTTGATGTGCACCCATACAAGTCAGCTAGATTATAGTTGGAACCCATAATTAAATGTTTGAATGTAAAAACAATTTAAATAATTACTCTTTACAAATCCACAACACCCCACATTCACTGAGTCAACCACAATGAGCAAATAATCAGAAAACATCCTATCATACCTCCAAGCTCGTACAAAAACTAATGCAACACCACAAAATTTAGTAATAAGATAACATACGTGCTCAACAAGAAATCCTAGGGATCCACAACTCAAAATGATGATTCAGTGAAGTAGACAGATTAACTAACTAACTGAATACCCTATTCTTCAAGTATTCTGCTGATAACACAAAGTATTTCACTTTATCTGCCAAAATGATTAGATACTAATCTATGGACCATGGAAATGACTTCAGTTGCCATCAATGACAACACTAGAAGCCATATGCCAACAATTTCCCCCTTTGGCATTAATGGCAACACTCAGTGAAAAATGACTAAGTGTCGAATTTGGTAAGTACACCACCAAAATTAAAAGTACTACTCCCCCTAAGAATTTCAAGGAATTTTTCACTGCACTCTCTCCCCCTTTGACATCAATGACAAAATTGGGGAATCTAAAATTGCAAATTTGTACAAACATAACCCAAGACTTACAAAAATTTGAAGACATCCGCAAAGTCATTCTTTAGTCCACTTAAGTTTGAGTCCCAAACACTTCTCAAACTCTCCAAAATGGTGATATGACTATAAAGAAGATATGAAAAAGTTTTTGTGGCCATAGAATCTTTAACCTCTTTCAAAGCATTCACCATTATCTCAATATTTGTACTGATTAATCCCTTGAGTTCACATACTCTCCCAATAATCCTCTCATTTTCAAGTTTCAGACTTTTTATTTGGTTGAACAAAGACATTACCTAACTTTCTTCTTTACCAACATTTATGGCTAATGGGTCAAAAGTATTGGAAATAGTGACCAACTATTGTTCAATTTCTTCCACCTTCTTCTCATTTGCTTTAGTAAATTTTGACAAGACCAAACAAGACTTGTACACTTTTCCTCCTTTAGACATAGTACCTTGAATACTTTTCATGCAGGTGTCTAACAGATCTTTTTCTTTGGAAATCAATTCATTTAGGCTACCAACTCTCTTTTCCTTGAACTCCTTTTTCACTTTAACTAAAGCTAATTTCTCAAAAGATTCAAAATGAGAATTTACAAAATTTATTAGCTTCTTTAACTCACCAGAGGAGGAACCTGATGGGTCCATAACATAAGTAGGCATTAATTTTTGTAAAACTCCAGATGCAAGATTTAGCAGTTCACTATCCTCTATGTGAGATTTAAGTATCCTCTCACTCGATTTTTCTTGAGAAATTTTAGTGACCATCATCTGAATTGGAGGCAGAGTAGATAGGTTAATTGAGCTTTCATACAACTCAGGATCTGACTCTTCCTGTTGCTCCAATAGAGATCTCTTCACTTCCTCTATTCTGATTTCTTGATCCTTTTCTTTTTCAGCCTTGGATTCTAATTCAGGATTGAATTTAGGCATTTCAACTTCTTCAATATGCACTTCCTTTTCCTCAACTAACACCTCAATAGGGACCTTAGTTACCATAGGTTTCTTTGTATTTTCTTTAATAGTAGAAGTCAGAATATCCTCAAATTATGGTGGATTAGATACATTCATGTTCTCCTCATTCACATTCTCTTATTTATCTACATTTACCTCCACATTCACTTCTTCATTTTCTTGAACCTTTTTCAGTATTGATTTCCTCAATGTTAATATTATCCCTTGACAAAAATTCTTCCAGAATTTCCTTAGTTTCACTAACAATAGTGTCAGTTTCACCAATCATGAGTTTATTTACTCGTGTATTTCTCTTAAATTCCTTTTTATCCTTTTCAAGGAATAAATCCATCTCTTCAATTGTCATTTTCGGGCACATATCGGCAAGAGCTCTCTTCCTCAGATTTTCTTCTTCTGATCTAGCACTCAACCTCCTAGATTCCAAAGCATTATATAGACGTGTAGGCAAGCCGGACATGATTTCAATAAGAGCTTTATTAAAAACATTAATATGATTTATTATTGCTTCTTCAAGAATTCTCTTACCGGATTCATCAAAGGTCTCATACCAATCACAGAGTGGCTTGATATTTCCTGCTTTCACCACTACATTCTCAACTTCCTCAACAATCATACTGGGCTTGTCAACTTTGGCCTTTTTCTTTGCTTCTTCTCCTTTGCTGAATGATTTTCTCTTGTTTAATTTGATAGCTTGAGTTCCAGTAGCCTTTATCTCTCTTACTACTTCTGAATCAGTTTCTTCCTCTTCATCTAAAGACGTAGCTTTGTAAGATCTTGTGCTTTTGTTCTTCTTCCTTTTTCTGGAAGCCTCTGCTTGATTTGATTGAGCTGGAGGGGAACTCCTAGTAGATCTAGTGTGAGTAGGAGATGTTCTTGGACCAACTAATTCTTCCTTTTTTTTCTTTTGAGCTGCTTCAGCTTCATCTCTTTGCCTTCTCACTTCTTTTAGTTGCTGCACAGGAATTCCCATACTTTCTGCAAGAGCTTTTGATTCTTTTCTTACCCTTCTGACTATCATGGGCTTTTTCAATTCTGAATGAACCTACAAGATTTTCTCTACATAGGTTCCAAACCTTTCTTCTACCTTATCCAACGGTGAATTTAACAAGTGTTTTGCATACATCTTCATAATGTTCTCATCTACTTCATAACCCATAGGAATGATCCAAATTGTTCTAGGATCAGCAACTTCCATATGACACTAGTCAATGTCTACCATGAAGAAAATGGTGTCTTTGTACTGTTCCACTATTGTGGCAGGAATTCTCTCTCTGGTGTGCATCAAATTCTTTTTTTTTAAAGTAACCCCACAAGATTATGTTGTGGCTCTGTCGATCACCCAATCCAAATAACATATTCCTTATCTGAACAGCTACCAATTCATCATTATGCCCTTGAACTTTACCAACTCCTGGAACCTCATCCAAAAAGTAGAAAAATAAACATATCAGTAGGTTACCGTATTTGAATATTTTCTTCTTCTCCTTGATTTTTCCCAAATTTTCCAATAACTGGCTTCTGAGTAGTTCACACAAATCATAGTCTGTATTCTATTTGACCATCTCATAAGCTACATAGATAGCTATGTCAGATACTGAATTCTCCTGACTTGAGTGATAAATTTTATAGCCGATAACCATTGATGCAAATTTTACATCCACTGCGGAAATGTCATCTATCGTTATTGCTCTTTTGTCCCATTTCAAGCCTGTCACATCAGTAACCTTATCATTCTTCATAGACTTCAAAACTAGAAGTCTACCAGTGGAATTTAGTCCTGTAACTGCACATATAGCTTCTTTTTTAATTTTGAATGACACATCTAACCACATGAATTCATCATGGACATGACTCACCACATATCAAACCCATTCATCTTCTTCAAATATGGGAAATTCTGCAAATTGCACAAATTTCTTATCCTCTAGGGTTTTGAATTTTGATTTCATAGTAAAATCTTCTTGAATTATGTGATGAGAATACAAATCCAACAAATGAGAGGTTCCCAAATCTTCAATGTTTGCATGCACATAAGCCCTAATATCCTCAATATGCAAGACTTCGTACGACACTGATGAAAATGCACCTAAGGACTCTATATCTATGAACTTATATGAATTCCATTTAAATTTTGGATGTAGCATATCCTTAATTTTGAGTATCAGAGGAGTAGACATGATTACAATCACACAAATTTACAGGTTTTTCAATAAATACCTTTCAGAGATGAAACAGAGTTTGATCACAGATTCTCCTTTATGCTTGAATCTCTCCACAGTTTGGAAATGATCACTTCAGAGCTCTTGAAACCGCTTTTCTCCAAATGAAATATGAAAAATGAGAGTTGAAGCCATTCTTTTATTGTCCACATACCTAACTCCTTTAGTCTACAATAAATCCCCTTGCCCTAACTCATCAAGTTTCCTTTCTTTCAAGCACTGAGATAGACAACTCTTATGTGGATCTCCAACATTCTTCACTAATGCTTTTAACTGGTCGAACAACATCTAAAAAGCATTAAATCTCCTACTAGGCACATCCAGATTCCAGTATCATTCACCTGTAAGAGGGGGTTTAAGAGTTTTTCTTGATAGCTCTCCCTATGCCAGAGACCTAAAATTAATTCCCTAAGGAATTACCAGAAGTTTCTTTTGGTGCTGTTGCATTTCCTTCTATAGAGGGATTCTTCTTCACCCATTTCTTCTGCATTTTCTTTCTGATCACATCAGTAGTGACTTTTTCTTTTCCTTTGACATCCAATTGCATATTCTATTTTACTGGACCTCTTATGTTCCAACAGAATCTAGCAATGTGGCCAAATTTTTTGCAGTTGTAGCATACAACATTTCTCTGTCTAGACCAACTGTTCCACTAAATTTGTCTTGATCTATAGTGGCTAGCAATATGTCCAAATCTATTGCATGCATAGCATCTGACATCTCTATGAAAGTTATTCATTCACTTGACTTATGACCATACTTATAGAAATTAAAACACTAACCTTAGAATGATGGTCTACTTGTATTCATTCTACTCCTAAACTGAGAAGCCATATGACCAAATTTGTTGCAAACATAACAATAGCCATTAAATCTTTGAGCATTTGGTTGCCTTACCAGATTTATTCTAGCTCCTTTCACCTGATTTCCTTGTATGAATCTTCCTTGTTCGTAATTCCTTTTTTCCAGATCTGGAACTTTCTCCTTCTTCATATCCAAGACCTCGTCTGTCACCATCAGTCCTTTGTCCTTTGATTAGTTCATCAAGTTTGGCTGAGCTTGCTTTGAATTTCTCCTTATACTCATTTGCAGTAGCAAGTTCATCTCTGAGATCATCAAGCTACTTTTCAAGCACTTCTTCATTATTCTTGGATATCTCCAATTCATTATCTAGTCGGCTACATTGTTTAGATTTTTCTTTCAAAGATTGTGCAAGCTTTTCTTCATTCTTCTTTTTTTCCTCAATCTCCTTGGTCATTCTCATCATGATAGATTCCATTGCACACTTCAAGGCAACATTCTCTTTGGAAAACTTTTCACATTCTTCTATTTTCTCTTTCAGAGCCAGACTGAGTTGTTCATCTTCCATGGTTTTTTTCTTCTATTTGATCTAACCACATAATTCCTTTCTTTTCTCCCTTGATTCATTGATTTTTTCTTTTAGTGACTGATTGAAATTTTCTGCATTCTCAAGATTTTCTTGCAGTTCCCAGTTCTCATATTTTATTTGGTCTAGATCATCAAGGGACACCATAATTTATTGTTGAAGACTTCTTGTATCCATTGAAAAGCACCTTCCAAGATCTCCCCAAGCTGTAAGACTTCTTTCGAGGAACTAGCTTTGATACCAATTGTTGGAAACAAGCAACACTGAGAGGAGCGGGTGAATCAGTGTTGTGCAAAAATTCAATTTTATTATTTTTTCATTTAACTTACTTAACCATTCAACAAAAGAAACATGCATCAACAAAAAATAATCACAACACCATAACACCAGAATTTTTACGTGGAACCCCTATTAGGGGAAAAGCCACGGTGGATGGCCAATCCACAATATAATATGAGTATACCCAAAATAAAAAGTACAAAATGGGAATGCACTTGCATTCAGGATCACTGCCTAGAGCTCATTGATCAAAATGGATGGACTCATTTCCATACAATTATTTGGAATAGATCCAAAAGAGTGAACTGATGAAATAGCATCTACTATGCCAGATTATAGTTCCTATTAAGCTATGTGGATAATCTTCTATCCTTCTGACTGATGCAACAATTCTGCTCTACTCTGCAAAACTCGCACTTCAAAAATCTTAATGCACAAGTGAAACTATGTAATGCCCCACCAAGCAACCCAAAAGGATACTAATACATCTAACATTTATGGCACCAATTTTATTTTATTTTTAAAGTACTAACATACATCATAATAATCATATATCACATCAAATGAAACTAAACATGAACTACATATAACAAATCCCTCAGGTTTACATGATTGCATTACTTTTCACAACAATATCATTACATCACATGAAAGGTAAGTATACACTAGTAACCATAAGATAACATGAACATGGACAATACATTAATCAAGGATTACAATATTACAATGCCGCTTCCCAACATGAATGGGGAAGATACAATAAAATAGAATGATACATTTGAAATGAAGGAGTACAAAGTTGCAATACTAGATCCAACTCTGGTTCAACTCAGGAGTCACTGCAACGTACAATTTCACACTTCTCGATCGAAAACTGGGGACCCAATAGGGTGCATAGCACATTCCACCCAACCACGTGGACCCTAAGGTCCACCCCCCCGTGCTAAGAGATGACAAGAAGGACCTCAACAATAACCATCAAACAAAACAAGGATACAAGACTTCACAACAAGATCCACAATAACATAAGGAAATCTCTAGCACAAGATATAATCAACACAAGATGTGCCCAACATAAGCAATAACCAATAAAGCATCAACATACAAATGCCAACATGTGCTTCCAGAGGCCCAAGAATAGCTTAGAGGGAAACAAAGCATACATGGTTGTTAAAGGAAGAGTGTCATCGCAATGTTGCATGGGTTACCCTGGCGAATCTTCCTAGGCCCCGGCCCCCAACTTGGGTTACCCTTGTGACCTCTTACGAAACCTGGCCCCACATGCAATCCAATGCAAAATCGATTATCTTTCATAAAGACAAGATAACGATCTTGCAATTCTAGGCCTTCTCAACTCATCCCCAAGTCTAAACTAGCCCTTGAGTCCATGAGCGAGGCATAATTTATACAGTTAAGTGTTTTAGACTACCTAATGAATTGATTTAGTTTTCACTTATTAGACTAACTCCACATGAGTTACCCAGGCACCACTTTGTGTTGGCCCCCATGATGAGCCACTCCCCTACTAACAACATATCTCAAAAAACACAAAAAGGAAAGCCAATTTGCACAAGAAACCTAATCCAATAAAATAACTGCATCAGGTGAGGCATGCGCCATCTCACGCTAGAACAAACTTTAGAGTAATGAAAACCACATCAATTGTAAGGCTCAAGCCACATAAACACAAACCAAGTGCAACATCAACCATAATCAAAGTGACAGGTTCATAAAACCACCTGCTTTCAGGTGAAACAACATTAAACTCAATAGACACACCGGGCTTGATATGGGTTACCCAAGGCGATCCTCCTAGGTCGTCGGCCCCCATACCAACCTTTGCAAAAATATAAAATAAAAATCATATCCCCTCTAACCTCTGGAAGACAACAAATTATCAACACAATGGTTTCCATCAAGGTGACAATAGTAGAACAAATAGTGAAAAAACATCGCATCAAATTCTTCAACCTCAATCAAGATTAACAAAATCCACCCACTTCAATATCAATTGCAAAAATCAAACCTTCACAACTTCCAACAATATCTACTTATATAACGAATCATAATGCACAACTATTATAGAAGCATCATCCTATTCATCCTCAAAATTCCTCTCATATTCAAGTAAAGCTCTAAGAAGTCATTAAAAGAAATAATGGATAGAGTTTAAGGTTTATTAACCTAAAGACTTCGTCAAGGTGATGACTTTTACAACCTCTCACTCACCATATTATGCCAATATCTTGATAAGTAAACGCTTATATGATGAAGCGTTATATTACAAATAAAAAGGCATCTATCATTTGAATCCATGATAATTTTTGTCTATATAGGACAACTTTTGTAAATATATCATTATTCTATATTTAATGTTTTTTTCTTGCTCAAATTATTTATATGAAAGTATATAAATCAACCATTCTTCTTCTCTTCAAGGAAATTACCCTACACCTATGTATATACATAAGAAACAATCCAAGATTTCTCAGTTTGATATAAACAACACATATTTCACACAGCAATCAATCCACTAACGAAACCAAAAGCATACAAAAAATTGGTTTGTATAACTAGATAACATACGAAACAAGCTATATTTGAAATTGCTAAGAACAAGGGCAATTTCTTAACTCATGTTACCTAATTCTTCTGATTGGATCAGTTATAAATTACTGACATTTATAATCTACATTTCCAAATAGTGGTCAACTAGACACTAAGAGAGAGTATTTGATTTCTAAATGCAAAATCTATCATATAATCCTAACTTCCAACAATATTCCCTAATTCCTTTTAAAAGCATTCTTAAGTATAAGAAAATTAATAATAATATCATATTTCCTGATTAATAACCACCTCACCAATATCCTTCAACATTAACACAATCAAAAACTCACAAATCCTTTGAAGATACATTGAGAATGGAGGTAGTGGTTGCTTTAAAGTAATACTAAAATAGATCCTACTCTCTTAATTCTCCAAGTCATACAAATGTTTCGGTAACAAGTCTGTTGCAAGAGAAAGTGTTCTGAGGGATGTGAACCATTCCCATCAACAAGGAATAGGGACATTTCTAAGGTGGGGGATAAGAAATAAAACACACAAGCTAAAGATCAATAATGTCTTATTCTATTAAACATAATTGATTATAAGGACTCATCTACTTCTGCTATGACAGGTTGACAAGGAATCTTGGAGATTATTTGAATCTCTACAACATTCAATTTTCAAGTGCAACAGATGTAACAAGTTGCCAAAGAAATCAGAGAGGTGTTTTAAACCTCTACTGCCTTCTATGCTCAAGTGCCGCAATTGTAAGAGATTCCAAGTGAACCAAGGAGGTTATTGAGGCCTATATACCCAACCATGTTCTAGTACACCGCTGTGATAGGTTGACAATGAAATCAAAGAGATTATTTAATTTACTACACCTTTGCAGTCTAAAAGTTGCAGCTATGATAAGTTACCAAAGGTTTCAGGGAGGCTATTTAATTCTGTACACTGCCTCAACTCTAAACACTGTACAGTGACAGGTTGTCAAGTATATTAGAAAATGAATATTGGAATTTGGAAATATTGCCATCTACTTGCATTATTATCATTATTTTTGAGTGTTGCAAATGTGACAGGTAACCAAAGAAATCAAGGGGCTTATTTAAATCTACACAACCCACCATATTCAATTGAGCGTGGCAGCTATGATAGGTTGCTAATGGAATCAAGGAGGTTATTAAATGGTGACAATATTTTATTTCTAAGTGCTACCATTGTGATAGATTGTCAACAGAATCATAGAGGTTGTTCAGAATAAAGAGGTCTGAAATTGCACTGGGGTTAGCTCCAAAGTCTACACTGATGTTACATGCTCATTAAGCGCCGATGATGAAGGTGAGAATGTGAAACAAAAACCCAAGGAGCAAGTTTGTAAGCATGCACTGCTCATCAAGTGTTGCCATACATAGGTGTAATGTATATTAACCAGTTCAACAATAAGTGAGCCGATACAATACAGTGCTCTATGAGATAGCCTTCTCATTGCTAGGCGACGACCTAAATGGGTGTATTTACGTTCATAAGTTTATCAATTATCCTGAAGTTTATCAATTAACACTCAGGTCGAGTTAAGAGATAACATATGTCTCTTTAACTATCTGGTGGTAAGGGATTTCTACGCATTACGGCTAAATTTGCCAGTTCAACATCACTAAACTCATATGGACTATACAGGCCATCGATTTCCTGGACCAACATTAACAAACAAAATCAATGCAATAAAAGTAAACAGTATTCATATTCCAGTGCTAAGGCAATGCGGTATGAGTTGGCCTGGCGTCCACACACATATTTGATTACCAGAAAGGCTCAAAGAACATTCATTCAATTGCTAGGGAGACAAAACATGTTTATAAATAAATTACCAATTTACTTGTGTTTAAGAGATACGCTAAAGCTTTCAGCATGGCCAATATCTACAGTTAGAAGTTACGCATGCATTTTCTAAGAAGAAGTTAGAAGAACTCCCTGCTAGCCATGACATTGCCATCATATAACTATTACGAAGAAGATGGGGAGATTATAAAGAATAGACAATGACCTATAGTGCCCAAATCATGAGTGTAAAGCATGCATCTAAAAGATATGTATACCCTACAACCTACAGGGAAATTGTAACAAGAATGCCTAGTGGATAGAGAGCATAGCTATGCTACCCAGACCACCAAATTACAAACCCAAAGCATTCATTTAAATTTCCTATGTTAGAAAATTCCAAGCAACAAGTTAAGTATTCACAGTCTCCAAACAAGAACAAGAACAAGAATTACAAAAAGAACCTGTACTAATTCGTTCGCTGAGCTGGAAATATTGTCAATATTGAAGTCCAGATGAAACTTCAGCACTCTGAATCCCACGACCTCCATAAAAGCCCAACTCCTAAGCCTCCAAAAATTTTAGAACAAGTTTTCCAGAAACCTCTTAGAAGAAATTCATGGAAAAAGCCTCCCCAAATTAGTTTTTCTCCTTACTGAATGTTCAGTGTTAATAAATAACTCTTTCCCTATCTATATTATTTCTTAAGCTTTCTTCCCTCGTCTCTGCCCAAAATCTATGTGTCTCCCCTCTCAGATGAAATCGGTTCTACTTTCATGCGCTCTTCGCATTCGTCATGGATAGTCCATCCTCGAATCCATACCTATCCTCCTATCCTTTTTTTTAAGCCATTGTTACATGCCTAAGAAAATGCACAAGGCGGCATTATGAATGCATTTTCGTGTGCCTATTTTAGAGGAGTTACCCATCAAGATTCTCATGCATGTCCAATACACTTTTCCTTTTTTCATGCAAAATGGTTACAAAACCGTTTCAACCTTTTCTCCCTTTAGATCTTTCCAAAACCACCGACATATTAGCACATTTTATTATAACATATTTACCATATTATTTATTTCTTACTATTTTAAATTATAACCTCTTGCTAGATTTTATTTTATATTATTATTATGCCATAACCATGTTTATTAACTACTATACCTATATCAATTAACAATTTTATTGAGATGCAATGATCAATCAAAACAAAAATCAAACTAACCAAATCAACTTAGCAATCATACCATACAACACCCAACTTCGCAGTGAGACAAAAAGTAACACAAGATAACACCGATGGAGGGACACTACATCCTCCCCCACAAGGCTTTGACTTACTCCTGGAAGTCACAAAGCTAAAGAAAATATGCACAAACAAAAACTACATCAACTCCAACAATAACATTACGACTTAATGAAATAACGAAAGACATTCAACAAAACAACTGTCAAAACATGAAAACTATACCGACAGGTTTACACAGTGAAAGTACTCATCCTTGTCAAGGATGATGGCAAGATTGAGGAAACTTTCTTGTCAACTCTATTTTTCCACATTATTCCCATTGGGTTTCATGAGGCTCACCCAGTCCTACCAGAGCAGGTGGAATCGAGGCTTACTACCTGCAATCTTGCATAAAAGCAAACATTGTGTACACCATATACATATATCAAATCTACCTAGTGTAGAGGGAATTGTCATGTCGTATGCCTCTCATGAATGAGTGATACGACATCATCCTTCTAACACTCTACAATTAGTGATACATCATAAACAATCATCAATAACAATTACTAATTAGATGCAACCATAGTATTAAATCCACATGTTAAACATAACCAATTAATTACCTTCATCATCAAGATTCGAAGCTGACTACCTGAAAATCATAAACTAAGATGGAAACATAACACATTAGCACCAGTTATTCATGCTAATTCATTGCCAAAATACACATTTCTGGTTAAACTTCATCATTTAAACATCATGTACTACATTCTATTCATTACTCAATGCAAAATCTCACAATATATGTGTCACAAGATCATAATTTATGGCCTTTTTAGAACAAAAACATAATTTCAGATTTAACACACATACACCGCATACAAACTCAAATTCACTTCACACCAAAGACACCACAAAGCAAATCAAGGGTAACACAAGAGTTCCAAAATGCATTTCCAGTAGGAAGGATATCGATGCATTGCGCACTACACCGAGGGTCCTATCCATTCCACCAGATCTCTGCACCATTGAACCTACATCACCCAGAGACAAACTAGGGCAACCGAGTACATAATACACAAAAAAATTGACACACCTTTACAAGTACGAGCAGCTAGGTCAACACAATGGGCTCATAGTGCCCCAGTGTATGAACCTACGCTTTGATACCAAGCTGTAATGCCCCGCCAAGCAACCCAAAAGGATACTAATACATCTAACATTTATGGCACCAATTTTTTGTTTTTTACAAAGTACTAACATACATCATAATAATCATATATCACATCAAATGAAACTAAACATGAACTACATATAACAAATCCCTCGGGTTTACATGACTGCATTACTTTTCACAACAATATCATTACATCACATGAAAGGTAAGTATACACCATTAACCATAAGATAACATGAACATGGAAAATACATTAATCAAGGATTACAATATTACAATGCTGCTTCCCAACATGCATGGGGAAGATACAATAAAATAGAATGATACATTTGAAATGAAGGAGTACAAAGCTGCAATACTGGATCCAACTCTGGTTCAACTCAGGAGTTACTGCAAGGTAAAATTTTGCACTTCTCGATCAAAAACTGGGGACCCAATAGGGTGCATAGCACGTTCTACCCAACCACGTGGACCCTAAGGCCCACCCCCCCGTGCTAAGAGATGACAAGAAGGACCCCAACAATAACCATCAAACAAAACAAGGATACAAGACTTCACAACAAGATCCACAATAACATAAGGTAATCTCCAACACAAGATATAATCAACACAAGATGTGCCCAACATAAGCAATAACCAATAAAGCATCAACATACAAATGCCAACATGTGCTTCCAGAGGCCCAAGAATAACTTAGAGGGAAACAAAGCATACATGGTTGTTAAAGGAAGAGTGTCATCGCAATGTTGCATGGGTTACCCTGGCGAATCTTCCTAGGCCCCGGCCCCCAACTTGGGTTACCCTTGTGACCTCTTACGAAACCTGGCCCCACATGCAATCCAATGCAGAATCGATTATCTTTCATAAAGACAAGATAACGATCTTGCAATTCCAGGCCTTCTCAACTCATCCCCACGTCTAAACTAGCCCTTGAGTCCATGAGCGAGGCATAATTTATACAGTTAAGTGTTTTAGACTACCTAATGAATTGATTTAGTTTTCACTTATTAGACTAAATCCACATGAGTTACCCAGGCACCACTTTGTGTTGGCCCCCATGATGAGCCACTCCCCTACTAACAACATATCTCAGAAAACACAAAAAGGAAAGCCAATTTGCACAAGAAACCTAATCCAATAAAATAACTGCATCAAGTGAGGCATGCACCATCTCACGCTAGAACAAACTTTAGAGTAATGAAAACCACATCAAGTGTAAGGCTCAAGCCACATAAACACAAACCAAGTGCAACATCAACCATAATCAAAGTGACAGGTTCATAAAACCACCTGCTTTCAGGTGAAACAACATTAAACTCAATAGACACACCGGGCTTGATATGGGTTACCCAAGGCAATCCTCCTAGGTCGTCGGCCCCCATACCAACCTTTGCAAAAATATAAAATAAAAATCATATCCCCTCTAACCTCTGGAAGACAACAAATTATCAACACAATGGTTTCCATCAAGGTGACAACAGTAGAACAAATAGTGAAAAAACATTGCATCAAATTCTTCAAACTCAATCAAGATTAACAAAATCCACCCACTTCAATATCAATCGTAAAAATCAAACCTTCACAACTTCCAACAATATCTACTTATATAACGAATCATAATGCACAACTATTATAGAAGCATCATCCTATTCATCCTCAAAATTCCTCTCATATTCAAGTAAAGCTCTAAGAAGTCATTAAAAGAAATAATGGATAGAGTTTAAGGTTTATTAACCTAAAGACTTCGTCAAGGTGACGACTTTTACAACCTCTCACTCACCATCTTATGCCAATATCTTGATAAGTAAACGGTTATATGATGAAGCATTATATTACAAATAAAAAGGCATCTATCATTTGAATCCAAGATAATTTTTGTCTATATAGGACTTCTGTAAATATATCATTATTCTATATTTAATGTTTTTTTCTTGCTCAAATTATTTATATGAAAGTATATAAATCAACCATTCTTCTTCTCTTCAAGGAAATTACCCTACACCTATGTATATACATAAGAAACAATCCAAGATTTCTCAATTTCATATAAACAACACATATTTCACACAGCAATCAATCCACTAACGGAACCAAAAGCATACACAAAATTGGTTTGTATAACTAGATAACATAAAAAACAAGTTATATTTGAAATTGCTAAGAACAAGCGCAATTTCTTAACTCATGTTACCTAATTCTTCTGATTGGATCAGTTATAAATTACTGACATTTATAATCTACATTTCCAAATAGTGGTCAACTAGACGCTAAGAGAGAATATTTGATTTCTAAATAAAAAATCTTATCATATAATCCTAACTTCCAACAATATTCCCTAATTCCTTTTAAAAGCATTCTTAAGCATAAGAAAATTAATAATAATATCATATTTCCTGATTAATAACCACGTCACCGATATCCTTCAGCATTAACACAATCAAAAACTCACAAATCCTTTGAAGATACATTGAGAGTGGAGGTAGTGGTTGCTTTAAAGTAATACTAAAATAGATCCTACTCTCTTAATTATCCAACTCATACAAATGTTTCGGTAACAAGTCTGTTGCAAGAGAAAGTGTTCTGAGGTATGTGAACCATTCCCATCAACAAGGAATAGTGACATTTCTAAGGTGGAGGATAAGAAACAAAACACACAAGCTAAAGATCAATAATGTCTTATTCTATTAAACATAATTGATTATAAGGACTCATCTACTTTTGCTATGACAAGTTGACAAGGAATCTTGGAGATTATTTGAATCTCTACAACATTCAATTTTCAAGTGCAACAGATGTAACAAGTTGCCAAAGAAATCAGAGAGGTGTTTTAAACCTCTACTACCTTCTATGCTCAAGTGTCGCAACTGTAAGAGATTCCAAGTGAACCAAGGAGGTTATTTAGGCCTATATACCCAACCATGTTCTAGTACGCCGCTGTGACAGGTTGACAATGAAATCAAAGAGATTATTTAATTTACTACAACTTTGCAGTCTAAAATTTGCAGCTGTGATAAGTTACCAAAGGTTTCAGGGAGGCTATTTAATTTTGTACACTGCCTCAACTCTAAACACTGTACAGTGACAGGTTGTCAAGTATATTAGAAAATGAATATTGGAATTTGGAAATATTGCCATCTACTTGCATTATTATCATTATTTTCGAGTGTTGTAGATGTGACAGGTAACCAAGGAAATCAAGGGGCTTATTTAAATCTACACAACCCACCATGTTCAAGCACGACAGCTATGATAGGTTGCTAATGGAATCAAGGAGGTTATTAAACGGTGACAATATTTTATTTCTAACTGCTACCGTTGTGATAGATTGTCAATAGAATCATAGAGGTTGTTCAGAATAAAGAGGTCTGAAATTGCACTGGGGTTAGCTCCAAAGTCTACACTGATGTTACATGCTCATTAAGCACCGATGACGAAGGTGAGAATGTGAAACAAAAACCCAAGGAGCAAGTTTGTAAGCATGCACTGCTCATCAAGTGCTGCCATACATAGGTGTAATGTATATTAACTAGTTCAACAATAAGTGAGCCGATACAATACAGTGCTATATGAGATAGCCTTCTCATTGCTAGGCGACGACCTAAATGGGTGTATTTACGTTCATAAGTTTATCAGTTATCCTGAAGTTTATCAATTAACACTCAGGTTGAGTTAAGAGATAACATATGTCTCTTTAACTATCTGGTGGTAAGGGATTTCTATGCATTACGACTAAATTCGCCAGTTCAACATCACTAAACTCATATGGACTGTACAGGCCATCAATTTCCTGGACCAACATTAACAGACAAAATCAATGCAATAAAAGTAAACAGTATACATATTCTAGTGCTAAGGCAATGTAGCCTAAGTCGGCCTGGCATCCACACACATATTTGATTACCAGAAAGGCTCAAAGAACATTCATTCGATTACTAGGGAGACAAAACATGTTTATAAATAAATTACCAATTTACTTGTGTTTAAGAGATACACTAAAGCTTTCAGCATGGCCAATATCTACAGTTAGAAGTTACGCATGCATTTTCTGAGAAGAAGTCAGAAGAACTCCCTACCAGCCACGACATTGCCATCCTATAACTGTTACGAAGAAGATGGGGAGATTATAAAGAATAGACAATGACCTATAGTGCCCAAATCACGAGTGTAAAGCATGCATCTAAAAGATATGTATACCCTACAACCTACAGGGAAATTTTAACAAGAATGCCTAGCAGATAGAGAGCATAGCTATGCTACCCAGACCACCAAATTACAAACCCAAAGTGTTCATTTAAATTTCCTATGTTAGAAAATTCCAAGCAACAAGTTAAGTATTCACAGTCTCCAAACAAGAACAAGAACAAGAATTACAAAAAGAACCTATACTAATTCGTTCGCTGAGCTGGAAATATTGTCAATATTGAAGTCCAGATGCAACTTCAGCACTCTGAATCCCACGACCTCCGTAAAAGCCCAACTCCTAAGCCTCCAAAATTTTCAGAACAAGTTTTCCAGAAACCTCTTAGAAGAAATTCACGGAAAAAGCCTCCCCAAATTAGTTTTTCTCCTTACTGAATGTTCAGTGTTAATAAATAACTCTTTCCCTACTTGTATTATTTCTTAAGCTTTCTTCCCTCGTCTCTGCCCAAAATCTGTGTGTCTCTCCTCTCAGATGAAACCGGTTCTGCTTTCATGCGTTCTTCGCATTCGTCATGGATAGTCCATCCTCGAATCCATACCTATCCTCCTATCCTTTTTTTTAAGCCATTGTTACATGCCTAAGAAAATGCACAAGGCGGCATTATGAATGCATTTTCATGCGCCTATTTTAGAGGAGTTACCCATCAAGATTTTCATGCATGTCCAATACACTTTGCCTTTTTTCATGCAAAATGGTTACAAAACCGTTTCAACCTTTTCTCCCTTTAGATCTTTCCAAAACCACCGACATATTAGCACATTTTATTATAACATATTTACCATATTATTTATTTCTTACTATTTTAAATTATAACCTCTCGCTAGATTTTGTTTTATATTATTATTATGCCATAACCATGTTTATTAACTACTATACCTATATCAATTAACAATTTTATTGAGATGCAATGATCAATCAAAACACAAATCAAACTAACCAAATCAACTTAGCAATGATACCATACAACACCCAACTTCGCAGCGAGACAAAAAGTAACACAAGACAACACAGATGGAGGGACACTACAAACTATGCATAATCGCCTAATCGCCCTTCTAATGTTTGCTACCCACTACCACACTTCTCTTTTCGTGTGTCAAATGATCTATAAAATCTCTTATATATATCTACATCTATAAATTAAGTCACTATAGGTTAGCCTTAATAAAACTTGGAAATATTATCAATTGTTGGCCCAAATCATGAACAATTTTGATGCACACCCGTACAAGTCAGCTAGACTATAGCTGGGACCCATAATTAAATGTTTGAACATAAAAATAATTTAAATAATTACTCTCTACACATCCACAACATGCCACATTCACTAAGTTGGCCACAATGACCAAATAATTAGAAAATATCCTACTGGACCTCCAAGCTCATACATCAACTAATGCAACACCCCAAAATTTAGTAATAAGATAGCATACATGCTTAACAAGAAATATCGGGGACCCACAACTCAAAACGATGATCCGGTGAAGTAGAAAGATTAACTAACTGATCGGATACCATGTTCTTCAAGTATTCTACCAGTATGACTAGATATTGATCTGTGAACCATGGAAATGACTATAGTTTCCATCAATGACAACACTAGAAGCCATATGCCAACAATTTTGATGTATGGGAATATGATCATGATATGTTGTTAATTGCATAATTAATTGTGTGTGTATGAAATATAGTATGGATTATGTTTGATTTTTTGTTGTTAGTATTATGTATATGTTGGATGAACTAACTCTTTGTAGCCGAGAATCCATAGCATGTAAACTATAGCCCACAACAACTAGGGAGCATAGCCCATAGCCAAAGGATTTCAAACAAAGATGCAAGGGAGATTCTAGAATAAGAAGAGTGCAAAAGTTACAAAAGTAGAGGCATTCATTAAAGAGGATAATTATGAATCACCATGTCATTTAATAAGACTACTGAAGGGAGAAGGAGTTTTCTTTGATTGGGAAGCTAACATGAATATTTCCATAGTCCACGCTTCTGTTATACCAGTGAAAAAAAGTTCCAATCCTAATCATCTTCTACCACCTTTTTAGTTATGCAGACTTTGTCACTCTCTATTTCATAGGGGAGTGGTGATTTGTATTTGTTTTCTATTTTGAGTCCTTATTTCAATAAACCTCCATCGAACCTATATAGTTGGCTCAATGGTCAAGGAGTAGATATAGTGTATGGATATGTTCAAATAGTGATAATTTTTCATTACATAGACAATACCTATTTTCTAGTTATGCTTTCATGAATAAGATATCTTTGAAGATTCTTGTTAGATTGTGAAATCTTGTTATATGCAATGAGATGTTTTTAGTTGATTCAAGCAGTTTAGATTTGAGTTTATTGCATGGATATAGTAACTTGAGAAAGGGCCACTCAAGGTAACTATTTTTCACCATTAATTTATGTTGTTACAATAGATTATTTTATATATTGCATTCATCTTAATTAGATTATTCATTTCCAATATGAGAATGAAATCATGAATGAGATATTTTCTTGTAATTTATGTTTTTTGTCTCAATATGTCAATTTCCAAAGTGATTCAAGTCATTAAAATTCATAGTTAATAGTTTTAGTAGTTGCAGAGTTCAAGTTTTAACAGTTAACTAGTCACAGTCTTTAGCTGTAGGTACCTATAACAATAGTTCAAGCATTAATCTTTTTTCTTGTTTCACTATTTTATGTTCTTCCACCATAGAGTAGGGGTATTCGTCACCCCAAAGGCTCCAATTCATTGAAGAGCCCCAAGGAATGAACTACCCTAAACTACCTTAGATTGTTTGGTAGGTTGAGAGAGAGGTTGAAAAGGAAGGGAAAAAAGAGCACTGTTTTGCTTCTACTAAAAGTGTGTGCTTCTAGAATCAAGTGTGTTAGCCACAAAGGTTTTACTTCTACTAAATATGAATGAATCATCATGAGAGTGAATTGGAGAGTGTTCAAGAATGAAAATAATGAGTTTGAATTAGCAAAATGGAGGTAAAGGGAAAATTTTTGTTGGTCAAGAGTCAAAAGAGGATGTTACATTTGTGGCCAACCAAAAATGTAATGACTCTATATATTTCAAAGGAAATAATCTTGCTAGGATGGAAGCACAATGCATGGATGTCCACATGGTTTGTGCATGTACCCAACAAAAATTCCTCAACCTACACAAAAAGACAAGGCCACGTACAAGGGATGGGAAGATGGCAACGAGATTTGCATCATTGAACTTATAGTTTCTAAAGTAAGGGTAAAACAAATGGGAAATTTACCTAGGGTAAAAATTTGTGGCATTAAATTTTGTCCCCACTTTAGTGAGCATATGTTTCTATGCGTATGCGAGATAAAGTAGAAAGAGGTTGAAGAGAATATATCAATAATGTCAAGGAAGCAGATCTTCGATCCGTCATACTTGGATGTGAAAGAGGGAGGCTCCATAGATTCTTGATCCTACAAAGCTAGTTGAAATCTCACCATAAACATGTTAGGAAAAAAATGTAATCATAAGACACACAAGCTATCATGTTAAGATATAGCTTGATTAGATACACCAGTCGGGTAGATAAGCCTACAGTTGTTGCAAACTATATTGCAAGATAGTCATAGAAAAAGGTGAGTCTAGTTAGGTTACCCCCAAGCTAGATGCTAGGATATAATATGTTTGACATCAAGACATGTGACGTCAAACATTTGATAAAACACACTTATTTCAAGACACAAAAGAGATCCTTTGAGAAGAAATCTTTCAAAATGGGGTTCCTTTAGCAAGGAACCCTTAAAGACACTAAGGGGCCCATTTAAAGGAACATGCTAATCAAAACACGCCACATTTTCCACAAGTTATTTTGTCATCAAGGGATCCTTTTGAAAGATCTTTTTTCAAGGAATCCGTTGGAAAGAATGCTCCTTTTCAAAGGAAAATTTTCAAACTCTTTCATTTTAGAAAAAGTGCTCATTTTCAAAGGCAAGTTTTTAGACTCTTTCACATACGAGATCCTTTTCAAAAGAAAATTTCATCCAGAAGTCTTGATAGAATACAATGTTTTGGAAAATGAGAAATTTCAATAAGGGATTCTTTCATTAAGGAATTCAGTTTAAAGAAAAAATTTACACCAAGGAATCCTTTTGAAAGAATTCGCCTTACCAAAAATTAGAACATGGTAGCCCCCCTTAGGATGGTGTGTGTTGCGCAGAAGAGCACATTACATCCTAAGGAGAGAAAGGAGAGGAAAAGATGTTGTGGCATGTAGCACATGACAAGATGTATTCATGGTATGTTGTCACACACATGTGAGAGAAAACACACAAGAACCACAACCTCAAGAAGCAAAAAAAAAAAAAAATCAAGAGATAGGGGAATCTAAGAATTTGGGGTCAGATCTGTTCATAGATACAAATAGATATAATATAGTGTATGAAAAAAAGGTCATCAATCCCCAAAGTTATCAAAAACATGAAGAAAAAATGAAAATAAAAATTGGGTCAACATGGAAGGAGGCCTAAATGCCCCTGATGCTTTGCATCATCCCCAATATTAAAAACCAATTTCATGACACATAGAAGAATGATGATACAAACATAAGAAGTGTACGAAATATTTTATGCACTTGTATCCAAGCACCTATAAGGGTAGCAAGGGTCCTCTAGGAACGATCGGAAACACAAAAAGACAAGCACAAGGAACACAAACACATAAACAAATATTGCTTATAAATAAAGAAGAGGTGCCACTCTGTTTATCATCAACAAATAGGTCATCCTACTCCCAATCTAGATCATTGTAAGGGGATGGAAGATTAGAATACAAGGGTGGGATAGTGAGGGTGATACCCTCCAACTTGATTGCAATAAGGGCCAAGGAAGAAGGCCCCTCAAGGTCTTCTACACTGAGCTCTTGTGAAGCAAAAGTCATCAATCTTGCAAAGATCAAAGATAGATCTAGGATATCATCCACCAAATTAAACATGCACTTCAGTAGAGTGACTTGTGTCAATCAGGTGGGGGAAGGAGGCACCCAAGAGCCACTACCAATCTCATCAAGAGGGGAAGTGACAAAATCTAGGGATGCAGGGGTCGCCTCTATCACAAGGATGGTCTAGGCCAAGATAGATGCAACTTTCAAAGAAGGTGAACCCTTCTTCTAACCTCCACTCATAGGGAGGTCATCCTCAATCTTTTTCTTTAGCGGAGTATGTGGAATCCCCATAGGAAAAGTGGAAATAAAGGAGGAAGAATAAAAATATGTAGTAGACACCACCATTGTATTCGACATGTCTATGGGCTAAGAGAGTGAAGGTATGTATAGGAGGGACATCAAGAAAGGGGGATCCATGGAGGGAGTGATGAAAACTTGTGCCCTTTTGGGGTGAGCATCATTGGGACCCGCCAGAGGAGCCAGAAGAAAAAAAAAGATGATGAGGACCAACGAGGAAATAGCAAAAGAAGGTGGACCATCAATAGAAGATATAGAGACATGACATTGGCTCCCCCTCTATCTTCTGCAAGGTGACGTGTTCAACATTGAGAGCTTTTCACCTATGCTTGTTCTCACGTGCAAGCCAGTTACGTTGACTACGAACATTAGAAGATGTGGCCTGAGAAGGGACCATAGGCCACTACTCATCCACTTAAGTATCATTCACAACCATTTTTGGTGGAAGGATTGTCTCTTGGGCAAGAGTAGGAGGAGGAAGCACAGGAGTAGAAACAACCACATGAGGAGAAATAAACACAGGTGCCTCGATGGTGGGAATCTTCCCGTTCTCTACCTTATGGGTAGGTAGAGGAATATTGGGAGGCCACAGAGGTCGAGAAGCTAGAACAACCCCATGAGAAGACTTCCCCCTACCATGGAAAATGGGTCATGGTATTGTGGGTAGTAGAGGAAGCTCAAAAACCTGACACTTCACTTTTCTCCATATGGGCACCATCACACTTTCCATGTTAGGCATAAGACAAGAAGCTAAGGGTACTATAGTAGGATGAGAAGAAAAAGTAGACAAAACTATAGATACAGAAGGAGAAGACAATAAAGCGTGAGCAAGCTTCCCCTTTCCCTTGGATGGGGCAGAAGAGGCAACTTGTTGTTGTGCTACCATAGAGGCTTTTACAGAGATCACATAAGGAGACACCAGATAACTAGCCTTTAGTGTTGAGCCCATAGTCTTATATTTAATATAGTTCTTATACAAAAAATATCCTCTAGGAGGGAGAGGTCCAACTATGGTATGCCAGAAGTGATCCAGTGAGAAGTCCCCACATGACACTAACGATTTATAGCCAATTTCATGCACCAATTGCATAGTGCCTTCATGAGGGAACTTTAAACATTTATGAACTACAAAGGTGACATCATTCATAGAGGCTAGCCAGGGGATTCCCAACCTAACTTAGAATAGTTCATACTCCATAATGATAACCAATGATACATTAATAGCCTTGGGTCCTACCAATACTGATAAATAAATTGCACCCATAGGGTCCATAGAGAGTTCATCATGGGTACAAAGGGTGGTATCTGAATTTTCATATCTCTCCTTATGTAAGCTATTTATAAATATGTTTTCCTCCATTATCACATCAACCCAACTCGTCAAATCAACTAAGATTCTAGTTTTAAAAAATCATTAATTCAAGAAGAAATGCATAGCAGAGAAGTCTCCTTATTAAGAGGCTCATCATTTGAGGTGAATGTTATGTCAAGTTTCACACTCAAATTTTCAGGAGCAAGGATATGTGTGCAAGAAACTATGTTCACATACTTAGATGGAACTAGCTCAGAAGATGTAGAAGATTGTGTTTAGCAGATAGTGACCTACCTAGATTCCATTTCTAAATATCCAAGAGTCCTTCTAACTATGTATCTAAGAGTCGTAGATTGGGTCGTAAAGCAACATGCTTCATGAAACAAACATCTACAATGCACCTAGGACATGAGAGAAAGATACCCCAATACCAAGAAATGAAAACAAGGATATTCATATCAGGTTCACCAAAAATGTAGAGTAGGGGGATTTGTCACCCCTAAAGCTCCAAGTCACAGGAGAGCCCCAAGGAACAAACAACCCTAAATTATCTCAAATTTTTTAAGTTGAGAGAGGCTAAAAAGGAAGGGAAAACAGAGCATTGTTTCCCTTCTGCTAAAAATAGGTGTTTCTAAAATCATGTGTGTTGGCCATAAAGGTTTCAGTCCACTAACTAGATAGCTCACTATTTGAGGAAAACGTGGGAATCAAAATCCAGTGCACCATGCTAGCGTCCTATATGAATAGAGGTTTGATAAACAGCTAGAAAACATAGAGTTCCTACTTACTACTCGATTATTAAGGTTTTACATTTTGACAAAGAAAATGCAAAAAGAAAAAAGTACAACAAGAATAATATTGAAAAGCTATTCTAGTACAAAAATTGTTGCAAGTATGAAAGTGTTGTCATTGATGTCAACTGGTTAATTGGTTCTCAACTAGTTTTTGTTGTCATTAATGTCATGGATAATGGTTATTTGTTGTATATGTCGAGGATATTGAGAAAATTGTAATGAAGAAAGGTTGCAAGTATTCAGTGTTTTCTCTAGGTTTTTCTCTAGTATTTGCTCCTATTTTTGTATGGTTTAGATATGTTGATCATGGTTGTTGGAAGTTTCTATATCCATATTTTGGGTTTCTGGATCATTGTACAGTGCGAGTTATGTTCACCAATTTTGAACTTTGTTTTTCAATGTCTCTAGTTAAGGTTCGAGAGAAATGTAGTTGCTCCAAATTTATTCTTGTTTGAGTTTCATGACTTGTAGTTCTAGAGATAAACTGATATGATCATGTTGAAGCTAATTTTGTTGTCTTAGAGGATTAGATTGTGTTAAGGTTGTGTGTGCTTAATTGTTCTATGTGTTTTACACTGGTTCAGTCAAACTTGTGTTAAACACTAATTACAAAGTTCATGAAGCATGTTGGGACTTATTTGGTTCCTCATTAAGCGTGTGTTTGAGTCACCCTCATTCTAATTCCACCCTAGAATATTTTTGCGCCCACCTAATTTGAATTTGTAAATGCAAATGGTGTATGGCTGAATTTGGATATGTTTCAAAGTTGAAGTTGGTATAAATACAAGATAAGATATTGGTGAAAGGTGTGAAAAGAAATAAAACAAGATAGATGGGAAATAGATGTGAAATAGAGTGTGTGGCTAAGCAGATCAGTGCAAAATCTTTGTGGCAAGTTTTTGGATGCAATGAGTTGAAGGTGTACTCTATCATTCATGCATTTCTGAAATTGTTTGAGTGAATCGTGGTGGAAATATCTATTGGATTGAGATTTTCTTCTCTCTGTAACAAATCTCTTGTATCTTCTTTTTATTTTTGTGGTAGTGATCCCTTTGGGTGGTTAACCCTTATTGCACAATGAGTCCTGATCTGGACAATAAGTTTTGTTTTGGCAGTGAGCCTTTGTAATCGGTTTTTGATATTTTCTATATTGTGAGCTAATCCTCACCATGGTTTTTTCCTTATTTGGCTTTCCACATAAATTTGGTGGTATTGTGTGTATGTGATGATTTTCATTTTATTCTTTTGCATTTAATCATTAATCATAATAGTAGAGTAAAGGATTTGTGATTGATCTAATCTTTGGTGAATTTCGTAAAGGCTTAATATGTTACAGCTAATTCACCCTCCCTCTCAATTTTCTTGTTCAACAATTGGTATCAGATCTTGGTTCCTTGGAGAAGAGTTTAACCACTTAAGGAAGGTCTAGTATGGATGGAAAGATCACTTTTGAGTATCTGAGGTTCAATGGAACTAATTATTCTATCTAGAAATATAGATGGAAGGGTATCTAGAATACTTTGGATATGATGTTGATAAATCTTATAAGACTGCTTACACTCCTCTTACTAATGGTCTCAGTACAACTGATGAAATAAAGTCACATGAAGAAAACAATATGGAAAAGTTCATTTTGAAGAATAGTCTTTAACATTCCGAGTTGATTAAAGTTCAAAACCTGAAGACTACTAAAGAAGTCTGGGATGCTTTAGGAAACATGCATGAAGGAGATGAAAAGGTCAAAGAAGCAAAGCTAAAAAATTTGGAGGCACAATTTAAGATCCTACATATGTCTGAAGATGAGAACATTAAATCCTATGTATAGAGAGTGGATGATCTGGTATGTGTAATGCGAGGACTTAGTGGTATAGTAGATGAATCCAGAGTTGTGAAGAAGATTCTTAGAGCTCTCCCTAATGCATACAATGTAAAGGTATCTGCTATTGAAGAATATTTATATTACAAAAAATATACTAAAGATCAATTATTGGGAACTCTAACATCTTATGACATGAGAAAACAAAATTTGAGAAATGGATCCAAATCAGAAACTACTTTCATGGCTACAAGTTGAAGATCCGAATGAAGAAAACCTTAATGAAATAGAAGCTAACTTTCTAAGAAGGATGAAGAAAGGCCCAGTAAGTATGAAGGTAAGTTACCCTTTAAGTGTTTTAGTTGTGGGGGAATATGTCATTATGCTTCAATATGTCTAGAAAGAGCTAATAAGAATAAACAACGTAGATTAAACAAAGAAAAGAATATCAATAGAGAATACTATGTAAATGATGATGCTAGTATTTCTGATGAAGAATGTGATTATGGAGATTTTGATGACAATGAATGCTTGTTCTTGGCTATAAAAGATGAATATACTTCTGCTATTACTAAAAGAAAGGTAAAAGAAAGTGCTCCAGAGAAAGTTGAAGATACTATAATTTTTTCTCTTCATGCTAAACAAGAAAATAATTATTGGGTGGTTGAAAGTGGTTGTTCACATCACTTGACTGGTGACAAGAGTAAGTTTTTTAAACTTGAAAAATATGATGGAGGCTTAGTTAAGTTTGGAGATGATACTGGTGCTAAGATTTGTGGGATAGGTATAGTAATTTTTGATGGAAATCATAATACTGATGATGTCTACTATGTTAAGGGTTTAAGGCATAATCTCTTGAGTGTTGGAAAAATGTGTAGTAAAGGATATAATCTTGTATATGAGGATGAGAGATGTGAAATCAGGAAAGGATCCAGAACAATGATTGTTGCATAAAAGAAGTCTAAAGGAAATATTTATCAACTTAAGGGTGCTAATGGAAATTTCTTTATGTCTCAGATTAATGACAGTTGGTTATGGCACCAGAGGATGTGTCATATGGATTTTTATAATTTGGTAAGAATCAGTATAGTACAAGTTGTAAGAGATTTACTGAGGATTACAAAGCCTATTAATGCTATTTACAAGAAATGTCAGTTTGGTAAGCAAGCTAGAAACAACTTCATATTGAAGGAACAATCTACTATGTGATTACTAGATTTGATTCAAATAGATCTATGTGATCCTACAAGAGTGAGAATTCTACAAGGTGAAATGTACTTTATGATTTTGATTGATGATTACTCTAGGTTTACATGGGTTACTTTTCTTAGAGAGAAATCTGATGCATCAGATAGATTCAAGGCATTCAAATCTATGGTAGAGAATGAAGTAAATTTGAGAATAAAATATTTAAGGTCTAACAAAGGTGGTGAATTCACCTCCCATGATTTTAATATATTTTGTGAAGTTCATGGAATAAAAAGGAATTTACCTACTCCTAGAACTCCTCGGTAGAATGGAGTTGTTGAAAGAAAGAATAGAACGATTCAAGAAGCTACTAGATCAATGATTACTGAAGTTGGTCTACCAGAAGTTTACTAGAGAGAAGCTATTCACACTATTATTTATCTGTTCAATTGATTTCAAGCAAAAGCTAACAAATCTAAGACTCCTTATGAGCTATGGTGTGGAAGAATTCCTATTGTCAAGTATTTCAAAGTATTTGGAAGAAAATACTATATCAGACGAGATGAAGAAAATTTAAGGAAATTTGATAATAGGTGTGATGAAGGCATCTTCCTTAGATATTCTACTAGAAGAAAAGCTTCTGATGTTTCAATAAAAGAATGAGAAAGATTGTACAAAGCACAACTTTCAAGGTTGATGAAGTAGTGAAGAAATCAATTGAATTTTATGGATATTGTTGGATATCATGGTTGTGTTGCTGATATGTGGTTTTCATTGATTTCAACACTATCAAAATTAATGTCTTAGAAGTTGTATATGTCGAGGATATTGATAAAATTGTAATGAAATAAGTTGTAGGTTGTTAGTGGTGAAGTCAAGTTCAGTCTATTGGCGAGCTCAATACGTTGATGATCAAAGGTTGTGGATTAAATAGTTTCTTGTCAAGTATATCTAGTTTATCCATATTAAGTTTTTGAGATTCGCATGAATATTTGATCGTGTTATGAAGATTTGTACTCTAACAGTTTTTATGTTGCTTCAGTTTGTGTTCCTGAATGAAGATGATGAGATTTTAGTAAGTTCATTTTTGTAGATGCTTCTTTGGTGATTCATGATGTTTGTGGATGTTTCTAGATCGTGCTCTATTTGTGTTGCACATTTGCATTCATCATTGTGCTCATGATTAGAGATTTTCTCTTGTGTGTTCATGTTTTTCATGTTCTTTGCCGATAGGGTGTTGAAGTGTGTTGTGGATCTTCGAGGAATAATTATTTGAAGTGTTTTCGTGTTTGAAGATTTTATTTTGGGTCTTCACTATGTTGTGGCAAACCTTGGTTGATTTGCATAAATAATCTTTAATGTTTTGGGCCGATAGTTTGTATTCATTTTATTATTTTATTAAGGCCGACATGTAGCGATGTAATTTCTTGTTATGGATATATATAAGCGATTGTTTATACCATTTAAATGCATGGTGTGCGTGAATAATGTTCTAAATATTTCTAAGGCATAGTAGAGTGTGAAGAAGAGTGAAGAAATGTTCATGTGCTTAATCGAAACTATAATTAGGCATTAGCAAATACTATTTTCTTAGTTCAAATCTTGTGGATGTAATCCAAATATTTTGTAAGACAGCAAGTCTTCCTTTTGTAATTGAGCAATGAGCTCTAGGTAGTGCACCTGAATGCATGTGCATTCCCCATTCAGATTATTTTATACTTTTGATAGGGTATAATCTTGTGGACTGACCTCCACAGTGGTTTTTCCCCTAACAAGGTTTCCATATAAAAAAATATTGGTGCTATGTGTGTTTTGGATGTGTTGTTGATTTATGCTTTCATGGTTATTGATCAGATATAAGAATAAGATTAATAAGTTTAATAAGTTTGAAATTTTGTGACAACTAATTCACCCACCCCTCTCATTTTTCTGCCCTTGTGTTTCCAACAATGGGTATGAGAGCAAGTTCCTTGGAAGAAGTTTAACAACTTGAGGTGATTCGGGATGGCAACATACAAGAAGGATAGTCTGAGATTTGATGGAACAAATTATTCTCTGTGGAAGACTCGAATGGAGTTCCATCTGAGATGCATTAGAGAACCCTACTAGAGCATGACAAGCAATAGGTATGTTATTCCTCAGAATGGTCCTACTACTACTGTTGAGATTATGGATGCTAAGTACAATATCAAGGCTAAGGAAGCATTGTTGAGTGCTTTGACTGATTATGAGATGACAAATGTTATCGATCTGAAGATTGCTTATGAGATCTAGAAAAAGTTGGAAAATTTGTATGAAGGTGATGCTAATGTGAAGATTTCTAAGTTACAAAGTCTGAAAGGGAAATACGAAAATGTTGAGAATGGGTGATGATGAGAACATTACTACTTTCATGCAAAGAGTGAATGAACGTGTGTGTGGTATCAGATGTGTTGGTGGATAGTTGGAAGAATCAAAGATTGTTGCTAAAGTGCTTATATCCTTGCCTATTGCATACAAAGTCAAAGCTACTACTATTGAGGAGCTCCAGACTGTAACAAATGTAACCAGAGACATGTTGATTGGTAAGCTTACTAATTTTGAGTTTAGTGAGTTTGGTGATGCTCTTCCTAAGATAGAATTTGCATTCAAGGCTACTACTTATGGTAGAGATAAGCAGAGATATGATCTGAGTGAAATTTCTTCTAGAAATGTATTCAAGTATGAGGAGGAGATGAGAGAGATTGAAGAAGAGGAGAGAAATCTAGAGGAGCTTGAGGCACTTATTGTCAAGAGAAGCCAGGGGAGAAGGTATGTATAAAGGGAAATTACCTATTAAATGTTTTTCTTGCAATAAGATAGATAATTTTGCATCAAGGTGCCTAAAAAGAGCCCCTAAGCCAAGATAGAACAAGCCTAGATTTCAAAGAAAGTGTTATTATGTTGTTGATGAAGATGTGACAAATGATGAATTTGATAAAGGGAATGCAAGTGAGGATGAATGGGTATTTATTGCTATCAAGGAAAATGATCTTGTACCTACTAAATTTGTTAGTTGTTGAAATGTGGAGAAAGATCTAGCAGCCAGAGTTGAAGAGAAAGATGAATGGGTGATTGACAGTGGATGCTCTCATCACATGATAGGTGATAAAAGTAAGTTTGTGAACTTGGAAAAGTATGATGGTGGTGTTGTAATATTTGGTGATCACAAAGCTGGTGTAATCTATGGCAGAGGGTCCATTTCTCTTGATGGTAAGAATAATACTGATGATGTTCTATATGTGGAAGGTTTGAAGCATAATCTATTGAGTTTCAGACAGATGGTTGACAAGAGATACAATATTCAATTCAAGAATGGAAAGTGTAGAATATTGGGAAGTTCTGAAAATCAGATTGCTTTAGGTACAAAAATAAAAGGTAACATCTTTCACCTGAATGTTGCTAGTAAAATTTGTTTGATTGCTCAAGTTGATGAAAGTTGGTTGTGGAATAGGAGAATGTGTCATGTAAACTTTGACAATATTTTCAAGATAAGTTCTACTCAGGAAGTAAGAGATCTTCCTAAGTTGGTAAAGCCTACTAATACTATATGCAAGGAATGTTAGTTAGGGAAGCAAACTATAATCTCATTTCGAAGCAAATAACATTGTTCAAAAGAAGTGTTGGAGCTTGTTCATACTGATTTGTGTGATCCTTCTAGACTCATAAGTTTACAAGGAGATAGCTACTTCATGTTACTTATTGATGATTACTCTAGATTGATGTGGGTTACTTTCTTAAGGGAGAAATTTGAAGCTCTAGATAAATTCAAGATTTTTAAGGCTATGGTTGAGATAGAGAGAGGTTTGAGGATTAAATGTTTGAGATCAAATAGAGGTGGTGAATTCACTTCCCATGAGTTTAATTCTTTTTGTGAAGTGCATGGGATAAAGAGACAATTATCTACCCCATGGACCCCTCAACAAAATGGAGTTGTGGAAAGGAAGAACATGACAATTCAAGACGTTGCTAGGACTATGGTGCTAGAAGGAAATGTTCCTCATATCTATTGGAGAGAAGCTGTGAGTACTATTTTTTACATCCTCAACAAGGTACAAGTCAAAGGTGATACTAGTAAGACCCCTTTTGAGCTTTGGACTGGTCATAAGCCTACTGTTAGATATTTTAAAATCTTTGGGAGTAAATGCTATATCAGAAGAGATGAAGAGATAGGAAAGTTTGATGCTAGGAGTGATGAAGGAATCTTTCTTGGTTATTCTACTAAGAGTAAGGCCTATTAGTGCTACAACAAGAGATTGAGGAAATTATTAGAAAGTGCAAATGTCAAGGTTGATGAAGACATAGCTAGACCATCCAGAACCTATGGATATGATTTAGATGATAGAATAATAGTTTAGTCACATGAAAGAAAGTTCAAACTCAAAATCAAGTCCAGATCATTCCAGTGAATCAATAAAATCAAGAGGAAGGAACTAGTGAAAGTGTAGAAGAGAGATCACAAGAGCCAGAAGTTCAAGAACATCCTAAGACTCCAAGGTATGTAAGACTAAATTATTTAGAAGATCAGATTATAGGTGATAAGAACAAAGTTGTTTAGACTAGGAGAAAAATTCTAGAAGAATATTGTCTGATTTCAAAGACTGAGCCTAATAGTGTGAATGAAGCATGCAAAGATGAACATTGGGTAGAAGCAATGAAAGAAGAACTACATCAAATTGAGAAGAATAATACATGGATTCTTGTTCATAGACCTAAGGACAAAAATGTAATTGGAACTAAATGGGTCTTTAGAAACAAGCAGAATGAGAAAGGTGAAGTTGTTAGAAACAAAGCAAGATTGGCGTGTAAAGGATATTCTTAGATGGATGGAATTGAATTTGAAGAAAAATTTTCACCTATTGCTAGGATTGAAGCTATGAGACTATTTCTTGCTTATGTTGCTTGCAAAAACTACAAAGTTTATCAAATGGATGTCAAGTCAACTTTTCTAAATGGCGAACTGGAAGAAGAGGTGTATGTTGAGCAACCTGATGGATTTCAATTGACTGATTAGGGAGATATGGTTTGTCAGTTGAAGAAAGCATTATATGGACTTAACCAAGCCCTAAGAGTATGGTATGCTAGATTGGACAAGTATTTGTTGAAGCTTGGATTCAATAAAGGTACTACTGATAGTAATTTGTATTTCAAGATTGATGATGATAAAGATTTTATTGTTGAAGTCTTTGTTGATGATATCATTTTTGGAGGAGATGATAGTTTGTGCATGAAGTTTGCTTATGAGATGTAGAATGAATTTGAGATGTCTATGATTGGTGAGATGAAATTATTTTTGGGATTGCAAATTACTTAGCTAGATAAAGGGATCCTCATATCTTAGTCCAAGTATGTGAAAGAACTGCTAAAGAAGTTTGGTATGGTAGATTCAAAGTCAATTGGTACACCTATGGTGACTGGATGAAAGTTGACACAAGATGATGATTCTCTGAAATAAAATCATACTAGATACAGATTGATGATTGGTGGATTCCTTTGTTTGACTCAAACTAGACCAGATATCATGAATGTTGTATTCATTGTTGCAAGATTTCAAGATGATCCTAAGGAATCTCATGTAACTACTGTGAAGAGGATTTTTAGATACTTGAAGGGGACAGTTGATTTTGGCCTGTGGTATCCTAAAGATGATGATCTTACTTTGAGTGCTTTTAATCATGTTGATTGGGTAGGTGATGTGGATGATAGAAAGAGTACTAGTGGTGGTGCATTTTTTTGGGTAAGAAGCTAATTTTATCGTTAAGTAAGAAGCAGAATGACATTTCTTTATCTACTACAAAGGAAAAATACATTGTTGTTAATAATTGTACTAAAGTATTGTGGATGTAGATGTTGAAAGATATTAGAGTTGTGTATGATGAACCTATTGCTATATTGTGTCATAACTCAAGTGCAATTAACATTTCTAAGAATCCAGTGCTGCATTCAAAGACCAAGCATATATCTATCAAGTTTCACTTTTTGCTAGAGAAGGTGTGTGAAAAGGAAGTTAGATTGGAGTATGTGCCTACTAAGAAACAAATTGCAGATATCTTTACAAAGACTTTTCCTAAGGATACTTTTGAGTATCTCAAAGGGAAGCTAGGGGTGATTACCCCTCCTAATCAGAACTAAGATGCATTGACTTGCATCAATCTGTGCATTTCATAGTCATATCTTGATTTGGATTGATGTTGTGGTGGCTACTACTCAGGGGGAGTAGTTAGATGTTCAGATATGTGGTTCAGAGCTCGTGTGGAGAAAAGATATCTTTGTCATTGATGTCAAAGAGGGAAAAGAGTCATGTGAAAAACTATGAATTATCTACGGAGAAGATTCATGTAAAAGAATTGAGGGGGAAAGAGTCAGAACCTAAGGGGGAGTAAGTGTTGAAGATAGCTACATTGATGGTTTTTTTCACATCATGTGTTTCCATCAATGCAAAAGGGGGAGATTGTTGGATATTGTGGTTGTTTTGCTGATATGTGGTTGTCATTGATGTCAACACTATTGGAATTAATGTCTTAGAAGTTGTATATGTTGAGGATATTGAGAAAATTGTAATGAAATAAGTTGCAGGTTGTCAGTGGTGAAGTGAAGTTCAGTATGTTGGCGAGCTCGATACTTTCATGATCAGAGGTTTTGGATTAAAGGTTTTCTTTTTGAGTATATATAGTTTATCCACATTAAGTGTCAAAAATCCGTTGAAGATTTGATCGTGTTATGAATATTTGTACTCTGACAGTTTTTCTATTGCTTTAGTTGGTGTTATTGAATGAAGATGATGAGATTTTAGTAAGTTCAATTGTTTCAAATGCTTCTCTAGTGATTCATGATGTTTGTGGATGTTTCTAGATTCTCCTTTATCTGTGTTGCATGTCTACATTCATCGTTGTGTTTGTGATTCGAGATTTTCTCTTGCATTTTCATGTTTTTTCATGTTCTTGGTCGACAGGGTGTTGAAGCGTGTTATGGATCTTCAAGGAATAATTATTTGAAGTGTTTTTTATGTTTGAAGATTTTATTTTGGGTCTTCACTATGTTGTGGCTGACCTTGGTTGATTCGCATTAATAATCTTTAATGTTTTGGGCCAATAGTTTGTATTCATTTTATTATTTTATTAAGGTCAACATGTAGTGATGTAATTTATTGTTGCAGATATATATAAGCGATTGTTTATACCATTTGAATGCATGGTGTGCATGAATAATGTTCTAAATATTTTGAAGGTGGAGCAGAGTGTGAAGAAGAGTGAAGAATAGTGAAGAAGACTGATAAATGTTCATGTGCTTAACTAGAACTGTAATCAGGCATTAGAAAATGCGATTTTCTCATTTCAAATCTTGTGGATGTAATCCAAATATTTTGTAAGATAGTGAGTCTTCCTTTTGTAATTGAGCAGTGAGCTCTAGGCAGTGCGCTTGAATGCATATGCATTCCCCATTCATATTTATTTATAATTTTAATAGGGTATAATCTTGTGGACTAACCTCCACCATGGTTTTTCCCCTAACAGGGTTTCCACATAAAATATCTTGGTGTTATGTGTGTTTGGGATGTGTTGTTGATTTATTCTTTCATGGTTATTGATCAGATCTGAGAATAAGGTTATAATTTTAATAAGTTTGAAATTTTGTGACAACTGATTCACCCCTCCCTCTCAGTTGTCTACCCTTGTGTTGCCAACAGATATGTATCTGATGAACCTGATTGTGTAGAAGTTGAAGAAGTTGTGGAAGAATAGGAAAAACAAAATGAAGAAGCTCCAATGGTGTCCCCAATGATACCTAAATATGTACAAAGAATCATTCAAAATATCAAATCATTGGAGACAACAGGAAAGGAGTATTAACAAGCAACAAAGCTGCTACTACTGGTGAAATAAATCTATGTTTACTTTTTGAGGTTGAACCAAAGACCGTAAGTGAAGCATGTAAAGATGAAAATTGGATGAAAGCTATGAAAGAAGAACTTATGCAGATTGATAAGAATCAGAATTGGGAACTAAGACTAGTAGATAAAAACATATTGGATCAAAGTAGGTATTTATAAACAAGTTGAATGGAAGCTATCAGAATGTTTTTAGCATTTTCTGCTCATAAATATTTCAAGGTCTATCAAATGGAGGTGAAGTCTACATTCTTCAATGGAGAATTAGAAGAGGAAGTCTACAAGGAACAACCAAAAGGATTTCAGTTTTTAGATCAATCAAATATGGTTTGTAGATTGAAAAATGCTTTATATGGACTAAAGCAAGCTCCTAGAGCTTGGTATGCAAGGTTAGACAGATATTTGATTCAACATGGTTTCAATAAAAGTGTGATAGATAGTAATTTGACTTTAAGATTGAAAATAATAAAATCCTGATTATAGTTCTATATGTTGATGAAATTATCTTTGGAGGAAATTAAACAATGTGCAAAATGTTTGCTGAAGAAATGCAAAAGGATTTTGAGATGTCTATGTTTGGCGAGATGAATTTCTTTCTTGGGTTGCAAATTAATCAAACAGAAAAAGGAATTTTCATTTCAAAGAAAAAATATTTGAAAGAAATGTTGAAGAAGTTTGGGATAGATGGTTCCAAACCAATATGCACTCCTATGGTAATTGGTTGCAAATTGAGTAAGGATGAAGATTCACCTAAGGCTGATCAGAGAAAGTATAGATCTATGATTGGAGGACTGTTGTATTTGACTGCTACTAGACCAGATATTATGCATGAAGTTTGTCTTGTGGCTAGATTTCAAGAAAACCCTAAGGAAACACATGTTGTTGTTGTTAAGAGGATATTTAGATATTTGAATGGCACTCCAGATTATGGCTTGTGGTATCCTAGAGATATTGATTTTACACTAAGTGCTTATATAGATGCAGATTGGGTAGGTTGTGTAGATGAAAAAAAAAGTACAAGTGGTGATGCATTCTTTCTAGGTTGCAAATTGGTGGCTTGGTTGAGTAAAAAGCAATACTTAGTTTCCCTATCTACTGCTGAAGCATTTTATATTTCCACAACATCTTTCTATACACAAGTGTTGTGGATGAAACAGACATTGAAAAATTCAAGAGTAATAAATGATGATCCTATTTCTATCTTCTATGATAATACAAGTGAAATTAACATTTCAAAGAATCTAGTGATGCACTCAAGGACAAAGCATATATCTATCAAGTATCACTCTTTAAGAGTGAAGGTTGTGGAGATTGAAGTAAAACTTGAGTATGAACGTATGAAGGAATGGGTTGCTAACATATTTACAAAGGCTCTTCCTAAAGATACTTTTGAGTATCTTCGGGGGAAATTAGGGGTTATTTCCCCTCCTTTATTGAACTAGATGCATATGGAAATGCATCAGTCCAATGGTTCTATGGATCTATTTTTCTTCTGGACTGATGTTTTGGTGGATACCTCTCAAGGGGAGTAGGTAATGTCATGTGTTATCATTGAAAGAGTATTTTGTTCTTAATATCAAAGGGAAAATCAATGTAAAACAACTTTTTCCTTTTCCATTGATGTCAAAGGGGGAGAGAAAGATGTGAAAAAGGAGAAACTATCATGTGCAAAAGTTTATCTACTAAGGGACATAAAATAAAAATCATGAAAAGTATGTTTAGAGCAGTTGTGTTGTCTTTGATGCTTTTTTGCATCATGTGTTGCCATCAATGACAAAGGGGGAGATTGTTGCAAGTATGAAAGTGTTGTCATTGATGTCAACTAGTTAATGGTCTCAACTAGTTTTTGTTGGCATTAATGTCATGGATAATGGTTATTGGTTGTATATGTCAAGGATATTGAGAAAATTGTAATGAAGAAAGGTTGCAGGTATTCAGTGTTTTCTCTAGGTTTTTCTTTGATTTTTGTTCCAATATTTTTTCCTATGTTCATATGGTTCAAATATGTTTATCAAGCTATTGGAAGTTGTTATATTCATATTTTAGGTTTCTAGATCATTGTACGATGTGAGTTATGTTCACCAATTGTAAACTATGTTTTTCAGTGTCTTTGGATGAGGTCAGGGAGAATTGTAGTTGCTCCATATTTCTTCTTGTTTTAGTTTCATGACTTGAAGCTCCTGAGATAAATTAATATGATCATGTTGAAGATAATTTTGTTTTCTGGGATGATTGGATCGTGTTAAGATTGTGTGTGCTTAATTTTTATGTGTTTTATACTAGTTTAGCCGACCTTCTGTTAAACACTACTTACAAAGTTCATGAAGCATGTTGGGACTTATTTAGGTCCTCATTAAGCATGTGTTTGGGTTGCCCTCATTTTGATTCCACCCTAGAATGTTTTGGTGCCAACCTAATTTGAATTTGTAAATGCAAATGGTGTATGACTGACTTTGGATATGTTTGAAAGTTGAAGTTGGTATAAATACAAGATGAGATATTGGTGAAAGGTGTGCAAAGAAATAGAACAAGATAGATGTGAAATAGATGAAAAATAGAGTGTGTGGCTAAGTAGATCAGTACAAAATCTTAGTGGTGAGTTTCTGGATGCAATGAGCTAAATTTGTACTCTATCATTCATGCATTTTTTAAAGTGTTTGAGTGAATCATTATGGAAATATCTGTTAGATTGAGATTGTTTTCTCTCTTTAACAAATCTCTTATATCTTCTTTGTATCTATGTGGAAGTGATCCCTCTAGATGGTTAACCCTTGTTGGACAATGAGTCCTGATCCAAACAGTAAGTCTTGTTTTGGTAGTGAGCCTTCTTTGGCAGTGAGCCTTTGTAATCGATTTTTAATATTTTCTATATTGTGAGCTAATCCTCACCGTTACTTTTCCCTTATTGGGTTCTCCACATAAATTTGGTGTTATTGTATGTATGTGATGCTTTTCAATTTTTTCTTTTGCATTTAATGATTAATGATTAATCATAATAATAGAGTAAAGGATTCATGATTGATCTAATCTTCGGTGAAAGTTTTAAAGGCTTAATTTGTCACAACTTATTCACCCCCCTCTCAGTTGTCTTGTTCAAAAAAAATGACAAATAAAGAGTAGGAAAAGATACCATTCACATGAAATACAATTCTTTAGCTATATCTCCAAATGGATGAACCAACACGTACAAAAACAAAAATAGGAAAAATGTTGGGTTGTGTTTTGAGGTCTGCCACAGTCAGACCCCTATTTTGCTGTTCCCACCTCCACAAACATCAAAGATTCCATGGTATAAATAAAATCTATAAATACGGAATGGAAAATACACTATGAAATAGAGTGAAAAGACTATTTGAATGCTACTCTATAAGACATAATGATGCAAGGAAATAAAACTAGCAATATCACCTTCCCTTCTACTAGAACTCAAGGATGAGAGGAGAAGATGATGAGAGATGATTCCTTTCCAAGATAATGGAGCTTCATAGACCCTACAAAAATAATGGTGTTGCAATGAGAAAGCGCTATAGAGTCTAAGAAGAGTGCTTGTAGCAGAAAAAAGAGGTAAGAATATGATCAACAAGAGTTGAAGAATGAGCTTGAGAATGAATGAAGTAGCATGAGAGTGAATTGGAGAGTGTTCAAGCATGAAAATAATGAGTTTGAATTAGAAAAATGGAGTTAAAAGGATAATTTTGGTCAATCAAGAGTTGAAAGAGGACATTGCATTCATGGACAACCAAAAATGTAATTCCTCTGTAGGTTCCAAAGGTAGGAATCTTGTCAGGACAATAGCATGGTGCATGGACATCCACATGATAGGAATTTGTCCCCAACAAATTGACGCAAAAATAAAATGTTACGTGAAAGAGATGGGAAGAAGGTGGCGTGATTTGCATCATCAAAATTATAGTTTCTAAGGTAAGGGTAAAAAAAATGGGAAATCTTCCTAGGGTACAAATTTGTGCCATTACATGGGGTGGTGGGCCTAGCTCAATTGGCTAAAGCATCTTGTTGCAGGTAAGAGGTCATGAGGTCTAGTCTCCCCATCATCCCCATGGTAACGGAGGGTGTGTTGCACCAATGTCACCAGTCACGTGAATTTTTTTTACTATGCGCACTAAAATTTATAGGGGGATGGATACTCGAACGATTCTTGCAGTCTAAAAAAAAATTGTGCTATTACATGCACATGTGTAAACACCTATACTAGATGATATAGGCAATATAGAATCTCTCGATGCACATACAGTACTAGCATCATCAAAATCTTACATTAGCCCTGGTCAATAAGTAAATGTATTCTTTACAAGGGTTTAGTGAATTGTTCAATTAGGAACCACCTTTGAATTATGTGTTTATCAACAAGTTTACTAAGCATTAGTTGGGCCTTACAATATCCTTGTTAGAAGATTATATTTTTTAACTAGAGGATAAATATGGTTTTTTCTACATAATCCATTGGAGTAATAGTTAGTGGACAATATTTTAGATGATTATTAAGAAGAAAACTTAAAGGAGAATGAGATGGTTCCCTAAAGAGTTCTTCATAAGAAAAAAATACAAGTTCATTCACTTGAGCTAGCTCAACTTGAAAAACATAAGAAGAGGTTTAAAAATAAGGATTTTGATGGATAGGGGAAATATCCACACCTTCAATCTACTCTTGTTCTAGTTTATCTGATAGTTTGGACACAAAAATTCAATTTTGGGAGATTTCTTCATTCTAACTAGCCTTACATCCCTTTCTTATTTTCCTTCTTCCTCCATGTTTGATATTTTCACTATGTTAATATGTCTTTCCTTTTAAAAACTATAATTATACTTCCACAATGAAATTCCTAGATTCTATATTTTCAAATTATCTAGAATTCTAATCTTCCATAGGTAAGATTTGATAAACAACCCTATTAATCTCATATGATAGACTAGGTGTATTACCATTATCATGTAATATTATAAGTACTGAGGAAACTCGGTACATTAACATTTGAGCTATAGTTATGCATAAGTAGGACCTTTTATGCATATCTATATTATTAATAAAAAAATTCTAATAATCCTCCAAATGGTGCTTATGTATGATGATTGATTTCAATACTTAAAAATACTTGTTTATTGAATTAATTTCTTATTTTTTATGGCCTAAGCTTCAAGAGAGATAATCTAATGGCTAGATTTCTAGCAATCTAATTAGCTAAATAAGTATACCTCCCAAAGGGTATGGGAAAAGGAATACTCCTTACCTTATTTTGCATTCCTATGTTGTGAACCTTAATTTTTTATGTATATACATCCAATAAATCAATTTAATCACTAACATAATTTGGGAATTTATATGGTGTCCCTAAAAATCCTATAATTCTAATGTAAGTAAAGGTGGAAAAATAATAATACCAATTTCCCCATTTTTGAATATGCTCTATGGCTTCTAGGGACATTACATTTTATTTTTCATTCTCAATCATTTGTATAATTATAACTATAAAGGAATCACTCATCCTTATAAAATACTTTTCTTCATCTTTGACTAAGGATAATATTGATATAGTATTTTCTTACCTAAACACATAACACCAACTTGTGCAAGTCCAAAAAAAGAAAATCTTCTTGCCAAGGCATGAACTTAGTATAAATACATATAAAAATAATTTGAATAGATAAATTCACATAGTTTTCTTATGGATATTATCATTAATGAGGGTAGCCTAATCAATAAAGTCTGTATAGAAAATTATTTTAGAAATAAATTAAAATATCCATGAATGAAACTCTTTAGAAATTTTGAGCCTAGTCACTTGATTCGATAGAGTGATTCCATCATTTATCTCCTACATGAACTATTTGAAAGGTTATTTGTAAATCTAGATATTATAGCTCTTGGATTAACTACCCAATTTGTGTTTATAACATCGATGCACTAGTCAAAATGGGCCTCAAAATGCTCTTTAGATGACTACATAGTTATTATAACAAAATCATCCCTTGGTGGTAGATTTAACATCTCCTAAACATATGGTGGTTGGATTTACATGATTAATTTTCTATCAACCATGCTAACCACCGTGTCCTTCTAATTGTACAAACTTGTGCATATCATAACCAAATCTATATATTACATGAAAACTAGAAAATTATACTTCCACAAGGCCACTCTACTTGATTTTTTAAAGATTTTTTTGTCTTTTTGCATTCTCTTATAGTTTTCTAAAACTCCTCCAATCCAACATGCCCTAAATTTGTATCTAAGATACTATCAAGCTCAAACAATAATTTTAAGGGTAGTATCACGTCTTTACATTAGTAGTTCATTTTTTTGGTGAGTACATTCTATAAAAAGGAGTTCCTACCATGGCTATACATGCCTTACCATTCATAAAAAAATAAATTAAAATATGCAATTAATATTCAAAATTTACTTTAAACATATTTAATAGCATATATCTAATAGGTTAGTATGATTAACATTCAAATTTCTAAAAAAATAAAAATAATTTCTATAAAAAATGGGATGATTTTGGGGGTTTTTAGAAAGAAATTTAAATGTGAACTAGACTTGAGGTCTATCTTGCAACTTGTGAATTAGAGTTCAATTATAGTTTTCAATTTATAAAAAGTTACATTTTTTAAAAACATTTAGGTTCTCCCCTCTATAATGTATACATGGTTTACAATTTATAACCCTTACAAATTGTAGAAAAATTGTTGGAACACAACTAAATAATGAGAGGGGGGTGAATAAGTAGATCATTTAAAATGTATCCTCTAAATTTTTTAATGTAGATTAAATGAACATGCAGAGATCACACATACACACAAGTGGACATAACACCAGATATACATGGAAAACCCAATGTAGGAAAAACCATGGTAAGAATAGCTACTAATATCTATTGTCCTAATCCAGCCTCACATTAAAACCTCATTGGTTACAATTTTTAAGGGCACCAACCCAAAGGAGACACCAATCCCTAGATTTAAGAGCACCAACTCTATGGAAGCACCTACTCCCTAACTGAGCACCAACTCAGCTTTCTGACGACACCAACCAATCATATTTACAATGAAAATTATGGAGCTACAAGTTTTGATTATAATTGATTGAAAATAATCCAATTATATGTTACAAACTTATTTTGCAACTACTCATTCTTTTTTTCTTCTTTGCTCTACCCTCTACACTTTAGAACATCCTCTTTTCTCTCTCTCTACTACTAATTCTTCATCAACATCCTTTTGTACTCCTCTACCTCTACATTCACTAAATGTGTATCCTATCTGATATCTATCTTCATTTAGTCTAGGTCACATCACATTATCTCTATTCACACCATAATAACCTTTTTGCTATTTTTTTTTTTCTTAACCAACAAGTCTTCTTTTCCTCAAACCTTACACCACCACAACAATTCTCTGTATTTTTCTATTTTTACCATGTATCAAATTGTTGTAAGGGGAAAATTAGAAGCATATGGAAAATCAACATAAATAAATCAAATGAAAGCTTAATTCAAAATAAAGTTAAGAATTCCTAAACCCATTACTCATGAAATGAACAATACAAACTTACTAAATTCAATGATCAAAGTATTAGTAAACAAAGAACAAGTAAATAATTCAATAAATTATATTGTTACCCATCTCATGTCGAAGTGTATTCGCAATGATGGTGGATTGCATTTTTGTATCAATGTGAAGCCTCCATTATGTGTTAAAAAAGCTTTAATGTGTGCAAAGTTTTAAATAGAATTGTGATGATAAATTGTAATGTGCTTAAGAGGTAATTGTGCAACGCTTCACTTATGAAAATTCTAGATGATTTGTGAGGGTTGAAGGTTATTTAATAGATTTTATGTTTTGAGATGAATGATCAAGATTTAGTTGAAAAAGATTTTAATCAACTGTTCAAAACAATTGAGAGGAAATAGATTGGAAGAATCAGTAGTTTTATATTGCATAATTGGTGTGATTGATGAAATCAAGTTGAGTGTTCAGTGGAATTGAGGAAATAGATTGAGAGGTTAGTGGGATTGAAGAATAGATGAATCAGTTAGGAAATAGATGGATCAGTTAGCTAATCAGAGTGAGAAATCAGTGGTTGTGATTTGCTCAATCACAAAAGGGGTGAGGATAATTAGTTAATTGAATTAATTAATTAAGCTTTAGAGTTTGAATGTGCAAGTCATGTTTGACTTTAACAAATAGAGTTATATTTATTTTTTGGCTATGTTTGAATGATGTTTGAATAATTAATTTAAATATTCTGATTTAGAAAGGGGAAGGTGATTTAATTAAACTATTAAGTGATAATAATTTGATTGATTTAGGGGAATAGGGTTTATTAGTGACATAATCAGATAAATTGATTTGTTTTTGTCAAAAGGCTATTAGCTTGTAGATTATATTGATATAATATTAGATAATTACAAAAATGCCTTTAGAAGGCTAGAACTATGCAAGCTAGAGATTTACATGGAAATATTTTTATCAACCCAACTGCCAACCAAAATTACATCCAATTTCCCAAATTTTAAAACCCTATATGATACAATCTATTGAAGGAAACCAAAAAAATACTATGCAAAGCTCAAACACCCCTACAAGGACATTGAACAGAGTTCTCTCCTTGCTCCTCCTACACTACTATATTTGGTAGCAACAATGAATGAGTATGGACACCACAAATCCATTTGGAGGAGTCATAGAATACATTAAAGTTGGCCTTGAAGCCATAAAAATAAGATTTGGTAGTTGGGGAGTTGTTGCGCAATAACATCACCTAGAAAAAACACGATGCAGCTATCACCAAGACTTCATTCTGTCGAAGGGATAATTTTCTTGGTCCCATCAATATACACCTTTCCTCCTAACGAGCTTCCATTGGAATATCGAAGGGACTGTAATTTAGCTCCCTTTGATATCCCTTTGTCACTTCAATGTAATCTACTTCTTTGTTGGGTCCCACCAGCATTCCTCCTTGCACCATTGACAAAACTAACATTGGGATATTTAAGAGACCCCTAAGACTATCTCTTCAAAAAATCCCTATCACCTCGATGAAGCTCACTTATTTTCCTTTGGTTCTTTACACCATCAAAGGAACACCAACATATCGATATGAGACACTTTACGGTCTCACCGATACTCGTCCTTCTCTCGAATACTATTGGAAAAAGACGTGGGCCCACAAAGACATGCATCGCCTCAACATTCACCATCTTATCAGGATGTTGAAGGGACCATCATCAACGTCTCACCAATATCCACCTGTTCCTCTAATGAAGAGATCCTGCCTTCCATTAGAATATTGAAGGGACCACTATTCAGCTCACTCTAATATTGTAAGGTCTCCTCGATATAGCTCCATTGAGATATCAAAGGGACCACATTTTAGGTCATGCTAATATTTGTCTATCCCTCTAATATCATTTATTTTCATCCATCAAAATGTTGAAGGGATAAGCCTCAAGGTCTAGCCAATAACCATCTTTCCCTCCAATGAGCTTCCAACAAAATGTCAAAGGGACTGTCATTTTTCTCGCCGATATCGACCCATCTCCTTGATACAACCCCATCGGGAAATCAAAGGGACTACAAAATAGCTCCTTTTCACAAATATGAATTAAGGACTTTTTTTTGCCTTAATTATTTCCACTAGGTAAGGAAATTATTTCAATCCTACATCATTGCCAAAATAAAGAAAGGCACCCTATAAGATAACATAACTCATTAGCAGCTAAGTGGCACTTTTCAGCCCATGTGATAAATGGCAAGTGGCATCCACAAAGGCATTTCGCCAACACACCCATGTTGACTGGCTACGAGGATGTTACTTGTAAGACTAAACTTTCATCAAATAAATTACACAAAGCTTTTAGATGAAATTATTTCTACCACCTTACGTAAGGACTGCAAAATATTAGACCCTTGTGAAAATCGAAACATTCATTGTCACACCCCATGGTTTCCAAAATGTCATCCAATCGATTTACTTCCCGATAAGTATGGGAAAAAATTAATGACTTAAAACTTTCAAACAAAAATTAGGCTTGTTGTAAGAAGTATTTGATCTACCAATTTTGTATTTTCTTCTCCTTGTAGGTACAATTTATTGCTTTTTGACTTGGGAAACCTAAGACAATTCTAGTGCCAAAGCTTCTCATGGAGAAATTGCAGCTAATTGAGGATATGCTTGTAACTGAGCCACATTATAGAAAACTACCACCTCATGTAAAACAAAACATTTTTTCATTTTATCCCACTTTCAAAACTAATAATGTCCATCAATTTTTTTGGAAAAACACCTTGTTGATCATATGAAATTATATTCCACAATTGCTCACACCCCATATTTGATAATAAATCTGACAGTTTATTTCCCTCTCTATAGGCATGGTTTATACTACAAATAGATAACTTATCCATTAAATGTCACACCTAATGCAAAATAGTCTAGTATCCAATTTAAATATTTCCTTTATTTGCAAGCATTTATGATTAGTAATGAGTCACCTTTGATCTAAATATTTTTAACTTGCAAATATAAGGCCATTTAAAGTCCATAAAGAAGTGCTTGTGCTTCGGCGGTGTTATTTGTGCCATGAGAAATTTTAACTGATTTTGCACCAATGAGATGCCCCTTACTATCTCTGATTACCATACCTGCAATTGTAACACCTGAATTCCCCCTTGAAGCTCTATCAAAATTTGACTTGAAAAAACTTGAGGGAGGTGGGAACCAAGAAACCTTTGATCTATCAATTTTATCTTTCCTTGGTTGGAGTTGACTTTCTTTAAACGAGAGAATAATATATTTCCAATTCTTCATTACTGATGCATCCCAATCAGTGAACAAAGAACCAACATGCTTGACCTCTTGCACTCATGCATTTGTTACCTCAGAGATTGACTTCTCTATCCACAATAGGACCCAATCAATTGATGTTGATTCCTTTATGAAAATACGCTTATTACGCTCCCACAAAATATTCTAGATAACTAAAGCTGGAATTACTCACCAAATGACAGAGAAGAGTGAGGTTTTATACAACATCATCCAACTCACAAAGATTTCCCAAAGATTAGTAGGTAGGGGTGAATACCAATTAAGTTTTCCTTTGATGAAATCCCAAAAAATCTATGCAAACTTACATCCTAGGTAGAGATGATTTGAATCTTCTTGAACTTCATCACACAGAACATGTTTGAGCTGATTTGAAATTCCCAACTTATCCAATCTATTAGCTGTTAGAATTTTTTTTTTATATCCATCCAAGAAAAGCAACTTGACTTAGGCAATCCTATAGAGTTCCAAAAAAATGACAAATCCCTTTGTGATTCATGGTGTACCCCTCCACTTATAGCTACTTTATAACCCTGATTTGCTGAATACTTTCTCGTTCTAGAAGGAACCCTGATAATTTTATCTGGTGTAGATGATCTAAAAAAAATCTACCCCTTAGAATGTCTTCCAATTTCTATTTTTTATCAGCTGGGATGTGAGAGCTTGAAAAATATCTCCACTTGACTTTCCTTGTTGGCTCTAATGAATCCTTAAAGTAATCCTTTACGTTAGCACCCCAAGAAGCAGTCAAGATTTCCTCTGCCATTCTAAAATCATAAAGAGATTTCAAGGATGGAAATACATTCCAAGAATCTTTCCAAAAGGCAGCTTCCTCCCCATTATGTATTTGCTAACTTATATATGGAACAATTATTTTTCTACATGATATCGAAAAATTCCACATGGAGGACCCCTAGTATGGTTTTGCTATTGCTAGTATTTTGTTTGGTGAAGCCTCATCTAAATACTTACTTTGCATAATCTGACACCATTTGGCATGAGGCTTTTCATACATATGCCATACCAATTTAGCTCCTAATGAAAAATTTCAAGTCATCATATTGTGTATGCCCATACCTCCTTTTAGCTTTTCCACACAAAGGTTTTCTATTGAGACTAAAGGAATTTTCTTAGAGTTTTCCATATTTCCCTTCCACAAGAAACCTCTTATCAATTTTTCTATTTCATTTACCACAGATTTTGGAGCCTTTAATATTGCCACATAATAATTTGGGATTTAAGATAACACTGATTTTACTATCAAGATCCTACCTGGCAGTGACAACCACCTTCCTTTCCATGAGGATATTATGAGTTTGATGCATTGAATTGTCTTATCCCAAAAGCTTACTCTATTTGTACCTGAGAAGAGCGGAAGAGCAAGATATTTGCATGGAAGCTCTGCTGCTTTGAAGCCCAACACTTTTATTATTTTCCTCTTCACCACTGATGTAGTATTTAGAACATAGACATTAGATTTTTTTTCACTAATTTTTTACCCTGAAACTTATGTATATTTCTGCAATAAGCTTTGAATTAGTTTTTCTTCATTGAGGATTGCTTTGCAAACCAATAATGTGTCATCTGCAAAAATAGAGTGTGTGACTAAGATATTGATAGTAGGAAGAAATACTCATTTCCATAAATCTTAAGAATGAACCCTTTTAATAGCTCTACTTAGCACTTCAACTAAGACAATAAATAAGAAGGGGGGGAAAGGGTCTCCTTGATGCACACCATGGGTGGATTTGAAAAACCTGATGGTGGCCCATTAATGATAACTAAAAATACTGTGCCAAATAAACAAGATAATATCCATTTACACCATTTATTTGAAAATACAAATTTTTTTAAGATTTGAGTTAGGAAAGCCCAATTGAGTCTATCATAAGCTTTCATCATGTACAGTTTAATAATTATTGATGGCATATTATATGTTTGTATTGAATGCAAGACTTCATGGGAAACCAATGCACCTGCTACTATCTCTCTCCCTGGAATGAAACCCCATTGCTCCTCTGAAATGATTTTTGGAATATATTGGAAAAGTCTGAGGTAGATTGCTTTCATAAAGATTTTATATGCCATGTTACATAATGAAATAGGTCTGAAATCTGCAAAAGTTTTTGGTTGCTCTATCTTGGGAATTAAGGAAATGTTAGTAACATTAAACTACTTCAAAATAGTCCCCACTTTCCTTGAATTTTACATTGCATTAAGCAAATCTTAAGCAATAAAATCCTAGCCTTTTTGGAAGAAGGTTACCATGAAGCCATCCATATTTGGAGCCTTGTCTAGGGGTAATGAGAAAACCACATACCTCACTTCTTCTAGAGTAAAAGGCCTCATCAACTGTTCAATGTCATTAATACTAATCATGTGGGGTATAGCTTCAAGTAAATCTTCACTGTCTATCATACTCTATAACCGAGGCACAGGTGCAGACAATAAATTTGAAAAAAAAATGCATACCCTCATTCTAAATATCTTCTTCACTTGTGAGGGATGATCCTATTAGACCATCTTGGATAGAAAAGATATAACTTTTCACCCATTTGATCTATTTTGAAACATGGAAAAATTTGGTGTCTCTATCACCTTCCTTCAACCATAACTCTCTAGATTTTTGGCACTAATAAATCTCCTCCCTTGCTAGAAGTTCTTCCCATTCTGAGTACAACAACTTTTTTTTTCAAAAATATATTCATTCATTCCATTTGAGATGATATGCTCATTCATCTCTAACAATAGTTTAAAAACTCTCTCCTTTTCTTTGAAAATATTCTTGAATATATGAGCATTCCAGCTAATTATCTACTATTTGACATAACTTCTTGCAAAACTGAAACTGCCTAGAGCCATTTAGAAAAGGTGCATTTTTCCACCACTATTAAAGAAGGTTGAGAAAATCTAGAGGCTTGAACCACATTTTCTCCAATTTAAATGATGATTTAAACTTTGATTTATCTATTTTCCCTGATATAGTCAAAGATATTGGAAAATGATCTGAACCAACCAATGGTAAGATCTGAGATGATAGAGTATATTCTGCTAAAACCCAATTTGGAGAGGCTAAGAACCTATCAAGGTGTTTGACAATCCACAAGAAATCTTTCCTTCTATTTTTCCATGTGAATTTACCTAAAGATGGCTAGATATCAATGAGTGCATTGTCAGGGATGAAGGCTTTAAAATCCTCCATAACCCTTATAGGAGGTGTGATCTCACCCTTCTTCTCTTGCAAAGAGACTATGGCATAGAAGTTACCTACTAATACGAATTTATCTTCCCCAATTTTATCTAATGTGTGTTCTAGAGTATCCCAAAGATGTTTCTTTGTAGTTGTTTGAAGAGGAAATAGATTGGAAGAATCAGTGGTTTTAGATTGCATAATCGATGTGATTGATGAAATCAAGTTGAGTATTCAATGGAATTGAGGAAATAGATTGAGAGGTTAGTGGGATTGAATAATAGATGAATTAGTTAGGAAATAGATGGATCAATTATCCAATCAAAGTGAGCAATCAGTGATCGTGATTTGCTCAATCACAAAAGGGATGAGGAAGAATTAATTAATTAAGCTTTAGAGTTTGAACATGCAAGTCATGCTTGACTTTAACAAATAAGGTTATATTTATTTGTTGACTATGCTTGAATGATGTTTGAATAATTAATTTAAATATTTTGATATAGAAAGGGGAAATTGATTTAATTAAACTATTAAGTGATGATAATTTAATTGATTTAGGGGAATATGGATTATTAGCAACATAATTATATAACTTCATGTTATGTAATTAATCAGGAGGAATAAAGATTATATAAATGATAAAATAGTGAATTAATTAAATAACTTAGAGATTATTCAATTAATAAAGGAAAATAGGGTTTTTTGATGAAAATGACATGAAATGCAATGATATTAAGTGTTAATGATGTTGATGATGAAAAATGACATTAAGGATGTGTGATATGTATTAGGCCATTTTTACATGTCTACATTTTCCCCCTCTTTGATACAATGTGATTTTGAGCGTTGTGTCAAGGAAGATTCAAAAACTCCTAGTGAAGAGTTGTCTCGGTATTCCTTGGTGATGATGGGATAGCATGGTGCCCCCTTGAGAAATTTGGTGAAAATTTTGGATAATAAGCCAAATTTTTTGATAAGTAGATATGATGTGTTTTCAGTGTAAGGACCGATAGAAGAAATGTTGAATAGAAGAAGATGTTAATAAGATTTAGAAGAAAATTAATGTTGTTAGTCATTGATGAGTTTGATTTTTCTTTCATAGAGACTTTGTAACGTTTAGCAATCCTTATTGATGTAGCAAATAGATACAATGTACCGGGGTATTAATGACCTAGGTGACTTTGTATCTATTGCATGGAATTTGACTCTATAAACAAGGAGTATTCTTGCCCATAATAGACATACGAAAACCCTATTAGAGTGTATGGGTGAGAAGCTTTAAAATATTTTGGACCAGCTACACGAGAGGTATGGATTACCTAACACATAAACACTACACGAAATACCTCAAAACAACTTCCACACACATAAAAAAACAAGTATTTGTTGTGGTAGTATCACAAAAATATCCAACAAATAGAGAAAACAAAAAATGACACTCAACTGCCCCATTCCTTCATCTCTAAATCCTTGTGGTCATCCTCGAGAGATCTGGGAATGAGTCAATAAGATAAATCAAAAAGATAAAATAACAAAAAGATAAGCAATGTTGTTGTATCACTTGCCATATCTATTTTGAGGTTTCAAGATGTTATTTTTTATTGATGATGTCTATTGTAGGAATGATCTATCCATTAAGACATATTTGAGGATGTTGATGGTGAATTGTCAATAGATAGGTAGTTAACATTTTGGAATTGTTTGTCTTTTTGAGATCAAATCTTTGTGATTGTTTGCTTTAAAGTTCTAGATTTTGATGTTGCTTTGTTTTTTTTTTTGTTTTGTCAAAGGGTGATGACGATGATTTGTTTATTATGGATGGTTCTTTATTGCAGATAGGCGACAACAAAAATAACATTTTTGTTTTTTTCTATATTTTTTGTGCTTTTTTATGTTATTTAATGTTGTTTTTAGTGTTTTCAAGATATTTGGATTTTTATTTTTTATTTCGACCAAGTTTAAAGACCAAAAGCGACACCTAAGGGGACTAACCTAGGGTCTTGAGGGCTCATCAATCATGGCCTTGCCTACATTATACACGTAGAGGCTTGGAGTTTGCTTATTTTCAGTCTATGTGGCTCATCCAGAGACAAGCCTACGATGTTTTTTCAATTTTTTGTGTTTACTTTGTGGTGGATTTTGTTTATTTTTTGCTATTTTTGGCTTTTTTTTTTTGGTTTTCTAGATGTTTTGATATTTGAGATATTATTATGTAGGGATATCAATAGTCTTTTGAGTTCCTATTGATAGATGAGCTAAAATCAATTGATCTAATTGAGTAATTTTTTATGATGATAACATTGTTGAAGATACACGACAATGTAAGGATAGTGTTGTAAAAATAAGAACACAAGGAACAGGAAGGATTCATCTCAAGATGATGATTGATTTATCTAATAATTAATGATTGATATTTTGTAGCTAGGCTAGGAACAAGATTGTTGAATGTTTTGATACCATGTCGAAGTGTCAACAAGATGCAACTAATATGGTTTGGTTGAATTATATGGCCAATGCCTAGATCACAACATGAACTAGAAGACATAAATCAAGATTTAATCTGAAGCAAGATGTAAGTACTTTCCCCTAGTGTCTAGCAATGTAGGTGATGGATTATCTTGTGATAGGATAACATGTTTGGATAGAGTATGCCCCTTTGGACAATTCCTCATGGCTTAGATAATACTAGATAGGATAGGATCAATGATAGTGACCCATGTCAAGATGTTTTCCATAAGAAAGTGTAAAGTGTACACCAAACATTTGTCAAGATCAAGATAAGTTGGATTTGGATAAAAATGGATTGGATTTATTATGGATAAGTTGATATACTTCCACCTAAAATGGTGCATGTAGAAGCTTGATTCTACACATGATGCATGTTTTCCATGTTCGCATCATGGTACTTGTCCAAAGTGCCACCATAGTGGTTTTCACTAGAGGATGATTTTTCTCTTGACTATTTTCTTTGTTTTTTTCTTAATTTTTTTGATGTCACACAAGACACATATTTACTAGGTTTTCATCATGGTGACAATTTTTTGATCATGTTAAACCACCTAGTGGTGTTGATGTAGATATTGTTGGTGCTTATATGGGTGTTGTTGCTATCATGATTTTCCAATTGTTGGGCTTAATGTGTCTCAACCTTAGAGTCCTAACATTGATTTAATTGTTGTAATTTATATATTTATTTGTATTATTTAATTTCCTATGGTGTCATGTCACTAATTGGGACCCACCGACTAGGTGGCATCCCCATTGGAGGTGACTAGATGACACATCATCATCCCAAGTGGACATAGGCATCCCACTTTTAGAATCTATGACATATGACAGATTCTATGATGTGTCATAAGACATCTTTGAATGCATGGAGAAAGTTGGCGCCCAAGATGGGTTATGACAGGATGTAAGAGAATCAGATATTTTTATCCAGTTATGAAAAATTCTCTTATATTTGTAAGTGTTGTCAACTATGATAGGTTCTATGACAATTGTAAGATGTGTAAGGCATCTATCATAGCCTATTTTTAGCATATTCTAGGTTCCCAACCTTGGAGGAAGAATATTTTCATGTATGACAATTGTAAGGGGTGTAAGGGAATATTGTACATGTGTCCAAATGCATGTCTAAGGTGTTGAATATTGTGACATATGGATTTGGACACCCTTCACCTTCTAGATGCTTCTTGAAGCTTGTAACACTTTTTATTAAGTGCCTTGTGTTGTAGAATACATAGTTTATTTACAGGTAACGAAGTGATGCCAGTATCACTCCAGAACAAGTGTTCTTGTTAAAGAACTTGTTGAAGAAGCTTGTACTTGGTGATATTTTTTAGCCATTATTTGAAGTAATAGAGAAAGTATTGTGCTTTTGGAGGGTGGGGGTTTTTTACTTGAAAGGGTTTTCCCCACATATATTTGGTGTCATTGTTTTATGCATTCTTGTTGTTCTATTTCCAATATTCTATGTATGTGCTTCTTTATTGTAACAATAAAAGGTGTTCAAAGAAATTTTTGTAACTCTCCTCTAATTAGATTAGTGTAGGAAGTTATTTCTGCTCACCTGACTTCCTTTCAGTTGGTATCAGATCCTGTCCATCCTTGGTTCCTTTGTTGGGTATAAGGTTTTTTTGAGCTAATCACTGTTTCAGTGGGAGTTTTACAAAAGTGTGTGTTTCATTACCTTGTTACAGGAAAGAGATGGAAAAAATAATAGTGGTAGTTTTCAGTTGTGGAAGCTCTAAATGTAAGACATGTTAGTAGATTGAGACTTATGGCTTGCAATTTCTAGAACCAAACCTTCACGCATGAAACAAGAGGATTCAGATCTCATGGATAGGAAAGCCAAGGGTCTTATTAGATTCTATTTAGCTAATTTTTTTCTCTTAAATTTCCATGAAGAGAAAAATTCTACTTCTCTGAGGAAGAATCTTGGTGATGTCTATCAGGCTAAAGCCCTGGTAAACAAGATTTTCCTTAGAAATAAGATGTATTCTCTAAAAATGGAAGATGGAGGGTCCATAGCAGATCACCTAAATGCATTTAACATGTTGGTTTTGTGAATGCCTAATCTACAATCTACTAACAAGTGGCAAACAAACAATGGTTAGTCAAGTTAGAAACCCAAACAAAGCATTCCCTATGAGATTCTTGGTTAAACAAAGATGAAAACATGACATGAAAGTGTTGATGTGGTGTTTTACACACTTTCTCAACACAGGTAATGCATAGGTGCACTCCCTCTCTTGAAAGTAAACTTCCAACAACAAGTTGCTGAAAATCATCCCAAGGTCTCTTGGGTGTTAGGTCATGACTTGCATAGAATTCCTCAGTTGATAATTGATGTGATTTTGCTGGTAACCACAAGGAAGACTTACAAAACTGGATAGAAAGAAGTGGATCTTGAGAATTGAATTTCCTTGAGATGGAAGTTAATATGCACTTTGTTGCAGGTTCAAACAACAATCTGGAACTCCAATGTTTTTCTTAAGTTTCAGCTTTACAATGTGCAATGAACCTTAGCATAGGATATTTCTAAAAAAAAGGGAAAAGGCCGAGAAGAGAGGGTGTTCCTGGATCTGTAACTAACCATAAACAGTGATCATGGAGGTTTCTACTGTGGACAACTTCCTTAAAACATAATTTCACTTAACCAGAAATTTCACAGTATCATAAAGTTTGTGCCATCTTCTAAGGTCTGCAAGTGTTTTACCATTCATCCACCATATACATGTATGAACAAAGATAAAATTTTGAGGAAGCTTTAAGTTTAAGTTTAGACTAACTTTACACAGCCATCTACCAACAACAAACAACAAAAAGTATGGACTAGGAAGGCACCTACACAACAGAAGTCTTCACTACCACATAACAGCATTACCAAATATATCAAAGAAAGCTATAACTAACTAAAAAATAATGTAAATCTAACTATATCAACTAACTATTGGAGATGAATCATGAAATAGGCAAAGAAACTCAAAAATCCACCAAAGTCAATGTATTTCTATTAAAATTTCTGCAAGATGTCATTAATACAACTCAACTCTCCCTTGAAAATGAGAGGAGACCCCCTATTTATAGTGTCCAAAAGTTAGAATGAATGGCCAAGATTAAATTGCTTTGTGTGGCTAATAGTCACTACAAATTAGGGTTCTACCTACTCCCAATATATTACAATTTAAAAATACATTATTGTCCTTATCCCTATTTTGCCTTCTAGTGGCAGCACTGTAGCATTTTGTCTTTTTGTTGATTTCCCTTTGCTGTAACTATTTTTTAAGGAAATATTCACCAATAATAGGGTTTCCCTCCTACTTTTTCAAAGCAGCATATTCCATGAACTTTAGAATTAGAGGCTGGAGCTTATCAACTTCCAAAATTTTAGATTGCAACACTTGATAATTCCACTCCTTGGATCTGTCGGTGAGCTTTTCCCAGTCTTCATCATACTTGGCAGTGTGGTCTCTAAATACCTCTGACTAGGTGAAGGCTCGGGTGGCAAAGTGCATGAAATTAGTGGTGATCTCATCTGACATCCCATCCCCCATCTTCTTCTGGAAATGGGGCTTTATCTTCTCTAGATCAATTTGCACTACAGGCATATCATAGCCTGTCATTAGCTTCAAGTATCAAGTGCAATCTGCTCTGACTTCCTTAGGCCAATCAATGTCTAGATCCAATTTTTCGAGCACCTGCTCCATCCTTTCCTTTTGGTTCATGAAATCTCACTTCCATACATCCACTAGCCAGTGATCATCCTTCTTAAATGCAAGCTCTTTTTCCCAAGTTGCACTTGGTAGTTTGAGAATAGCCTCAATCTTTGGGTAAGTGGACTCATATCTCCTAAGGAATTCAGTGCAGAGTTTCCTTGTACCCTCAAGAGACTTCTATAAATCTAATAACTTGTTTGCTATTCTCATAGCAAGACTGATTCCCTTGTTTCCTATGTACAAGACCTGTCAGAACCAGCTCTCCATGGTCTTATCCAAGTTATTTCTCTTTTTGAGCTTGTCTATTTGTTCTTTTCATGATAGCAACTGCGGCGAGGCCGAAGACATGGTAGGCATTTCCTTTGTTGACTACCACTACTAGATGCAGGTTGTTAGATCAGCCACTTGTGTCTTAAGCTCTTCCTTTGAGATCTTATCTTGTTGTATTAAATGCACTACTATGGCGATGGATTCCTGAAGGTGCTCCACCTTCTGCTCTCTAGTAGTTGTTCCTAAATCAATAGTGGACACATTGTAGCTTATACCTTTTGTTCCCACTACTAGCATTGCTACTTGTACGGTCCTAGATTTGGAGGCATCTATCATCACCTTGGATCTGACCCTAGGCTTCTTTTCTTTCTTGGTACTGATTTATGCTTGGGCTAAGATAGCCTCTAGTCTTGCTCTTGGATCACTTGGGGCAGGATCTTTCTTCTCAAGCTACTTTTCCAGCTAGTCAAGCATCCAAGATTTTCCCTTGGGTGACTCACGTCCACCCTCTTCTTCATTCCTTCTAACTTCAAATTCCTTTTCCTTGGAGGTCTCCTTCTCCACTCTAATTTCTTCTCCTTCTTCATCAGATTCTCAGAGGAAAACTAGACATTTGATTGGGGACTTGGTGGGTAGGAATTTTTTGGGACTTTCTTCCCTCTCAGCCTCCTCTTCTTCCTTTTCTTCATTTTCTTCATCATGTTCATCTTCATGCTCATGCTCCTCAGGATATTTTGTTTCAGGGCTCTTGTCAATTTGGATCTCTTTTTTAGGTTGGTCTTCTTCTTTATCTTCCTTCTCCTCATGTAGAGGTCGTATATCTTCATGTTCTTTCCTCTCCTGTTCTTCCTACCCTTCTGAGGCAGGTACCTCTTCATCATTCCTAGGGCCTTCTTCTTGTTGTTCACTTGTTGGAAGTTCCATATTTTCTTCCATCTTTTCATCTTCTTTCCCTTCTTCCTTGGGAGGTGGTCTTTCAATTTCCTCCCCAATGTCCGCTAATTACCAAGCCAGCTCTTCCTCAAGATCGACATCAAAATTTTCTACAATATATTTTTCACTAGCATCTTCTTCTTCTTCTCTTTCAGAGGATTATGCTTCCTCCCCTTCATAGACCACCTCATCAATTTTCAAATAATGGTACTTTGGGTTCTTGTGATATTCATCTGCTTCCTCTTCCAATGCTTTTGTTTCTTCAATCTCTCACCTTTCCCATTTTGTTGATATTGCCATCATGACCTTCATCTTCGGGGGCTCAGTTGGAGGCTTTGAAATTGGAAAAATAGTGAGAACTTGTGCCAAGGCAACCTGGATGGCTGGATTCAGTAATACTTCAAAAATTTATGAGGGAGCATTTTGCATGTGTCAGGAAAAATCCTTTGGGAGCAAGAGTGTTGGCATTGGAATTGTTGTTGTTGCTAATGAAAGTGATGTGGTTGGGGACATGGAGGCGGAGGGGAGTGGAGAGGTGGTGGCGGAAGAAGAATCAACCACCATGATTGGCCTAGTTGGTGAAGAAGAGGTAAGGTGGACTGAGATTTCCACTGTAGGCAGGGAGCTACCCACCATAGCTTGAGACATCAGAGGAGGAGTAGCAGTGATGGAGGCAACCGGTGGAAACTTGGGCTGATTTGTTTCCATTTCATGCCCTTCATGGAGCAAGTCCTCCTAAATAATAGCCATTGCATGGATACTGCTTGACCTTCTATGTTTTTTGGAGGGTTCACCTTACGTAACCTTTCTTGCATACACTTTCAGGCTAGGTTGTTTCTCCTCAGTCTCTTTTCTTTTCCTTGATCTCATGAGCAGAGGGGATTTGCATGTTTATCTTGTTGAGGTTGTAGCAAATCCATAATTTTTTGCACTAGGCTCACTTTCGAGCCCTTCATAGGTTAGGATGACCCCTTGTTCCTTCAACCGACAACCTACCCATTGACCAATTCTCTTGTATGAGCTTCGATTGGCTTAGTTATGATATTGGGGTCACCGACCTATAACTCGTCCCAATATATTGTTGGCAGCAGTAGGTTGGTAATTGCATTGTATCGAGGGTCCATAATTGTGCTCTCATACTCTTCCACTTGATCATGCACTACAAACAAGTTCACCCTTTTCACAAAGTAGACAGTCATTCGCACGTAATTCCTCATGCGCACCTCCTTATCATCTTTGCAGTTTTCCCAGAAATCTTCAACATGATGCAGATGGGTGTAGTCGGGTCCAAGTTCTTTCCTTATATGCCCATAAGGGTCCATTCGTGGATGGGTGGTATGCAGCCAGAAATGGTATTCCGCTAACTCCTTTTTTGAATTCCCAATGCATTGAGAGGTATTCATCTTATACATCCCTTGGCCGAAAGATAGGGGATACAAAATCCCAGCCAAATGCTTGTTGCTTAGCAAGGTGTGTACATGTCACAATTGTCGAGAGAGTTCCAACAATATTATCCAGTCGTTAGGGTACCGAGGTAGTTTGTTCGGCCTTTCTGTGAAGCCTTGAGTGTGGATGTATGTGAACTTGGGATAGTGGATGAATAAGAAGGCATATTTTTTAAGGAAAGTGTGAGCACTATGGGAGACTCGCCTTTCAAAATTGCCTTCAAGTAACCTGATAATATGACCTATGAAAGTGTCATTCACCCTATAATAATCCCTCTTGAAGTTTTTGAATTACAATTGAGGGTACCTATCATAGACCTTTAGCTCTCTACCTTTTCTTCATTTGGGGCTCTAAACAAGCCACTATATTGCCTTCGTTCGGCTAGCGAATACACTAGGTAGGATATCATGTAAAATTTGGATGTCTTTTTAACATTCATGAACTGCTCGTGGAAGCAATCACTGATGATTTCACCCCAATAGAATGTGGTCTCTGTAGCATCATCCTCTTTTCTGTGAAGAATCTTTTCAAAAAAGTAGATCATCCATTCCTGGAAGTAGGCAACGGTGGGAAGGCCCATTACCCTGATCAGTAGGGTCACTAGATCATGATAATCTTCATAGAAATCACTGTGGAAGAGCTCTTGGGGAACCTTAGCAGCACTGCCCCACTTCTCCTTGAGCCAATATTGATTTATAAGCTTTTTGCATTGCAAGGGATCTTTGTCCCACATGTCCTTGCAATCTACAATGGTCGGTACTTCCATTTACCTGAAGGTAGGGATGTGAAATGTCTTGGTTATTGCCCTGGGGGACATGTTGACTAGAATGTTCCCATCCCTATCTACTATTGTCTAGGTTTCTGGCTAGTATGCTACACTGCAAGTCATTACTAGCTCAGGGGCAACAAGAGATGGAGGGAAGCCTGCAGCCTTAGCAATTCTGCTACTTTTAATTAACCTCACATTTTCTATTGTCAGATTGACTCTAACCCTCTATTTAAATTCATCAATATCAATATGCCCAATGTTGGTATTTGTAATCTCCTTCCAATCCCTGATAACCTTTGAATGCAATGGATCCCCCTAGAACTAGTACTTCATTTGATCCTTGTCCTCTTTTCCATGAGGAGCTCTTCCTGTTTTCTTTCCTTTGTCCTTTTTTGTGGCTACCCCCAAGGGTCCTGTACCTAATTCCATATATCCTGCAAACAAAGGCATGATGAGCATAATCAAGCATGAAGACACAAGTGTTAGCCAAAATCCCTGTGGATTGATTCAGATTAGATGATACATCATTCAAGAAATCACACATTTTCTCAAGAATGTTATTAGTAACTAGCTGGAAGGATTTTGGATGGTCCAGACTTCCCTGGTAGGATGGTTGTTTTGAAGGGCGAACAGGGCAGGGCAATTTGCATGTTTTCTCCCACCTTTAGATTAAGATGATTTGAAAGGTTCATGCAGGAGAGGGTCCCATTTAAGCATCTGCATTAAAGTTCATTTCTAGATTGGAGGTCATTTGGATCATCATTGGGGGACTCGGGGTCATGAGGAGGGAAAGCTGTTTGAGGTTTGTCATTTGGAACGGCTCTGATGAAATGACATTTTGGGGCAGAGTTCTAGGGTTCAAGACCTACGAGGCTGAAGGGTGGTTGTCATAACTCCTTACTCGATTAAATTTTTAGATCAAAAGGTTCAGGAAGCTGCATGAGAATTTCCGTTTGGAACGGCGAGCAACAGGCGATAGTCCAGCGGGAGCAACCCGATAGACCAGACCTGGACATGAACTTGGATTTCAGTTTTCTTCATTCAGTTGCATCAGTAATGGGGGTATCAGGCCCTGGAGATCAAATGGATGAGCTCACTTTTCCTTTTGTGACGGTCAGAATGAGACAGAGTCCCGACAGTGGAAGTCCAGTGGAGGCGACTTGGTGAAGGCCAAGACACTTAGGTTTTCATTTCATGTTCATGCAGCAGTGGGACGCGTGGGACCCAGAGGGTAGAAGGTGGTCACTTGATAGGTGTGAGAGATGGAGACATTGCAGCAGAGCTCTGTGGATGGAACTCCGCAAACTAGGACCCAAGGAATACTAGGGATATGGAGGTTTGTTCTACTAACTCAGGCAGCGAATTGCAAGGCAGGTCCCTAAGTTTGGGTGGATGAAGCTGATATTCCATTTGGAATGAAGAATGCTATATGGCATCCCAGGGATGGAATTCCATGGTAGCGGGCCCGAGAAGCACGAATGGAGGCAGAGAGTTCAAATTTGTCAAGTTCCAACGACAACGCGACAAGGGCGATCCAGGATTGCGAGCCCAAGGAGACTTCTCGCTATTTCAAGATTGCTTAAGTTTGAATTTTTATTCAATGGTGATGGTGAGGCTCGGATTTGGAGGGTGTGAGCACTCTATGTGAAGAACGACATCGGGGCGGTGAAGTTCCAGATTCAATTTGGGGAGTGATCTGATGGTTGACTTGAAATTTCATCACATGGGTTCTTTAGTCTTCATCTTCCTCTACCGGATGGATGTATTTTTATCCCCACTTACCAATTGTTTCAACATGAAATCACCAAAAAACAAAGCGGGAGAAAGGATGGAAAACTTACCACAAGAACTTGGCGAATAAAGTTGTTGAATCCGCGAGGGGACAACGAAGGATGGCAGCGAGCTCAAATGAAAAGAGTGACGACGGCTCTGGATCTCTTTAAACTAGCTTTGAACTCCTCTGGCCAACCTGACATGTGAAAATGATAGGTTGGATTGGTCTATTTATACCGTTAAGGGCATTTAATGCACCCTATAAATGTGTGTATGACCGCCTGAAGGTTGGTAAGTTCAAATTTCAAAAACGGCAGTGTGGGGTCCAGAACCCAGAGGTCGAAAGGATGTGAGCCGATGGCCATTTTAAATGTCAAGTAGAGAAATCACTGGTAATCAGGGTTCCAAGCTTCAATGGACAGAACTCCAGCGGAGGGCAGCAGTTTGGAAGAGAAAATTCATAACAGAATTCTAGGCATGGAGATTCGGCGGACTGGGCCCAGTGAGATGGACGGCCAGTCAGTTGGAACTTCAGAGTATTAAGGATGGCAACCAAGGAGGTGAGACCCAGACCAAGGAAGGATGAAGCCCTTTGGACATTCTAAAATAGCGAAAACACCAAGGAAATCTGACAAGGGAAACCTGCCATGCAGGACCCAGGGGGTCCCAAGGACACTGGTAGAGGCAAGGACCTAGGACTTAGCAAATTTTGCAAGGGTAAAAAATGGTCAACTTGATATGAGACTTTGGGGGCACACTAAACACTTGGGACACCAATACAGGGGCACGCACAATGAGGCAGTGACAAAATAACCTAGAAAGGTGAAGGAAAGAGAGGGTCACCGTTCTGAACAGGCGTGTGTGCTGAGAGCACAACAAAAAGAATGAAAGAAAGAAAATGATAACATGTAATCAAGTAAATCAACCAAATCTCCATCTCATAGGGGGATTGGTGCTCCTTTGATTTGGAAAGAATCCCTTTCCCAATCCCTTCAATAAGCTCCAATGATGGAGAAGATTCCAAGTGTGAGATTGATGCTAAGTGATGCTTAAAACAAGATAAAATGATATGAGAAGAGTGAGTGCTATGAATGAAAATGCCTATAGTAAGATTGTTTCAAGTTATGGATACATTTCAAGTAGAAGAGGCTTCTACTTATAGGAGAGAAGGAATGAAGAAAGATTGAAATTGGTGAATGTGGGATTAAAATGGGAGCCAATAGGAATGTGACACTTGTCACAAGGCTAGAGGTTGGAGGTGGAGCATATTTTGGTGGAATGTCTGAGTAAAGAGGGTGTAAGAGAAATAAATGAAAATGGTTGAGTATGTAAGAGGATTCTGTTGAGAATGTAAGAGAATTTAAGGGACAAGATGGGATGTAAGGAGTAAATGCCTTTGTAAGAGGTATTTACGGGTGTGTAAGAGCTTTTTGGAGGGAAATTGACTGAAGGGGTGGTTGAGAGGAATATCCCTAGGAATATGCCATTGTGAGGATAAATAAGGTAATTAAATAATTAAAATTAATGAATTTCATGTTTAACCTAGTTAGTTGACCATGGGTTTAGTTTGACCAAGGTTGAGTCAAAAGTTAGAGAATGGGTAATGAGGATTAGGAGTTAATTAATTCAAAATTAATTAATTTGAAGGAATTAGGGGGTTTATGACATTTGATTTACTAAATCAGATGAGAGGACTTTAGGGTTTTAATTAAATAAATTGATGTATTTAATTAAACATGATGAACATTAGTGAGAAGGAAGTGAATTAATCAAAATAAACTCAATGACTTGATTAATAGTAGAAGTGATGTTAATTAATTAGAATTAGATGCATAATGTCAGTCAGGCCTATTTTAAGTGTCTACATTTTGCCCCTATTTGAAGTGAGGTACCTACTGCATTGGTTCAAAGAATAATACTGTCGATATGAAAATTCATAAATTTTCTAATTTTTTGGATGCCCCATTGTTGCCCCAAGGGAAGGAATTACACTGTTACATTGCCCCCTCGAGAGATCGGGCAAAAATGTTAATTTTGGGTCAATCTTGCAAAAATGATTCAACAATGATTCAAGCACAAAAAATAGCCTACAAGACGCGAAAACAAGCTAACGATGATGAAAATGGGTGAAAAATAGGCTTTGTTGCGCGAAAAACGGATGAACAAGCTCAATAACCCTAATTTTCTAGCATAAAAAGGAGGGTAGGGGTCATTTTCAAATCATTTGTGCACCTAACCTTCTAGGTTTCTCATGATTTTTCTCTAACGTCCTGACGGAATGGTGGCTCGTGAGCTTCCCGGCCATTGGATGCAGTGGGTCCAAGAGTTCCAGCGGGCTCCAGACGTAGGACCCTTGGTACGTAACTCAAAACTTTTCTCATTTTTCACGTTTTTGGTGCATTCAATAGGGTCCAAATAGGTCATCCAAAAGTAGCTCTCTAAGGCATCAAAAATAGGTCGATCAACATCGCTTTTGTCGATGTAGACCCGCCTTTGTAGCATAGCATCATGTGGTGTTGTTAGAGTCCAAGGTCGCATTTGCAATGCTGACCCGCCTGTGTGATAGAGCGTCACGCGAGCCAAGAGAGGTAGGGCATCGTGGGGAAATGTTGATTCACCTTTGCAATGAAGCATTGTGTGAGCCTAGAGGAGTCAAGTGCCACCTAGGAATGTTGATTCACCTTTGCAATATGGCATCGCTTATGAATATAGCATCACTTTTGTGAAATCCAGTGTGCCACCTTTGCAAATGCCGACTCACCTTTGCAATTTATGGTTTTTTTAATTTTTTATTTTATGTTGGTTTGATAAAATTTGGTTTTGTAGGTGTGTTGAATATAGGAGGTCCTTCATTCACTCCACTTGAAGGAGCACAGAGGTCGGATCCTGGGCTGAGTGAGGCATTTGTCAGACGATGCATTATTTTTCCTTTGTGTGATTGGATTTGGCCACGCAATGCAGATACCGGCAATACAAATGAATCTAGCCATGATGAAAACACTTGTGGAGTGATGGCAGAGTGAGACATCGTTGTTTCATCTACTAACGGGGGAGGCGATAGTCAATTTGGAGGACATATGGAGGATGCTATAGATGCTCATACATGGCAAGAAGATTATCTATGATGTCAAGGTTGGTCGTGATGCCATGTTCCAAGTGATCGGAGTTGACCAATATGAGGTGAATAGTGGGAATATTGAACTTGACCAATATGTGGGCATTGCCCCAGATTTGACATTATTTATTGGTGCACTAATCTCGGGAGTTCTCCTTCTTGATTGGCGAGCGAGAGGTTGCAACGTGGGATGGGGCATATTCTAGTCCCAAATGATGTAGGAGATGACCGTGTATGCATGGGGGCTAGTTGTTCTTGCCTCTTTATATCATGACATGCAATAGGTGGCATACCTAGGAGCCCACAACATTGGGGCCGTTGTTACATTACTTCACGTCTAGACATATGAGCACATAGTGTTGTTGAGGCCGACTATCGTAGATGTTCAGACAGACCGTGATGATCATGTGATATACAGATATAGGGATATGACTACCCTCCATTATAGATGCATTATTAGTATCCCCCACTGGAGGTGGGTCCTTGATGAGATGACAGTTTTCAGATGGAGGCCTTGGCTCCATTACCACAAATGGCATGATGATGATCATCATTTATTTTACTACCACTAGACTAGGTATATGTAGGGGTGGGAGCACCATATGATAGAGCTCTACCTTCTTCAAAAAGTAGCGAGACAGTTTGGAGAGGTACAGGATGCACCCAATGTTGCATACAAAGCCATATTTGGTGGGAGAGCATGAGAGATCACCTAGGGGCAGCAGATCCAACCCCAGGTGGTGATTGATGATTTCAGGTAGCTAGTGATGCAACCATGGGTTTACTTTGATGGTCATTAGGATGTAGACATGACATAGGCCTATGATACTTATTGGCATACCCATGCCCCAATCAGATTGGCACTGTCGATAGTTCCCATAATAGTTAAGGGATAGGTGAGAGGCCCTCGGATCAGTTAGCAACCACCATAATATCCATAGGATGGGCAGGACAATCATGTTGGGCATGATGGAGATGTTCCCTTGGTAAAACTAGTGGGTCAAAGGGAAGCACAACAACCTCCACAACAGCCACCACTAGGTCCCAATCCATGGGATGCACAAATAGTAGCCCTGCAGGCACAGGTTCAACTTGTGAAAGGATAGTTATAGCAGGCTACAAGATTGATTCCAACACTGACCCAGGAGAGGGATTAGGCTAGGTAGGAGGTGGCCTAGGAGCATCAAATGAGATAGGACATAGATCTTGGTTTGGCACTAGAGACAAGGCACCGACAACAACTAGAGGCTACCACACAGTAGTCATAGGGATAACCAATAGTCCCCGCTTAGATGTATGGGATAGCCATACAAGAGGCTTCCTACTATAGTACATTATATTACAAATCATGTCCACAAGAGAATCAAGAGCCATATTTTTCTCACATCAACTAGGTAGCACCGAGTAGGTCTCATGGGGGACATTAGGTAGGCCAACAAGATCACACTACAAGAGCCAAGGCAGTCATCACAATGATCGATAGAGCAATGGGAGATAAGGACATTGATATTTCTTACACACTTTTTTGATGTACAAGCTGATTATATGATGTATATACATTCATTGGCTGAGTTTTGATTAGCCTTTTATATATTCCTTATGTTGACATTACATATCTAATTTTGATTGTATCATGATATTCAACTTTTTTCATATATATATGAGATGGCTTTGATTTATATGATGTGATGCTATTTTATTGTACTTTATGTGTTATGGATGTATGGCTGCATATGATATCGATGGATATAATTAATGATCATGATATGATGTTTTATGCTTTATGATGTGATGTATGTGATGCTATGTATGTATGATATGAATGCACATGTAATGTATGATGGATTTATTCCTATTTGATGATGATTGTATGGATGCATTTATATGCATATGTGATGGATGTAATGTAATGTTATGTTTAGACTAACAAATCTATATTATGTTGATGATAATGCAAATGTAGTGAATTAATATGCTTATAATAACAAATCTATATTATCCTAAACAACTTAAATGATGATGTAATGCATGTGAGATCGATGCAATGCAATGGATATGTTATTTTCTTTTTTAGTATCTTTTCTATATGGCATATGATGATGCAAGATGTATGTATGGATAATGATGATAATGAAAAATGTGATGATTTAATTAAATAAATCTATATTATCCTAAATACCTTAAGTGATAATGCAATTGATGTATGATTTTTCCTATTATGATGATATGTATGAGTATGAAAAATGTTGATGGTTTGTGGATGTAGGATGCATGCAGATAGATTTTGTTGAATGTCATGATACCATGTTAGCATGAGGAGAAGATAGAGGAAAGAGAGGGATCAACCCTTGAATCCAAGAAGATGTAGAAGTCCAACAAATCTATGAGTTGTTGAGACTTTATTAGATATGATGATGAGTGATGATGATGTGTTGCTTATCTAGGGATTAGGGACGTAAAGAGCATAACTTTCCTTATGTTTGATAACACACATAGATACAATGCATCAAGGTATGGACAACCAGGATGGCGTGGTATCTAGTGCGATGGACTTTGACTCAACAAATAGATAGGAGTATCCTTGTTCACACTCGGCATAAGAAACCTTATTAGGATGTACTTCAGACATTTCCAACATCTTAGACCAAAACAAAGAAAGACAAAACCTCCCAATGTAATAGTCAACAAGGCATCCAAAACATCCTCCCTACATACCTAACAACGTGAGTATCACCAAAGTTATATTACAAGAATATCCAACAAGCACAACAGAAAAAAGATAATGATAAATGTCCCATTCCTTTCTCTCTAAATCATTTTCATAGACATCATCAAGAGGTCATTGGAATGAGCATAATAAGATAAATCAAAAGAAAAGCTCAAGTAAAACAGACAAGCTAATGTTCTTCATACCTCTAACCAAGACTAAACTATGATGATGCCTGATGTTGATGTCCATTATAGGAAGGATTCATCCTAGGACATGATTATCAAAATATTTTGAGACTAATGGGGTGATAGGCTATTGATACCAAGAGTTGACCAACTTTTTTACCTATTGACCTAGACTTAAGACCTTGACTTTTTTAGTTTAAACTTAAATTTGCTAGACTTATTTCCAATTTTTTTGTCAAATATTGAAGATGATGATTGATTTATTGTGAGTGGATGCCTATTATGGATGAATGTTGAAATGGGATGGATTATTTTGGTTTTTTTTTTAATGTTTTTGGTATTTTGAAATATTTTGAGGCTTTTTTTTTATCTTTTTTGAGATGTTTTAAAAATGTTTTAATTTTCAAATTCTCCAATTTTTAGGGGTTTTTTGAGATTTGGACCAAGAACCTAACCTAAATACCTATCCTAGTGGTCTCAAGGGATGATCCAAGATTATCCTTGCCTACATTATACATGCAAAGACCACATAGTTCAACTGACGCATACTTGTTTATTGATGAAGATATGAATAAATGGATTGTCAATTTATTGTGATGGACACGTAAATGACTGACCTAATGTCTTAGGGGCCGATCAATGATCAGCCTTGCATACGTTCTAGCTCAGAGACAATGTAGTTTGACATGATGACTTAGTTTTTTCATTTTTTTCTGTTTTTGACCTATTTTTGGATTTTGACATGTTTTGAATGTTTTTGGAATTTTTTTGGTTTTTATGAATGTTTTGAGGATTTTAAAGATATACATGAATCTGATCCTATGCAGGTATAGGGAATTCCCCCAGCGTGATGTGATAGACTACCCTGATATAGGTAGGACAAACTTACCTTAAGAATGTGCCAAGTAGTTCTAGGATGGAACATGATACCTATTGAAAATGGAGGTAATTATGTAGCTTAAAACTTATAAAACTATGAGATTGTAGATATAATTAAGTGTTCTTTGTTACAAATTATTTGTGTATGATTATCTGTTTAGATCAATTTTACCAACTCTAGAAAGAGATAGAAGATTGTAGAAGAATGAGACAAGAAGATAGAAGTGACACAACATATACGTGGAGAAAACATTTCAGAAAAAAACTCTACCACCAAAATCAATAGTGCTTGTATTATTTAACCTTAGAACAAGATAACAATAACACTATATCAATCCTTGATTGATAGGCTTCTTTTTCCTTCAACAATTCTTCTTCACAACCTGCAATAAACTTTGATTAAACTATCTTCAACTTGCTACAATTAATAGACAATAATGAGCATTGCAAACTCCAAAGAGTTATCAATTACAAGAGCACAAAGCTCCTTACACCTATTTTGTGCAAGTAGAGTTCCATCATGTAACATGAAGTCAAAACCAAAGTCTCCTCAATTTAGGCACCCCAAACTGAACTCCTAATTGATCGTTGGTCAAGAAAATATCTTTCAAGCTTCTCCTCAAAGTTGGCGCCCAAGAATGGGCCCACTTGAATTAGCCTTGTAAATATCTTCTCATGCAAAAGGCGTTAACTCAAAGATGCCAACTTGGGTGCCCAAGGTGGGTCCAAGTCAATCTTTGTAAACAGAAACATATCTCTTCATCAATTCATGCAAACAATATGCATGATTAATCATCCCCACTTAACTAACTGTGTGAACCTGTTATCTGTCATGCAACTTATGTCAATTAAAGCCAACTAGCAATCAACTGAAACTAACTGCACACAACTGAAGATAACTGAACCATAACTGAATTGAACTAAACTCCACTCATGTAAATATCAATCCCTAACTTGTAGGATCTTTACATGCATTATTGAAGTGTTATCTATTCTCCAAATAGTTAACTTAAGCAAGGTGGGTTCCACCTTCCATGTGGGTGCCCCATGTGCTCCTATTTTTTAGGAGCTCTTCTTAGGTGTCCCCACATGTTCCTATCATTTAGGAATAATTAAAAATGTCAGTTTACATGTTCATTTCATTCGAATTTAATCTCTTTCTAATCCTAGTGTTTGGGAACACTTTCCAAGGACTTAGGAGATACATGAAATATGTTTAGGATTGCAATTAAATGGCATCCTATTCCCAACACTCTCCCTCTTGACATATACATTGAAATTATTCTAAACAAGGAATCATTATTATAAATCAAGTACAGGACTCAAGGCCAATAGCCTTCCTGCACCAAGAGAACTTATCTGTAGGAATTGGCTTCGTAAGATAATATGCAACATTGATCAAAGTGTCAACTTTCTCAATCAAAACCTTTCCACTCTCAACCATTTCTCACACAAAGTGATACTAAACATCAACATGCTTAGTATGAGCATGATACATAGGATTTTTGGCTAAACAAATAGCACTTTGACTATCACATTCAAGTTTAATTTTCTTGCAATTAAAACCAATACCTTTCCCAAGTCTTTGTAACCAAATTGCCTCTTTAGAGGCATGTGTAGCAGCCATGTACTTTGCTTCTATGGTGTAAAAAGCAACTTTGGGCTACATCTTACTCATCCAACTAACTGCAACTCCAAAAAAAGTAAACACATAGCCACTTGTTGACCTCCGACTATCCAAGTCTCTTTCCCAATCTAAATCAACAAAACCCTATATGTCCAATGATTTCTGCATAATATCAATATCATTAGTACCATGATAAACAAAACAGTAATCAGATGTACCTTGTAAATATCTAAACACCCTCTTAAAATAAGTTCAATTTTCTTTACCATGGTTAGACATAAACCTACTTAGAACTCCCATTGCTTGGGCTATATCTGGTCTCATACAGACCATTGCATACATTAAACTACCAACTGCACTAGCATATGGAATTTCAGACATTTCCTCATAATCAAAATCAGATTTAGGACTCATGTCTAAACTTAACTTTGTACCAACTGGTAGAGGAATATTAATTGGTTTACTATCCTGCATGTTATACCATTTAAAAATAGTATCAACATAGTTTCTTTGACTTAAGCAAAGCTTTTTGTTACTTCTATCTCTACTAATCTCCATACCAATGATATATTTTGTAGCCCCTAGATCTTTTTATCTCAAATGTGCTAGAGAGTTGTGCTTTCAATTCTTTGATCACTACCTTGCTATTACCAATAAACAACATGTCATCAACATACAAGATAATAATTAAAAGCTTATCATCCATGCATTTTATGTAAACACAGTGATCTTCCTCACTCCTAACATAACCAATTTTCAATGCAAAAGCATCAAACTTTTGGTACTAAATTATTGGTGATTGTTCCAATCCATATAAAGATCTCTTTAACCTACAAACCAATTCTTCTTTTCCTTTTACAACAAAACCATCAAGTTGCCTCATATAAATCTCCTCATCAAGATCCCCATGCAAAAAAGTAGTTTTCAAATGCATTTTCTCTATCTCAAAATCATAAGTAGCAACAATAGATAAAATAAATATAATAGAAGTTAATTTAGAAACAAGAGAGAAGATTTCATTAAAGTTAACTCCCTCTCTCTGGGAGTAGCCCTTGGCTACTAATCTAACCTTGTACCTTTCAATATTACCATCTGCTCCAATTTTCTTTTTAAAGATCCATTTACAACCAATGGCCTTTCTTCCTTTAGGAAAACTCTCAAGATCCCATTTGTCACAAGTATCCAAGGAATCCATTTCCTCATGCATAGCTTGTGACCAAAGCTTGTTGTCATCTGAAGACACAACTTCCTTATAAGATCTAGGTTCATCATTAGTACTTATCAAAGCAAATATACAACAGAAATTAGGTGAGCTATACCTATCAACGAGATTCCATTGTCTTTTGGATCTTCTCAAAGTGGGTTCTTCTTGTTACTCAATATGCTCATCATGAACATCTATCTCAGAAGAACTATGTGAACTCTCCTCATGAAATCCATCCAATTGTTCTTCAACATGTGTATCTTCATGCTTCTCAGTATTTATATCAAAATTCACTATTCGAGAAGTATCCTTCTCCTTTGGTTGTTCTCCTAAATAAGCTCTAAATTCCCTAAAAATCATATCTCTAGATAAAGTAATTTTCCAAGTTAGAGGATTCCAAAGCTTGTAACCTTTTACATTTTCACCATAACCTATGAATATGCATTTCTATTCTTTTGGATCCAACTTAGATAGCTTTTTGTTAGGCACATGAACAAAATCCTCACAACCAAAGATCCTTAAATATGCAACACTAGTTTCCTACCTAACCACATTTCATAAGCGGTTTTATCTTCAATAGATGAACTAGGAGATCTATTGATTAAATAACAAGAAGTACTTACAGCCTTGGCCCAAAGGCACCGATCTAGCTTAGCACTACTTAACATACTCCTAGCTCTTTCCATTAAGGTTTGGTTCATCCTTTCTGCTACTCCATTTTGTTGACGTGTATATGGAGTACTTTTTTGTCTCACAATTATTGCATGCTTACAATAATCATCAAATTTCCTAGAACAATATTCACCACCATTATCTGATCTCAACACTTTTATCTTATGATATGATTGTTTCTCAACGAAAGCCTTAAATTCTTTAAACTTATTAAACACATCAGATTTGTTATGCATGAAATAGATCCAAGTGTATCTTGAGACATCATCAATAAATGTGACATAATATCTAGATTTTCCAATAGAGTCAATATCCACAGGGCCCATTACATCTAAATGAATAATCTCTAATAATCTTTTCGCTTTATTTGTTCCATTTGGAAATGAAGATCTAGATTTTTTTCCAAACACACAATGCTCACAAAAATATTTCTTTCCAATATTATAATAAAGAATATCGTCAACCAATTTCTTATTAAGAATGGTCCTAAGACCTTTTTCACCAATGTGTCCCAATCTATGGTGCCACAACATACATGTATTTTCAACTTTAGTTACATTGGCTAATTTATTCAAATTGGAGGTATTAAGCTTAAACAAAGTCCCAATTTGAGATCCTTTAGCAACCACCATATTCCCTTTCACTAATCTACAACCACCTTTGTCAAATGTCACATGCATTCCAAAATCATTGAACTTAGATATAGAAAGTAGATTTTTATCAAGTCCTGGAATATGTAAAACATCATTAAGGGTCTTAACCCTACCATCACTGAAACACAACTTTACCTTTCCTTTGCACACAACCTTTGTTGTGCTATTATCTCCAAAGAAGACATTCGCTCTATCATATGCAGTATACTTAGTGAACCACTCCTTGTTAGGAGTCATATGATAGGAGCAACCTGAATCAATAAGCCAAGAGTTATCACAAATAGTATTAGGTGAAATGACCAATGCATCATTACTTTCATCTGGGGGTTTCTCTATATAAGCATCAAAACTCTTTTTCTTGTTCTTACAATCCTTCTTTACATGTCTAGGTTTCCCACAATTCTAACACTTTACCTTACTCTTACTAGGGGTTTTAGACCATCCTTTGGTCTTAACCTTTCCTTTCTTGTCTCCCTTAGGTTCCCTTTTCTTAGGCCTACCTCATACAAACAAGTCACCTTGGGATCCCATTTTAGACTTCCTCCTCATCTCCTCTAATAGGAGAGTAGGAATTATATTTTCCATCTTAGGATTTGCACCACTACCACTAATAGCAACAATTGGATTTTCCCAAGACTCTGGAAAAGAACAATTAACAAAATGAATTTATATTTATCTTCTAGCTTTACATCTATAGATGGTAATTGACTTAGAATAAAATTAAAAGCATTTAAATGATGTGAAATAGAATCGCCATCTTTTATCTTTAAAGAATACAACTATCTTTTTCAGATACAACTTATTAGTAAGACTTTTGGTTTGATAGATATCACCTATCCTCTTCCACAGTTTATATGCAATAGTTTCATTTGAAACATTCAAGAGAACAACATCAGCAAGACATAATCTTATGGTCCCTCTTGCCTTCTTATCAAGCTTAGCCCAATCCTCATCTGATATCATTGTAGGTGAATTTGTCTCATTAGAAACAACTAACCATTGATCTCTCTCTTCAAGGAGATCCTCCTTTTTTAGTTTCCACGTCTCATAACTAGATCCATTGAATCTTTCAATATGTAAACGCGAAGTAGAACTCATTGTAACACACTTCTTTTACAAATCAACAATAAAAAAATAGTAAAAGCTCCCACTACAACCAAAAAACCTTCAAACTTTTAAGAGAAAGGCATCCCAAACTCTACCCAACCGATAGCTCTGATACCAAATGTTGAAAATGGAGGTAATTTTGTAGCTTAAAACTTATAAAACTATGAGATTGTAGATCTAATTAAGTGTTTTCTTTACAAATTCCTTGTGTATGATTATCTATTTAGATCAATTTTACCAACTGTAGAAAGAGACATAAGATTGTAGAAGAATGAGACAAGAAGATAGAAGTGACACAACATATACATGTCTAGAAACCCTTTTTGGAAAAAACTCCACCACCAAAATCAATAGTGCTTGTATTATTTAACCTTAGAACAAGATTACAATAACACTGTATCAATCCTTGATTGATATGCTTCTTTTTTCTTCAACAATTCTTCTTCACAACCTGCAATAAACTCTGATAAAAATCTCTTCAACTTGTTACAATTAATAGACAATAATGAGCATTATAAACTTCAAAGATTTGTCAATTACAAGAGCACAAAGCTCCTCTAAAAAACCTACACCTATTTTGTTCAAGTAGAGTTCCATCATGTAACATGAAGTCAAAACCAAAGTCTCCTCCATTTAGGTGCCCCAAACTAAACTCCTAATTGATTGTTGGTCAAGATAATATCTTCCAAGCTTCTCCTCAAAGTTGGTGCCTGTTGTGCCTATAGCACACACGCCCCATTCAGAACGGGGACCCTCTCGTTTCACCTTGTTGGGTCACCTTTTCCCTTCACCTAATTTTGTGTGTCCCCTAATTTTGAGTCCTAAGTGATCATAGAATCTTAGAAGAATCATCCCAAGTTTTACCATTTCCCAATTTCCAACTCTTTGGCCTTGGCGGGGTTCTATTGGTAGTCTTCCTTTAAACTTTAAAGTTGACGTCCTTTGGGAAATGTGGGTCTGCCTTTGCGGGCTACCCTACATGGGATTCCCTTACAACATCATTGTTCTAAATGGCTGACTCAAGGCATCTTTCCACCCCATGGGACGTGTGGCTTCGTTCGCCTCTTTCATCATTGACCAACCAAGTGGCCAATCTTTGACTGTCATCCACTTAGCAGACCTCACTAATTCTGGCGCTACCCTTTTCAAAATGCATGTCCACCAACTTTGACCATCACCGTACCTACATTAATGGTTGGCATTAAATTCTATGATTTCTATAAATAGTAGGCTAGACCCATCATTTTCACTGTCAGAAGTTTTAGAAAGCCTGTCAAAGACTCCTACCAACGCCGCCCTCACGCCCACAAGACCGCGTTTCCATTTGTACCTCAACTGTTTGCCATTCTCTTGACTATATTCATTAGGTTCTTTAGGTTGGTCCTCAACCACGAGCCATATTTTGAGTTTTCTTTAAAATTCTGTGAAAGTTGTTAAATTTCAAATAAGAAAACTAAGAATTAGTTAGATGAAACCTTGGTGAACAAAACCCACAAGTCAGAATTTTCATAACCTTCGAAAATCTCCCACGGGCCACGTACAGAACTTGGACCTCCCACAACCATTCTTGAACTAGGGAATTCATACCCTACAGGTCCGCAAGGTGCCCATCATTGTTTCCTTTCCCTTAAGCGCCAAAATTCAAAATCAACCAATGCCTTCATTGAGCCCACAGTTGCTGGGAGACCAACCTAGTCTGTCATCCATCTTTGGCTTAACCAGAATCCATGAATTGCAAAAGAATGATCCTTTGGGTCCTTCAGGTCTGCTAGCATGAGCCTTCGCTTGCAGAACACCCTTTGAGCCCTACCATTCCAAACATCCATTTGATCCCATCCTTCCACTAGGCAGGTCTCGCCCCAGTGACTGTCGATCAAACTTAACCATGCTAGAATTTCCAAGTCTTGACTCAATGTGGAGTTATCAATGTAGACCTCCATCCATGGACTTCCATCTAGGGATTTTCATTTCAAACAGCCTTGGTAACTCGTCCTTCCACCCAGTGGATCTCGCCTTCATGTTCGTTGTCCAAACTCAAAACTAAAGCAACCTACCTATTGCAAACCATTCTTTGCAGGTTTCTGCCCACCTTTTGCCACCACATAAACGACCCCTCAAAATGATGGAACCATAGAGTCCTTTTGAAGAGTGGGTCCAGATCCCACTACTTCCATTCAATTTCCCTTGTCCCAAAAATGATCAAGTGTTGGCCCTTGTGTGCGCCTCTCCTTGCGGACTCTCGTCCTCAGCCCGTCGTGCCTTGTCCATCATTTCAAATAGTTTTGAATGCCCATCTTTCCTCCCTGCGGAACCCGCACTTGCAACTGCCATCCAAGCTCAAAGAAGTGAAAAAGCCTAAGTAAAAGGGACTTTGCAAGTTTCCCCAAATAGGTGGAAACTTGCAGGCGGTCATATTATCATCACCGTGCCAAAACAACCACGAACCCCCTTGGGCCTGCTACACGGGATCTAACCCCATTGTTTCCCTTAGACTATCCTCTAACCAATGAGACATGCCTTTGTTATCTATGAACCCAATGATGCAGGATTCCTTGGGAAAACCTCCATTTCACCTTTGCCATTCTGAACAACCAGCCTCCCATGTCTTTTTGTGCATTCTAGCCCGCACTCATCCAAAATGATTCAGCTTCAACAAATATAATGACATCACCCCTCAAGTCCGCAGGCCCCGCCTAGTGGGATGCCGCCTATGGGGTGCCACCTTTCTAAAGCTATTTTCAAATGGCAGAGCACCAAATGACCAATAGACCTCCTACACCTATGTACCTCAGGCCAACACACTTAAATGTCTAATTTGATGACTCCAAAGCCACAAATCTGGTTTTACCCGTGTATTGAAATAATGCGACCTACTAGTGGACCCCACTTCTCAGCCAAAATCATCCTATGGGTGGAACCCTGCCGGACATCTTGCCTTGATTGTCATCCCTTTTGCATCTTCCTTCAAAATGACTACCAGCCCAAGGAAGTCCACACCCCTAGGCCTGCATCGCCATAACTTCCTCAAACGAGTAGCTAATATTGATCCAAGAGAGATGTTAGGACCTTTGAATGATGAAATACTTGATCTAACATTGTTTTGTTGGATTTTAGCTAACATTCCTCATGTTTTTCTGCTTCAATGTGCTTACTACTCCTTTTCCTATAGGATATATGAAACCAACTTCCAAAACTTCGGAGGTGACCGTTGAGAAAGAAAAGGGAAAGAAGTTAGCCAAGGAACCCAGGGGCAAGGAAGATAAAGATCAAATGAAATAAAATTTTGAAGGGGAACCCCTCGATTCCAAGGTCACCACAGACTGGAAAGAGATCTCAAATACCAACTTGGGGCATATCTACATTGATGAATTCAAGCAGAGGGTCATTCTCAACCCTACCACAAAAAATGCCAGAAGAATTAGAAGAAGTGGGTTGGCCAAGGCTATTGGTTTCCCACTTGCCCTCATTGCTCTCAATCTTGTAATGGCCTATAGAGAGTTCTATCAAGAAGACATTAAAAGAATAGTAGACAAGGACGACAATGCTCTAGCAGACCTCTCTGCCAAGTCTATTAGGAAAACCTTCCACATACCAACCTTTGATGAAATGGAAGAAGAATCTATAGAATATGTTAAAACCACATGGGATGTTGACCCCATCAAGTGTAAGAAGCTTATTAATCAATATTGGCTAAAGGAGAAGAGGGGCAGTGCGAATAAGGTTCCCTAGGAACTCTTCAAGAGAGATTTTCATGAATTTTACCATGACTTGGTAACCTTATTGAGCAGATTCATGGTCCTTCTAACTACAAATTTCTTCTAGGAATGGATGTTCTACTTTATTGAAGAAATCATTAGGGGAAAGACCCAATTCCATTGGGTAGGAATGATCAGCAACTGCCTACATGATCAATTTGTAGTAGTGAAGAAAACATCACGGTTCTACATGACATCATACCTAGTTTATTTGTTCGTCGATCATGCCCAATACAGGGGGTTATTTTTTTCCCCAAGCCTAACTTCGGGAAGGGAATTGAAGGTATATGATAAGTATTCACAACTCCAATACCAGAACTTTAAGAAGGACAATTGTAGAGTTAATGAGGCCTTCATACGGCATATCATCAGGTTACTTGAAGGTGACTTTGAAAGAAGGGTTACACACAATGCTAATGCCTTCATACAATGCTTTGGCTTCATATTTATTTAGTTTCCCAAGTTCACATACATCTAAGCCCAAGGTTTCTCAGAGAAACCATATAAGTTGCCCCAATACCCAAATGACCAGTTGATATTACTAGAACTCTCCTGATAGCTGCAACGTGCACACACCCTTCTGAGTGAAAAACATAGAGTGAGGATCCCTTATCCCCTTACATTTGGTTAGAGAATGTATGCACTTCCTACATCCTAGTGTGTGGAGTATTCTAACAAGGAATTAGTTGAATATAACCTAGAGATCTACACTTCCAGGCCACAGATGGATCTGTATGGCAAGCTGAAGAAGGCAATCGAGATAGAATATGCCCATCTGCATAATGTTGAAGACTTCTAGGCCAATTGCAGAGATGATAAGGAAGTGTGTATGGGGCATTACATGTGCATGACAATGTATTTCATCAAGATAGTCAATTTATTTCCAATACCTGATCATATTGTTAAAGATGAAAGCACAGTGATTGATCCCAAGTATGATGTCGTTGCCAACCTACCTCTACCATTTATTGATTGGGACGAGGAAGATGTCAATGACCTCAACATTCTGATGAATCGCATAGAGGCAAGAAAGAAAAAATGGATAGACGAGCAGATTGAACAACTGAATCTACAAGGGGCTACTCTAACATATGGTGAGCTTGAGGATGAACCCAAGAGTGAAACTGATAGCACCTCTACCATTGCTGCCCCAATAGGAGAGACCTCGATGTATCCTCCCACTACATAAGCTAGGAAGACAAAAGAAGCATCTGAATGCCAACCCAAACCTAGGTATACTCAAGGAAAGCATCAGAAGGTGAACCTTCCAAGAAACTAAAGAAGACGAGCAATTTCATAGAGATGCCAACTATACAGGAGAAACTGCTCCATGAAGGAGAGGAAGAAGAGGTCAAGCAACCAAACTCCCTGCCTGCTACCTCCACTCTCGTAGTCACCGCTACTGCTGCTACCACTACTATTTCTCCTCCACCTACTTCTCGGGCGATGGTTGCCTCTTCTCTACCCGCAGTGGATATTTCAATCCACCTTCGTTGCTTCCCCTACAACACAAGTTATGGTTATAGATTCCTTGTCTACCACCACTTCTCTGCTCTCTTCCTCCTCCATGTCTTAATCATTAGCTCTCCCATTAGCTACTACAATGATGCCAATGCCTACTCTCTCGCTCCCATAATTTTTTGCTTGACACATCCAAAACATACCGATAGAGTTGTCTGGGGTGTTAATGAACCCTGTGGTACAAGCTTCCTGGTGCAGGTTGTTGCTAACCTCCTTGTCCCTCCTTGTCTAACTAAACCACCTATGATGGAGGCGAAAATGTAGATCTTCCAGGAGTTGGAGAGGCAAGAGAGGGAAGCAACCAAGGAGATGGAAGAATAATCAGATGATCACTATGAGCACCCTGAATATCAACATCTAGTGATTGATAAGGTGGTGCACGAGGAGGAGGAGGAGGAGGAAAAATAGTCCTCTAAAGAAGATGTTGAGGAACCAAGCACAAAATATATCATGGAAACCTTCGAACAAGAATTATAAGAGAAACTCACCAAGTAGCTTAGGGACGTTGGAGAAGTAGAAAAAAAACCCTCTGATGAAGAAAAAGAGATAGAAAAAGAAATGGAGGGAGGCACAGAATCTCCAAAATGGGGGCAAGGTAAGAGCCCCGAGCATGATGAAAAAATTCCTCCATTAGGGGAGCAAGAAGAAAGAGAAAGAGGAGAGAAAGAAGAAAAGCTTGAAGAAGAGGCTAAAACCAAGAAAATCCCAGAAGCAGAACGTCACAAAGAACATAGGCATGAACAAGAAGAGGAAAAGAAAACCTCTGAGGGGGAGGACAGCCCCAAGCAGCATACACCCACTGAGTCCCTAGGTAAAGAAATAGTATTCATCTAGGATTCTAATGAGGAAGAAGAAGAAAAGACAAATTAGGAAACTTTGAGTAGCAAAGCTATGGAAATCTAACGTACCTGCGAGGAAGAAGGTGATCATGAATCATCAAAATGGGAATCTTAGGTGCTTGAATGGCTTGAAAAGTAGTTAGAGAAGAAAACCCCAACCCCAATGGATCCGAAGGCGAGGCTACAAGCTATTCTAGCCCGAGCACAGATAAGCACAAAAAGGAAAAGAAGCCAAGAGTTAGATCCCACTTGACAATGGATGCATCACGATCTAGGACGGTATAGATAGCCACTCCAGTAATGGGGGAAGAAGGGGTCAGCTCTAATATTTCTACCATTGACTTGGGGACAACAACAAGAGAAAAGAAAATTGACCATCTTCAAGGATTTGTCGCCACCATTTTGCATCAAATGCATAAGGACAAGACCTCTAAGGAGGAGCTAAAGGCACAAGTGGCAGACTTAGCAGCTTATATTCAACAATGGTCTTCCATTGAGGAGCTTCCCACCACACCATCCACGCCACCACAACTACTATCCAAGAATCACATTGATAAACTAGAGAAAAGGAAAAATTGGACAAAGGCCACAAAGGATTGGTTCCAATAAGTCCTCTACAATGGAAACATGGGCATTGGCCATGCTGTTAGGACAGTAAACAAATTCTTGGAGGTGCACAAACAACTTCAAGAAATCAGAAAATTTTACACTGACTTCCCAAAGTTGTATAGGATTACATATCCTAAAATTAAGGCAATCCTCAGGATTCCCAAAAGAACATGGGAAAAGGAGCTTGCTTTGGTAAAGGATCATTACTGGCTCATCAAGACATTGAAGCTAGGCCTCGACCACAGGAAAGAGATATTAGAATGGGTGCTCCAAGAAGTGGAGCTTGACATTGATTGGGCCAAGGAAATTAGGATAGCTTGTGGGGAGTATTTGAAATTAATTATAGATTATGATATGCTTGTCGTTGAGTTGGACCCAGACAAGATAAGGTCACTCTTTCACAAAAAGATGGAGAACGGAACCATAGATGCACTTACACCAAATTTTGTGGGTTTTGTTGCATGAGCCTTCGCCCAATCCGAGCAAGTGATAAAGAATACTCCCAAGTGTGATAAGGACTGGGATGTGATCATCAGTCGATCAAAGAAATTGAATTTTTAGGTGCTTCAATTTGATATTTTGGAGTGGAGCAAGCTTCAGATGATCAGAAAATTTGTGGAATATGCTACTGTGAAGAAACAAGAAGGAAATCCAGTGATTAATGATGAACTCCTCACAAAGTAGCTGTAACAAGGTAATCAACTAAAGGATGAAAGAGCTACAATGTTTCCCACAAGAGGATGAAATAGGCTAAAAGACAAAATGTAATTATATATTGTAAAATATTTGGGGGTAGGTGAAACCCTAATTTGTAGTGAATCTTGGCCACACAATGAGATTAAATCTTGACCATTAATTTTTCTTTTTGGACACTATAAATAGGGGGTCTCCTCTCATTTTCAAGAGAGAGTTGAGTTTTTGTAAAGACATGCTACTGGAATGTTAATAGAAATTCATTGATTTGGTGGATTCTTGAGTTCCAACATCATGTTGCATGGTTCTTCTTCTCATAGTTAGTGAATTTGGATAGATTTACTTTTCTATTCTATGTGTTTTAGCTTGCTTTGGTAGATTAGTTAATGTTTTTCATTGGTGGTGAAGAATTTGGTGGTGTTGGTGCCCTTCCTTGTTCATGATTTATGTTGTTTATTGATGATAAATTGCAGTGTAAAGCTAGTCTGAACATTATATGAATGTTACACTTAAATTCTATCTCTTGTTCATGCTTTATGGTGAATGAAAGGTTGAAAATTTGTAGACCTTAGAAGATCGCATTGGTTTCATGATACTGTAAGTTGGTTTGGTTAAGTAGAACTTTGTTTTGGGAAGGTTTTCCACTGTAGGGTCCTCCATTGTCATTGTTCATTAGTAGTTTCAGGTCAAGGAACTTACTCCCTTCCCTTCCCTTTTGACCTTTCTTTAAAATAGGTGGTTTAGGTAAATTTCATTGTACATTGTAAAGCCAAATCTAAATATCAAAGTGGAGTTTAGGATTGTTGTCCTGAACTTACAATAATAGAGAAACCCTTCAGAAAATTTTATAAACTCCATCCAAGGATCCAATTCCCCTCCAGTTTAACCCATGTAAGGCTTCCTTGTGATTACCAACAAAATCACATTGAACCAACTAAGATATTCCAATCTTGTCATGACCTGACACCTGAGAGACCTTGGGGTAATTTTCTGTAGCTTGTTTGTAGGAGATTGGATTTCAAGTGAGGCAGTGTGCTTATGCATTTCCTATGTTGAGAAGGTGCAAAAACACCCATCACCAGAACTAGCGCTAGAAGGAGGGTCCTTTCAAAGTTAAGATGGATAGAATTGGATGATTTCCCCCAAAATGTTCTATAGAGTTCTAAGATCCACACTTAACAAAGGGGAATTTCAGGAACTACAGCCCCCTACAAGGGCTAGAAGGACTCAAAGATTAGACTCAACCTCATCCTCTTCATCCACCTCATCTAATTCACCTCCTTCCTCCTTCCATCCACCGCACACTCACCCTTCTTCTTCCACCTCCACCTCTTCTACTCAACCACCCCAAACTACCTTCCAACTGCTCGCTTCCCATGGCTAGGGTGTTGTCCCTATCCCTACCTTCCAAGTCCAAGGTGCAGCCCCAACTGTTGCTGCCCCTGTGTGACCCCAAGTTCCTGTTCAACAAAAAATACCACCTCTGCCTCCCCTCATGGCCTGGCTGGGGAACAACCCCTCTCCACTGATGTTCAATGCTTACCATGACATGCCCAAGAACCCAGAGAGATTTTCCACAAAGTTCAACCCTTGGGACCCACAAAGGACAGTTGAAGAACATATTAAGATATTCCAAACAACACTGAAAGATATGCAGATTGATCACAAAGACGTGGCATGCAGACTTTTCCCTTATTCTTTGGGAGATGAATCCTTTTACTAGTAAATCAATTTTCCAACAAGATCAATTACAACCTAGGACCTTTTGAAGACTGCATTCCTAAGGAAATATAAGATTTTGATCAGCCCCTTAGAACTATATCAGCAATTCATGGCAATCCGTAGGGAGGTTAATGAACCAATCAACTCCTTCAATGATTAGTTTCATCTGGAATACATAAGGTTACAAGCTCCATATGTGCTCAACGATGTCGTTGTCTTGCCTATCTACTATGTTGCCTTGGGTAACCTTACCATAGCATTGGTGAAAAGAATGAACCCACCACAAACTAGATTGGCGGATGCCTATGTTGAGGCAGTAATAGCCAACACCGATTTGGGACAAAATATCTCTAGTCCGCTGAATTCCTTGGGGCAAGCTGCTCATCCTATGTAGATCTAGGGGATCACTCAAGCTCTACAACATTAGATGCCTCTCATGAATCCGGTCCTACAGTTGCCCATAGTTCCTCATCTGGGGTAGCCTATGAATCAAGCACCTCTCGTACCTCATTACTGTAAAGAAAATTAGATGCGGAAATAACTCTCCTAACGTCAAAACCTCAGGGAAGAATGTAGAAACACTTTTAATTTTTCAATTATAGTTCAATTAAGATGCACTTTGAACTAAATATCAGAAACAGAGAATTAGACAAATACAGATGAACACCAGATTTACGTGGGAAAACCCTTACGGGAGAAAAACCCACCACACTAAGAGAAATCACTTTGTATTACAGTAATAAGGATTACATACAAGATTTCTGACTTATCTTTCTGATGTCATAGTACAACAACTTTCACTATGATCAATCTTGTACAAGAACCATCACGTTACAGTCTAAACATAATAGAATTCACTCTAATACAATTCGAACTATTCACACACCTGTTGATCGAACCAACCATCGGACCCATGAGCGTCTGCAACTACAAACTATATTCATGGCATTCCCTGTCTGTTGAACTTCCTCACAAAACTGTCACAATGGACTGTCTCCCAACTGTTCCCATTTAGCTTCTCCTATTGGTCGACAATGAGCCACATAGGATAGTCTCACTCGGTCAAATGGCTTAACACTGTATCGACATGCCGGTGAGACACAAGAAGTGTCTCCCGATGCCCAAAGACTTCATATTCGATATCACCAAGAGTTTTTCATCGGCAATAGGTTACATCGAGTCTAGAGAGCTATCGCTCAGCTTTCGCCATGTCGCCAAGACATATCACTTTCACCGAGACATCCCATCGAGCCTTCATTGTTATTCTGAAACATCCAACAGTCGATGAGACTTATCGCTATCTCCAGGAGGTTACATCGATGTTCAATAGTTACTCCAAAGTATTCAACAGTCGGAAAGACTATCATCCTTCCCTGAGAGTTATATTGAGTCATCAAGGGTTATACTGAAACGTTGGCTTTTCCATCAGCGAAACATACCGCTATCGCCAAGAGACTTAGCGAAACCTCCATGTTACACCAAAGACACCAAACGGTCGACAAGACATATCTTTCACCAAAAGGTTTCACCGAGCTCTCTTAAGTTACACTGAAGCCATACTACTATCGGCAAGACCTTTGCCCATCGCTAAGACCTCACACTGAGACCTTTGTGCTGCTCCAAGTGTACACCGTCGGTGAGACATTCCTTATCGATATAAGTCATACCAAACTCCAAGACTTACCCTGAAGACTTCAAGCTAAACACTGTCGACGAGACTATCATCTCGCTAAGAGCTCATAGCGAACAACCAAGACTCTCCCTGACACCTGATTGAAAGGCCTGTCGGCCAGAGGTCTCCATGGGCGGTAAGAGACCACAGCAAACACAAAATGTCACAGTGATAGGAATGTTCGGTGAGACAGAAGCTAGGTCACAGCGACCTATACAAATCACAATGTATCAAAGCTGCTAGTCGGCCAGATATTATGGATGTCATACCGACTTTTCTCCAGTAGAGGTTACAGCCTGTGATGATTGAGGCATATATTTCCAACAATCTCCCACTTGACGAAGATCACACAGGAACCTCCAGAGCACAATAAAACTTACTGAAAATCATGGGCACTAAGGCCCATCGAACTGGCACACCACTTGAACTTGTCTGTGCTCACTAGCTTCATTAATGCATCTGCAACATTCTCCAGAGTATCGACCTTTTCCAAACTAACCTTTCCATCCTCCACCATATCTCGTACAAAGTGGTACTGTACATCTATATGTTTTGTCCTGGCATGGAAAGTAGGATTCTTTGCTAGACAAATTGCACTCTGACTGTCACAGAAAATAGTTATTTTTCCTTCATCAAAACCAATGTTAGAACACAAAATTTTTAACCAAAATGATTCTTTACAAGCATGTGTAGCTTCCATGTATTCAACCTCCGCAATGGACAAAGCGACTACAGCCTGTCGCTTACTCATCCAACTCACTGCACCACCATTCAACATGAAAATGTATCCACTGGTGGACCTCCTACTATCAATGCCCCCTGCCCAATTAGAATCTACATAACCATGAATGCTAAGAGTCCTCTATGATTCAACCAAGTTCCCATGGTAACACAGAGCATATTCTGAAGTCCCCTTCAAATATCTAAACACTCTCTTCACAGTATCCCAATGTGTTCTTCCTGGATTTTCCATAAATCGACTAAGAACTCCCACTGCTTGGGCAATGTCTGGCCTAGTACAGACCATTGCATACATAAGACTGCCAACCACACTAGCATAGGGTACACTGGTCATGTCCTCCATCTCAGTAGGAGAGTTTGGACAATCTTCAACAGATAGCTTCATTCCCTGCAATACTGGAACAACTAGCTGCTTGTAATCATTCATCCAAAATCTCTCTAGAATAGTCTTGATATACTTACTCTGACTGAGCCAAAGTTTTCTACTATTCATGTCCCTAGTTATCTCCATCTCCAGAATATACCTTGCTGCACCAAGATCTTTCATTTTGAACTTAGCAAACAACTGAGACTTAAGATCAGAAATTATTAGCTTACTATTGCCTATGAACAACATATCATCAACATAGAGAGCAATAATAAGCACTTGATCACTTTCAGCTTTATAATAAACACAATGATCAAATTTTGATCTCACAAATCCCAAAGACAATACAAAAGTATCAAATTTCGGGTACCACATTCTAGGTGACTACTTCAACCCATACAGAGACTTCTTTAACTTGCAAACCAGTTTCTCTTTACCTTTTTCAAAAAAGTGCTCAGGCTAGGACATATAGATTTCTTATTCAAGTTCACCATGAAGAAATGTTGTCTTCACATCCATCTGTTCAACCTCTAAGTCATACACTGTTGTAAGTGACAAAAGAAATCTAATGGATGTCAGCTTAACTACAGGAGAAAAAATCTCCCCATAATCAATTCCCTCTACCTAGGAATAACCCTTTGCAACCAATCTTGCTTTATATTTTTCCACACTGCTATCCAGACCAATCTTCTTTTTGAATACCCATTTGCATCCAATAGCTTTCCTACCTTTAGGCAAGGGCACCAAACTCCAAGTTTCATTTTTTTCCAATGATGTCATTTCTTCATTCGTGGCTTCCAACCAAGAGTCTGAATCAGACATTTTAAATGCCTCCTTTACAGTCCTAGGCTCATTAGTGCTAGAAATTAAAGCATAGGCACAAGTAGAATCTATCAAAGAGAACCCATACCTATCTAGTTGTTTTCTTTCATGGGTTGACCTCCTCACTTGTTGAGGCTAAGGTTCTTCTTCTTCAGAACTTTCAGAACTGCTTGATCTCTCCATAGTTTCAGGTAAATTTTGAATTTTCAATTCCTCTTTCTCTAGTGTAGGAGGAATTCCAACTACATCCTTATTGTTTTCTGACTTTGTCTCTGACTGCAGATCCAAAGTGGAAGGTTTCAGCTCACAAAAGATTACACTTCTGCTATATACAACCTTCTTTGTATCAGGATTCCAAAGCTTGTATCCTTTTATGATAGCACTATAGCCAATAAAAATACATTTGACAGCCTTATTCTCCAATTTAGATCTTTTCACATCCAACACATGAGCATATGCCTAATAGCCAAAAACACGAATATGTCTTAAAGAGGGCTTCTTACCAGACCACGCTTCCAAAGGTGTTTTCTCAACAAGAGCAGAATTTGGAGAACGATTAATTAGGTAACATGCAGTAGATACAGCCTCGGCCCAGAACTTCTCCTCCAAGCCAGCACTACTCAGCATACTTTGTGCTCTCTCCATCACTGTCCTATTGAACCTTTCTGCAACTCCATTTTGCTATGGAGTATAAGTTGTAGTCTTATGTATTTTAATCCCATGGTCTTTGCAATACCTTTCAAAATCATCAGAAAAAAATTCACCACCATTATCAGTCCTTAAGAATTTAATTTTTCTACCAGTCTAATTTTCAACAAGGTTCTTAAATTCCTTAAATCGACTGAACACTTCTGATTTACTTTTCAAAAAATAAACAAATGCTCTTCTTGAATAATCATCAATGAATGACACATAGTATCTTAATTTAGACAAAGAAGGAACATCCACTGGACCAAATACATCATAATGGATATAATCTAGCAAACCAGAAGATTTATGAGGGATGAAATAAAATGAAACACGGTGATGTTTTCCATATATACAGTGTTCACAAAATTCAAATTAAAGATTACAATATTCAAGCCCTTCAACCAAGTTTTTGTTCTTCAAGGTTTTTAAACCTTTCTCTCCAATGTGGCTTAACCTATGATGCCAAAGCATAGTCTTCTCTGCTGGAAGTTTTACTTCCATAGAGTTTACATAATTAGGGATATTTCCCTCTTTACCTCCATGAGTAGCTTTCTGTGACTTTATAGAGACACTGTTGCATTGAACAACCTATGCATCCAGCTTGTACAGGGTACCAATTCGAGCACCTCTAACCAACTCCATTGAACCTCTAGTCATCTTGCAGCCATTTCCACAGAACGTGACTTGCACTCTAATATCATTCAGCATACTTACAGAAAGTAAGTTTCGAGCCAACCCTGGTATATGCATTACATTATTGATTCCCTTCACTCTGCCATTGGGGAATTGGATTCTGACTCTTCCATGGCCAACAATCTCTAAAGTTGAATCACTCGCCAAGTACACCTTTCCACCATCGTATTCTTCATACTTTGTGAACCAGTCTCTATGAGATGTCATGTGGAAAGATGCTCCAGAATCAATCAGCCAGACATCATCTGATGCTTGTGTAGCCAAGGCTGCAATGAAGGCGTCTACATCACTATGAGAAGAGTCATTGCTAGAATAATACTTCTTCTTCTTCTTCTTCTTCTTCTTCTTCTTCTTCTTCTTCTCCTCCTCTTTGCAATCCTTTCAGACATGACCAGGTTGCCCACAGTTCCAACACTTCACCTTGGACTTCTTGCCAGGAGACTTTGATCTCCCCTCTGATTTCGATTTGTACTTCTTGTCCTTCTTCTTGCCTTTCTCTTTCGATCTTCCTCTGACAGCAAGATCTTCCTTAGACATCTCAGAATATTTCCTTCTCATTTCTTCTGACAGCAAAGATGCAACAACATCTTCCATCTTGAAGCTGGATGTTGTACTCCCAATAGCCATCACTAGATGATCCCAAGAGTCTGGCAAAGAAAAAATAATAGCATACAGCGATCCTCTTCTTCAGTATTCACACCAATAGATGTTAGCTATGCAAGCAGCATGTTAAATGTGTTCAAATGATCAGCTACAGACCCTCCTTCCTACATTCTCAAAGAGTACAGTTTCTTCCTCAGGAACAGTTTATTCACCAAAGACTTCCCCTGATAAATAGATGCCAGTATCTTCCACAAGGAAGATGTAGTCTTCTCTTCATGCACATTGAGAAGAACGGAGTCTGCCAAACAGAGCCTTATCAGCCCCTTAGAATTTCTATCTGCAAGGTCCCAATCTTCTTGCTTCATGCATGTAGGTTTAGTTCCAGACACAGCAAACCACAGATCACGATCCACTAAGAGGTCCTCCATTTTGAGTTTCCATAACTCAAAATTGCTGCCATTGAACTTCTCTATTTCAATCTTTCCTGACGTGCTAGCCATCTCAATCTATAATTAGAAATTGAAAAACTTCTACAGGACTCCCGCTGAATAGAATTGACACAAAAAACCCAACATACCCACAAGGATAACACAACTAGTCAGGTTCTGATACCACTTCTAAAGAAAATTAGATGTAGAAACAACTCTCCTAACATCAAAACCTCAGGGAAGAATGCAGATACACTTTTAATTTTTCAATTACAATTCAATTAAGATGCACTTTGAACTAAACATCAGAAACAGAGAATTAGACAAATACAGATGAACACCAGATTTACGTGGGAAAACCCTTACGGGAGAAAAACCCACCACACCAAGAGAAATCACTTTGTATTATAGTAATAAGGATTACATACAAGAGTTCTGACTTATCTTTCTGATGTCATATTACAACAGCTTTCACTATGATCAATCTTGTATAGGAACCATCACATTACAGTCTACACATAATAGAATTCACTCTGATACAATTCAAACTATTCATATACCTGTTGATCAAACCAACCATCGGACCCACGAGCATCTGCAACTGCAAACTATATTCATGGCATTCCTTGTCTGTCGAACTTCCTCACAGAACTATCACAACGGACTATCTCCCAACTGTTCCCATTCGGCTTCTCCTATTGGTCGACAATGAGCCACATAGGATAGTCTCACTCAGTCAAATGGCTTCACACTGTATTGGCATGTCAGTGAGACACAAGAAGTGTCTCTTCAATGCCCAAAGACTTCATATTCGATATCGCCAAGATTTTTCCATTGGAAAGAGGTTACATCGAGTCCAGAGAGCTATTGCTCAGCTTTTGCCATGTCGCCAAGACATATTGCTTTCGCTGAGACATCCCATCGAGCCTTCATTGTTATTCTGAGACATCCAATAGTCGATGAGACTTATCGCTATCACCAGGAGGTTACATTGATGTTCAATAGTTACTCCAAAGTATTCAACGTTTGGCAAGACTATCGTCCTTATTTGAGAGTTATATCGAGTCATCAAGGGTTATACCGAAACATTGGCTTTTCCATTGGCGAGACATACCGCTATCGCCAGGAGACTTAGCGAAACCTTCGCGTTACACCGAAGACACCGAACAGTCGGCAAGACATATCTTTCACCAAAAGGTTTCACCAAGCTCTCTTAAGTTAGACCGAAGCCATACTACTATCAGCAAGACCTTTTCCCATCGCTAAGACCTCACACCAAGACCTTTGTGCTGCTCCGAGTGTACACCGTGGGTGAGACATTCCTTATCAATATAAGTCATAACAAACTCCAAGACTTACCCTGAAGACTTCAAGCTAAACACTGTCGGCGAGACTATCATCTCATTGAGAGCTCATAGCGAACAACCAAGACACTCCCCAATGCCCGATTGAATGGCCTGTCGGCCAGAGGTCTCCATGGGCAGTAAGAGACCACAGCGAACAAAAAATGTCACACCGATAGGAATGTTCGGTGAGACAGAAGCTAGGTCACAGCGACCTGTACAAATCACAATGTATCAAAGCTGCTAGTTGGCTAGACATTATGGATGTCATACTGACTTTGCTCTAGTAGAGGTTACAGCCTGTGATGATTCAGGCATATATTTCCAACAATTACTTGCAATCATAGCAATAACAGACTTACTCGCAGCAACCTCAAGTGCCATTATATCTACAAGGGCCTGAATTCCCCACCATTTAGCAAAACCATCCAGTGGAACAATCTGTCTTTCTCTAGAGTCAAACACCATAGCTAAACAATACTGAGAAATATTGGTTAGATGAGCTAATTGATATAATTAGAAAGATGTGCACAGAGATGACCCATCTTAGGAACCAAAATAATCAGTTGCATGCTTCTAACCATAGCAATCAGGCCAACCTCAACCGAGACAATAGGGATAATCGCAAGGCAAGTCCCTCATCAGGGCAGAATTATGAAAGGGGGTAGAGCTCCAATCAAAATTTTGAAAGGAGACCTTCCCAAAGGAAAAACCGAAGGTGGAATACAAGGCCAAATAATGGAGGTGTCCCCACTTCTCTTGATTAGCTTGCTAGTATGGAGAAGACAACTAGTGGAGTGTATCTCGCTAAAGTTTCCTTATCTGAATGCTGTCGGATCCATAAAACAAACAAACACTCTAAGCTAGATTGTCTCGAGTTCCTCACAGTTGCAGAGATCTTCCAGGTGGAGGTTCAAAACCCATCGATTGTGTGGGCTGCAAAGACATAGTCCCATAGGAACCATATGACTCTTTTGTGCTTGTGGTCAATCAAGCTCCATTTCCATGAAGTGAAAGAAATGAACCTGAGAATGAGGTTGCTTCCCCAAAGAATGAAGAAGTAAAAGAGGTAAGTAACGAAGGAACTCTATCTCATCTCTTTAATTCTATAGATAATGGTCCAGTGGATGAAGAAGAGTCTCATGAAGATGAATTTCAAATATTCCATCAAAGAGCAACCCCATATAATTTAAGAAATAGGCAAGTAAGAGGGCCTTTCACTACTTCCACCTCGCCTAATAACTTCAGTACCCTGCCCAATCCCAATGCTAGCAACAACCTAGGCTATCCTTATGTGCCTACACAATACTTGAACAAAAACAAATAGCCAAACCAAACTCAAAACCGGTCAGCTAGTTATTCCATAGGTAGATCCTTCGAGGCTAAAATCAAGAAAATAGGGGAGTACGTTGCTGAGGAATTCAAGAAGGTCAAAATCAGCTTGTTTGCTTTTGATTTACTTAAGGTTCCTGTAGTTAGGCATGTCATATTTAGGGTAATTAATGGGACCACCTCCTCCAAGGCAACACAAGAAACAACAACCAAGAAGGTCTCTTTTGAAGAGCCCCGCACGAGCCTTTAATTAAAGAGATCATAGGTAGAAAGAAAGATGTACCTACAAATTAGCAAGTTGGAAAATAGCCTGCTAAGGAGCAAAGTCAAGTGCAAACCAAAGAAAATACCAATGAAAAGGACAAAGCTCAAGTGGCCCAGGCTAACATGCCTATGGGACTCTTCCAGGGAAGGTTTGAAATGCCCCCTTTCCTTACCACTATCTGAATATTTGGGAAGAACCTACATAATTGTTTGATTGACTCAGGAGTATCAGTTAATGTCATGCCCTTGGTTGTATGCAAGGCTCTTGGGATTGTCCCTACACCTTCAAGAAGAAAATTGACTCAGCTGGACAAAACTGAGGTGAACATCATTGCAGAAATCAACTGTATTCCTATGTAGATTATTATAGATCCAAGGTGCAATAGGTTATTGACTTCCAGATTACAGATATTACTGACACATGTGGAATAATCTTGGGATGAGACTTCACTAGAACATTGAATGGGTATGTCGTAATGGATTTCTCTCACATGTGGTTGCCATGGAAGGGGCTGCCAAACCATATCTACATAGATTGGGAGCCATGCATGAAGTTCATGATTATGAAATACAACAACACTAATGAGGTGTTGTTCGTTGAAACCGAGCTGGGAAATTATTCTCCTATAGCATATCAGGAAGAATCAGAGCCTCAAGAAGAAGAGATGACAGAAGAAGTCTTCTTGGTACTATGCAGCCCTCCAACCAACTTAGCCTATGCACTCTAGAGCACATAAATGCTGGTAGAGTCAAATGATGATGAATGTTATGATGATGAGAATTTGGGACTATTGGATGGATTCCAAGACTTCATGGAGAAGCACATACAAGATCAGCTTAGCCTAGGGGAAAGGATGGATTTCTAGGAACTCTTGCTGCCTAGTTGGAGTAGAGAGCATAATGCTACCCACTCAGAATTCGAGTGCTACTTGTGTCATACAGTAGTAGAGCATGTCAAGGGACAAGCCACTTCTCAAAAGGAGATGCTAATAGGGTTGTTTTCCTTTAATCATGTTGAACCAGTACCTACTTCAGAAATTGCATAAGTCAAAATTTAACCAAGGAAGAATGAACACATTACTGGCCTTGAAGTCAAAGAGCCTTCCAAGTTTTGCATGCTATGTTTTGATGGATCCAAGTCCTAGTAGGGGGCTAGAGCTAGATTCAAACTCATCAACCCCATAGGGAAGACTTACTTCACTGCCTCTAGGCTTCAATTTTATTGCACCAATAATGTAGCAGAGTATGAAACACTTGTTCATAGTCTCTTGATGGCCCTAAGGAAGAAAGTTAAAATGTTGTAAGTATTTGGTGATTCAAAGTTGGTAATAAAACAAGTCAAAAAATTGTATTCATGCCATGACTGAAGATTGGAAAATTATAGGCATAGAGTATGGGACCTTTTAGAAAGCCTTGATGCCTTTAATATTCAATTGATCCCTAGATCATAGAACCATATTGTTGATGCCTTGGCTCAAGCCACCAGCACTCTTCAACCACTATCACTTTTAGGACTCAAAAGGTTAACAGTTGATTTGACCTCCACCCCATCCATGCCAGACAATGTCACTCATTTCTAGGTGTTTAATGATGACAAACACATCTTGGAGTTTATCATTGGCTCTGATGTATTTGCAACTCAAATAATCGATGAAACTAAACCTGAGGAAGCTGAACTAGATATAGAAGGGGTCATAAATCTCAAAAAAAACATAATTCCTAGAGGTATGGTTTAACTTGAATGTATATTTGACCTGGATCAGATCCAGGACCAAGATCAATAGGCAAAAAAGGATTCAATCAACAACTAGTGTGACACTCACAACCTTGAAACAGCCGAGGAATTTAAAAATGTGTTCATTGGCAAGGCATGCACATCAAAAGAAAAGAAAGGAATCATCAATGCTCTGTAGAAGTATCATGATGTGGTTGCATGGAGTTACAAAGATTTAAAGATATATGACACCTCAATCATTACAAACACTATCCCTCTCAAGCCAGATGTGTGACCATTCTGACAATGAAAATGTCCTATTAATGCATTATTGGAGCCTATCATTTACAAGGAAGTGAAAAAGCCACTTTTGGCTAGAATCATCTTTCCTATCAGGCACTCTATGTGGGTTTCCAATTTAGTCCTGGTTATGAAAAAGAATGGGGAAATTAGATTCTATGTGGATTTTTGCAATTTGAACAGAGTGTTGGAGAAGGACAACTATCTAATTCCTTCATTAGATGAGGTGTTGTAGATTGTTAATGGTTCACAGGTTATGCCCTTTCTAGATGGGTACTTCGGGTATAATCAGGTGATGGTGCAGTACAAGGATAGGCACAAGATAGCGTTCACCACCAAGTGGGGGACCTTTACGTATAGGAGAATGTTGTTCAGACTCATCAATGTTGGTGCCACCTTTTAGCGTGCAATGGACATAGCATTTAAGGATCTAATTGGAAAATGCATAATCATCTACATGGATGATCTTACCGTGTTCTCAAAGAAGTGAGGTGATCATGTTTCTGATCTATGCAAAGATTTTTAAAAGTGCAGAGAATTCAGGATTTTGCTTAATCCAAAGAAGTGCATCTTCGAGGTTACAGAAGGCAAGTTGCTCAGGCATGTTATTTTAGAGCATGGAATATCCATAGACCCCGAGCACATTCAGTCCCTTTTGAAGATTCAACTTCTAGGCAGCAAGAAAGAGCTGAAATCTTTCTTCAGAAAGATAAACTGTCATAAAATTCATTACAGGCTTTGCTAAAATCGTTAAGTTACTCAATGCAATGCTGAAGTAGGCCTTCAAAGAAATTAAGAAATCCATTATTGAAGCACTTGTGCTAGTTAGTCTTGATTACCTGAAGCCATTCTATATTTACTCATTTGCTTCAGACCATTCATGTGCTAGCATTTTGACCCAAAAGGATGATGAAGGGAATGAGCACCCAATAGATTTTATCAGTGCTCCCCTAAAAGATGTTGAATTGAGATATCATAGCATGGAAAAATAATCATATGCTATCACTAGAGGAGTCAAGAAAGTCATACATTATATCCTATAGAATAAGGGGTTTACCATTGTTCTAGACCTAGTAGTGAAAACATTACTGATGCAAAATGAGTTAGGAGAACGGAGAGAAAAGTGGGTCACACTACTACAAGAATATGATATGGAAATTCAACCAATGAATATAGTCAAAGGACAAGCCCTCAACTGAATGATAGCTAAAACTACAGCTGAAGTGGGACTTGAGCTTACAGTTCAACAATACCAACTTGAAAATGTTTCTCTCAAAGAGTGGTATGATGATATTGTCTACTACTTGCTACACAAAAAGTGCCTGTCCCATCTACAAGGAGTCCAAAAGTGTGCCCTTAGACTGAAAAGTAGCAGCTATATGCTACAAGGATCTATTCTCTACAAAATAAATCATGAAGGCGTTTACCTTTGATGCCTTGGAAAAGGAGTAGCACAAGTGCTGAAAGAATTCCATGAGAAATTTGACACTTTTCATGGACCTAGTCCTTCTACTGCTCATCAAATCTTGCAAGTAGGATATTATTGGCCAACTATCTTAGAGGATTCACATAGCCATGTTTTTACATGCCATGTTTGCCAGACTGCCACAACTAGAGAAAGAAACATTGTTGTCCCATTGCATCCAGTCTTGGAGGTAAGGTCATTCACACAATAGGGTCTTAACTTCATCGGTCTGGTAAGCCCACCATCATCTATGGGTCATAGGTACATTCTAACCACCTCTGATTATTGTACTAGATAGATAGAAGCTATTTCATGTAGGCAATCTACCACAGTGGTAGTTACGAATTTTCTCAAAAGTTATATTTTAAATCATTTCGGTTGTCCGTATGCGTTAGTCTGTGATAATGGTCTTGCCTTTTCCTCATTTAAATTCACCAGTTGGGCCTTTGATTATGGTATTTCCCTCAAGTTCTCATCCAACTACTATCCCTAGGGCAATAGCCTAGTTGAATCCACAAAGAAAAACTTGATCACTATCATCAAAAAATTGCTCGATAGGAATTCCAAAGAATGGCACACCTAACTCCATTTTTCCCTTTGGGAAAATCGTACATGCCAAGAGGCTTCCTTGGGTGATTCCCCATTCCACCTCATCTATGGCTTAGAGCCTATATTCCCTATACACCTTAGGATACCCACCCTCCAATTTATCAATACCTTCTATGAAGAAGGGGATCAAAGGGAAGCCCATCTAGCTGAGTTACTTCACTTGGAGAAAGTACGTGACCATTCCATTAAAAAAAATTCAAAACATCAGGGCATGGTCAAAAGATGGTTCAATAGATGAGAAAAATTAAAGGCCTTTAGAATTGTTGATCTAGTCCTATGCTGGGAAAAGACCCATGAAAAAAAAGGGGGACATGACAAATTCGACAAGCTCTAGCTTGGCCCCTTTCAGATTATTGAAATTCTTAGTGATAATGCTTTCCACCTAAAGACATTAACTGGTGAAGATGTCCCATTACCTGTCAATGGGTAGCACCTCAAGCATTATTTCCAAGCTTGAGCTCTCCCGAGTTGTTCCTATAAATATCTGTATATAGGTTAGTGTAGGTTGCTTTTGGTTTCTTTTCTTGTCTGCTTTGCTACTTTGCATCACTTTTATTTTTGATTTTTTCCAAGCCATTTTGTTTCTCTGGGAGGATGTTCTCTATTTCTATTATGGTGGCCATGCTCAGCTCGATGAACGGTTCACTCTGCTACATGCTTTTAGTGTTCTTTGGATAAATATTCACTCTTAACTATTGGTCTTTGATTGCTGCTATGGAATGGTGTCCTTATCTAAACTTTGGCTTAGCCTAGAATGTGACCCTTAGTTGAATCTTATCATGTATCATCTCAGATATTGCATGAGATAAAAATTAATGGCTTTTGAAGAGTTGTACAGTGGTTGTTATGATGACTTAACAAGCAAAAATCACAAGTCTGCTTCAATGACCATTGTGGTTCCAAGCCCACTGTAAGCTTTGATGGTTACACAGTTGAGAAAAATAAATAGCATAAAAAATAATATCAAAAGGAAAGAAAAGAAAGAAATGCTAAAATCAAGCAATCATGTGGGTGTGCAGACAACTCTACTGAGGCTATAGATGCTCGGATAGCAATAGAGAAATTTTCATGGGGTCACAGGGATAACTCCATCAGGGCTATGGATGCCTGATTAGCAGCGAAGCAATGTCTAGGTTACTTTTGGAGCTAGACAATCCATAGCTTGTTCGGTTTGATTAACGGTCACCTACTCTAGTCTCTAAAGAAGAGGAATGAATTCACCACTTACACACACTTCTGAGAAGCTTTTGTGATCTAATTCAGCCAAGGATCTCATTCTCCTTTGAGTCCCCTAGTTCACTTTTGGAGACCAGCCCCTGGTCTACAAAACTAGAGATTTTGGGTTTAGAATGAACACTTATCCTTAGAACACTTGGGAGTGTTCTCTAGCAGAGTCACCATTTGTTGTGCCTATAGCACACATGCCCTATTTGGAATGGGGACCCTCTCTTTTCACCTTGTGGGTCGCCTTTTTTCTTTTCCTTGTTTTGTGTGTCCCCTATTTTTGAGTCCTAAGTCATCATGGAGTCTTAGAAGAATCATCCCAAGCTGACCAAGTTTCACCATTTCCCAAATTTCCAACTCTTTGGCCTTGGCATGGTTCTGTTGGCAATCTTCCTTCAAACTTTAAAGTTGATGTCCTTTGGTAAATGCAGGTCAACCCTTGTGGGCCACCCTACATGGGATTCCCTTGCAACATCACCATTCTGAATGGTCGGCTCAAGGTGTCTTTCCGCCCTGTGGGACCCACAGCTTCATTTGCCTCTTTCATCATTGATCAACCAAGTGGCCAATCTTTGACTACCATCCGCTTAGCAGACCCCACTACTTCTGGCGATACCATTTTTGAAATGCATGTCCACCAACTCTGGCCACCGATGTACCTTTATTAATGGTTGGCATTAAATGCTATGATTTCTATAAATAGCAGGCTTGACCCATCATATTCACCATTAGAAGTTTTAGAAATTCTGTCAAAGCCTCTTACCAACACTGCCCTTGCACCCACAAGATCATGTTGTTGTTTGTGCCTTGACTACTTTTCGTTCTCTTGACCATCTTCATCAGGTTCTTCAAGTTGGTCCTCCACCGCGAGCCATATTTTGAGTATTCTTTAAAATTTTGTGAGAGTTGTTAAATTTCGAAGAAGAAAACTAAGAATTAGTTAGATGAGACCCCGACGAACAAAACCCACAAGACAGAATTTTCATAACATTCGAAAATCTCCCACTGGCCGCATGCGGAACTTGGACCTCCCATGGTTGTTCTTGAACCGGAGCATTCATTCCCTACAAGTCCACAAGGTTCCCACCGCCATTTCCTTTCCCTTAAGCACCAAAATTCAAAATTGGAAAATGCCTTCATCAGGCCCACACTCGCAGGGAGACCCACCTAGTTCGTCGTCCATATTTAGCTTAACCAAAATCCATGAATCACAAAAGAATGATCCTTCGATTCCTTTAGGTCCGCTAGTGCAGGCCTCTACCTGTAGAATTCCCTTTGAGCCCCATCATTCCAAACGACCATCTGATCCCATCCTTCCACTAAGTGGGTCCCGCCCTAGTGACCGTCGATTGAACTTAACCATGCTAGAATGCCCAAGTCTTGACTTGTTGTGGAGTTATCAATGTGAACTTTCGTCCGCAAGCTTCTAACTAGGGATTTTTGTTTCAAATGGCCTTGGTAACTCGTCCTTCCACCCAACAGAAACCACCTTCATGTTCGTTGTTTGAACTCAAAAACTAAAGCATCCTATCTATTGTGGACCATTCTTTGCAGGTTTCCACCAGCCTCTCACTGCTGCATAAATGACCCTTCAAAATGATGGAACCATAGAGTTCTTCCAATAAGTGATTCTTGATCCCGCCACTACCATTCAATTTCCCTTGTGTTGAATATGATCAAGTGTTGGCCCTTGTGTGGGCCTCTCCTTGTAGACTCCTGTCCATGGCTTGTCGTGCCCTGTTTGCCATTTCAAATGGCCGCAAATGCCTATCTTTCCTCCCTGCAGAACCCACGCCTATGATAGTCATCTGAGCTTAAAGAAGCAAAAAAATCCTAAAGGGACTTTGCAGGCCGCCCCAAGCAGGTGGCCACTTGCAGACGGCCATCTTATCATCATCGTGCCAAAATGACTACGGACCCCCATCGGCCCACTATGCAAGATTCGACCCTGTCATTTCCTTTAGATTGTCCACTAACCAATGAGCCATGCCTATGCTATCTGCGGACCCAATGATGTGGGCTTCCTCAAGCGGACTTTCGTTCTACCTTTGTCGTCCCAAATGGCCAGCCTCCCGCACCTTTCAGCACCTTCTAGACCGCACTCATCCAAAATGAATGAGCTTTAGAAAATACGACGACACCACCCCCAAGTCCGCGGGCCCTGCCTGGTGGGATGCCACTTGTGAGGCAACGCCTTGCCAAGGCTATTTTCAAATGGTGGAGCACCAAATGGCCAACAGACCTCCTACACCCATGTACCTTAGGCCTACACACTTAAACAACCAATTTGATGACTCCAAAGCCTCAAATATGATTTGACCCACGTGTTGAAATGATGTGACCTACTAGCGGATTGTACTTCTCAACCAAAATCATCTTATGCATGGAACCCTGTGGGCCATCATGCCCTAATTGCCATCCATTTTGCAACTGCCTTCAAAATGGCTGCCAACCCAGGGAAGTCCACACCCTTGGGCCCGCATCGCCATAACTTCCTTAAATGAGTGGCTAACAATGATCCGAGAGAGATGTTAGGACCTTTGAATGATGAACTACCTGATCTAACATTGTTTTGTTGGATTTTGGCTAACATCCCTCATGTTTTTATGCTTGAATGTGCTTACTACTCATTTTCCTGGAGGATATATGGAACCAGTTGTAGGACCTTCGGAGGTGACCGTCAAGAAAGAAAATGGAAAGAAGTCAACCAAGGCACCCATGGGACAGGAAGATAAATATCAAATGAAATACAAGTTCCAAGGGGAACCCTTCAATTCTAAGGTCACCACAGACTAGAAAGATATTTTAGATACCAACTTGGGGCATATCGACATCAACGAATTCAAGCAGAGGGTCATTCTCAACCCTACCATAGAAAATTCCAAAAGAATTAGAAGAAGTGGGTTTGCCAAGGTTGTTGATTTCCCACCTGCCCTCATTGTTCTTGATCTTGTAATGGCCTATAGAGAGGCCTATCAAGAAGACACTAAACGAATAGTAGATAGGGATAACAACATTCTAGCAAACCTCTCTACCAGGTCTATTAGGAAAATATTCCACATACCAACCTTTGATGAAATGGAAGAAGCATCTATAGAATATGCTAAAACCACATGGGATGCTGACCCCCTCAATTGCAAGAAGCTTATTAATCAATATTGGCTAAAGGAGAAGAGGGGCAGTATGAATAAGGTGCCCTAGGAGCCCTTCAGGAGTGATTTTCACAAAGATTACCATGACTTGGCAACCTTATTGAGTAGAGTCATGGGCCTTCTGACTACGGCTTTCTTCCAAGAATGGATGTTGTACTTCATTGAAGAAATCATTAGGGGAAATACCCAATTCCATTGGGTACGAATGATCAGCAACTACCTACATGATCAATTTGTGGAAGTGAAGAAAACATCATGGTTCTACATGACATCATACCTAGTTTATTTTCTAGCCGATCGTGCCCAATACAGGGGATTATTTGTAGCCCCAAGCCTAACTTCAGGAAGGGAATTGAAGGTATATGATAACTATCTATAACTCCAGTACTGAAACTTTAAGGACTATTGCAGATTTAATGACGCATTCATAGGGCATATCATCAGGTTACTTGGAGGTGACTTTGAAAGAAGGGTCACACATAGTGCTAATGCCTTCATCTGCTGCTTGGGCTTCCTATTTATTCAATTTCCAAAGTTCACATACATCTGAGTTGAGGGTTTCTCAGAGAAACCATATAAGCTACCCCAGTACCCAAGTGACTAGCTGATATTATTGGAACTCTCTCGATAGTTGCAACGTGCACACACCCTTCTAAGCGAAAAACATAGAGAAGGGATCCCTTATCCCCTTACATTTGGTTAGGGAATGTATGCACTTCCCACATCCCACTGTGCGGAGTATTCTGACAAGGAATTAGTTTAATATGACCTAGAGCTCTACACTATCAGGCCACGTATGGATCTGTATGACAAGTTGAAGAAGGTGGTCAGGATAGAGTATTCCCATCTACATCATGTTGAAGAATTTTGGGTCAATTGCAGAGATGATAAGGAAGTGCGTATGAGGAATTACATGCGCATGATGACATATTTCATCAATTCAATCAAGTTGTTTCTAGTACCTAATCAAATTGTTGAAGATGAAAGCACAGTGATTGATCCCAGGTATGATGTTGTTGCCAACCTACCGCTGCCACTGATTGATTGGGATGAGGAAGAGGTAAATGACCTCGACATTTTGATGAATCCCATAGAGGCGAGAACAAAACAATGGATCAACGGGAAGATTTCACAACTGAAGCTACAAGGGGCTACTCTAACATATGGTGAGCTCGAGGATGAACTTGAGAGTGAGACTGATAATGCCTCTGCAACTGCTACCCTGATAGGAGATACTTTGGTGTCTCCTCCCACTACATGGTCTAGGAAGAGAAAAGAAACATCTTAAATCCAACCTAAACCCAAGGTTTACTCAAGGCAAGCATCGGAAGGTAAACCTTCCAAGAAACCAAAGAAGAAAGGAAATTTCATAGAGATTCCCACTATACAGGAGGACCCGCTCTGTGAAGAATCAAAAGAAGAGGTCGAGCAGCCAAAGTCCCCACCTATTGTCTCCACTCTCAAAATCACCACTGCTACTACTACCACTATTGTTGCTCCTTCACCTACTTCTAAGGTGATGGTTTCCTCCTCTGCCTGCGGTGGACATTTCAGTCCACCTTGCCTCTGCTTCCCCTGCAACACAAGTTATGGTTATAGATTCCTCATCTAACACCACTTCTCTGCTCTCTTCCTCCTCCATGTCTCCATCATCATCTCTCCCATTAAATACTACAATGATACCAATGCCTACTCTCTTGCTCCCACAATATTTTGCTTGACACATGCAAAACATACTGACAAAGTTGTCTGGGGTGCTAATCAACCCTGCGGAACAAGTTGCCCTATTGTAGGTTGTTGCTAACCTCCCTATCCATCCTCCTCCAACTGAACCACCTATGATGGAGGACACAATGCAGATCTCTGAGGAGTTGGAGAGGAAAGAGAGGGAAGCAACCATGGAGATGGAAGATGAAGCAGATGATTAACATGAGCAACTTGAATATCAACATCTAGTGATTGATAAGGTGGTGCACGAGGAGAAGGAGGAGGAAACACAATCCTCTGTTGAGTAACCGAGCACAAAATATATCATGGAAAAATCCAACAAGGAATTTTAAGAGGAACTCGCCAAGCAGCCCAGGGATGTTGGAGAAGAAGTAGAAAAATAACCCTTTGATTAAGAAAGGAAGACAGACCAAGAAATGGAGGTAGGCACAAAATCTCCAATAGGGGAGAAAGGTAAGAGCCCCAAGCATGATGAATAAATGCCTCCTTCAGGGGAGCAAGAAGAAATAGAAAGAGGAGAGAAAGAAGAAGACAAGCCTGAAGAAGAGGCTAAAACTAGGAAAATCCTAGAAGTAGAACATCACAAAGAACATGGGCATAAACAAAAAAAGGAAGAGAAAACCTCTGAGGGGGAGGACAGCCCCAAGGAGCATACATCCACTAAGTCCCCAAGTAAAGAAACAATATTCATCCAGGATTCTGATGAGGAAGAAGAAGGAAAGACAGAGCAGGAAACTCAGGGTAGCAAGGCAATGAAAATCCAACGTATCTGTGAGGAAGAAGGTGATCATGAATCACCAAAATGGGAATCCCAAGTGCTTGAATGGCTTGAAAAGTAGTTAGAGAAGAAAACCCCAACCCCAATGGATCTGAAGGTGAGGTTGGAAGCTATTCTAGCCCGAGCACAGATAAGCATGAAAAAGGAAAAGAAGCCAAGAGTAAGATCCCACCTAACAAAGGATGCATTAGGATCTAGGATGGTACAGATAGCCACTCTGGTAATTGGGGAAGAAGGGGTCAACTATAATATTTATACCTTTGACTTGGGGATAGCAACAAGAGAGTAGAAAATTGACCATCTTCAAGGATCTTTCACAACCATTGTACACAAAATGCATAAGGACAAGACCTCTAAAGAGGAGCTAAAGGCACAAGTGGTAGACTAAACAACTTATATTCAACAATGGTCTTTCGTTGAGGAGCTTCCCACCACATCATCTACATCACCACAACTACTATCCAAGAACCACATTGATAAACTTGAGAAAAGGAAAAATTGGACAAAGGCCATAGAGGATTGGTTCTAGCAAGTCCTCTACAATGGAAACATGGGCATTGGCCATGCTATTAGGACAACAAATAAATTCTTGGAGGTGCAAAAATAGCTTGAAGGCATGAGAAAATTATGCACTGACTTCCCAAAGTTGTATAGGATTACATATCCTAAAATTGAGGCAATCCTTAGGATTCCCAAAGAACATGGGAAAAGGAGCTTAATTTGGTAAAGGATGATCACTGGCTCATTAAGACATGGAAGTTAGGCCTCAACCACAGGAAAGAGATATTGGAACAGGTGCTCCATGAAGTGGAGCTTGACATTGATTGGGCCAAGGAAATCAGGACAGCCTGTGGGGGGTATTTGAAATTAATGATAGATTATGATATTCCCGCAATTGAGTTGGATCCAGACAAGATAAGGCCACTCTTTCACAAAAAGATGGAGAATAGAACCACATATACACTTACGCCAGATTTTATGGGTTTTGTTGTGCAGGCCTTCACCCAATTCGAGAAAGTGATGAAGAATACTCCCAAGTGTGATAAGGATTTGGATGTGATCACCAACCAATCAAGGAAATTGAACTTTTAGGTGCTTCAATCTGATATTTTGGAGTGGAGCAAGCTTCAGATGTTGATCAAAAAATTTGTGGAATATGCTACTGTGAAGAAACAAGAAGGAAATTTGGTGACTGATGATGAATTCCTCACAAAGTAGCTGCAACAAGGGAATCAGCTAAAGGAAAAAAGAGCTACAATGCTTCCCACAAGAGGAAAAAATAGGCTAAAAGACAAAATTTAATTTTATATTGTAAAATATTTGGGGGTAGGTGAAACCCTAATTTGTAGTGAATCTTGGCCACACAATGAGATTGAATCTTGGCCATTCATTTTAATTTTTGGACACTATAAATAGGGGGTATCCTCTCATTTCAAGAGAGAGTTGAGTTGTTGTAAAGACATTTTGTTGGAATGTTAATAGAAATTCATTGATTTGGTGGATTCTTGAGTTCCAACTTTATGTTGCATGATTCTTCTTCTAATTGTTAGTTAATTTGGATAGATTTACTTTATTGTTCTATGTGTTTTAGATTTCTTTGGTCGATAAGTTAATGTTGTTCATTGGTGGTGAAGAATTATGCTATGTTGATGCCCTTCCTTGTTCATGGTTTTTGTTGTTTATTGATGATAAACTACAGTGTAAAGCTAGTCTAAACATTATATGAATGTTGCACTTAAATTCTATCTCTTGTTCATGCTTTATGGTGAATGAAAGGTTTAAAATCTACAGACCTTAGAAGATCACATTGGTTTCATGATACTGTAAGTTGGTTTGGTTAAGTGGAACTTTGTTTTGGGAAGGTTGCCCACTATAGGGTCCTCCATTATCACTGTCCATTAGTAGTTTCAGGTCCAGGAACATACTCCCTTCTCTTCCCTTTTGACCTTTCTTTTAAATAGGTGTTTTAGGTAAAGTTCATTGCACATTGTAAAGCCAAATCCGAAGATCAAAGTGGAGTTTAAGACTACTGTCCTGACCTTATAGTAATAGAGAAACCCTTCAGAAAATTTTATAAAGTTCATCCAAGGATCCAATTCCCCTCTAGTTTAACCCACGTAAGACTTCCCTGTGATTACTAGCAAAATTACATTGGACCAACTGATATATTCCAAGCTTTTCATGACCTGACACTCAAGAGACCTTGGGGTAATTTTTTGTAGCTTTTTTGTAGGAGATTTCCTTTCAAGAGAGGTAGTGTGCTTATGCATTGCCTATGTTGAGAAGGTGCAAAAACACCCATCAACAGTGCCCAAGAATGGGCCCACTTAACTCAGCCTTGTAAATATCTTCTCATGCAAAAGGTGTTAACTCAAAGATGCCAACTCGGGTGCCCAAGGTGGGTCCAAGTCAATCTTTTTTAACAGAAACATATCTCTTCATCAACTCATGCAAACAATATGCATGATTGATCATCCCCACTTAACTAAATGTTTACCTATTATCTGTCATACAACTGAAGTCATTATTCATGCAACTCAAGTCAACTGAAGTCAACTGAAACTAACTACATGCAACTGAAGATAACTAAACCATAATTAAACTGAACTGATACTAAACTAAACTAAACTAAATTGAATTCAACTGAACTGAACTGAACTCCACTCATGTAGATATCAATCCCTAACTTTTAGGATCTTTACGTGCATTACTAAAGTGTTATCTATTCTCCAAATAGTTAACTTAAGTAAGGTGGGTTCCACCTTCCATGTGGGTGCCCCGTGTGCTCCTATTTTGTAGAAGCTCTTCTTGGGTGTCCCCACATGTTCCTATCATTTAGGAATAATTACAAATGTCAATTTACATGTTCATTTCATTTGAATTTAATCTCTTTCTAATCCTAGTGTTGGGGAACACTTTCCAAGGACTTAGGAGATACATGAAATATGTTTAGGATTGCAATTAAATGGAATCTTATTCCCAACAATACCGACGTAAGATCAAGCTATGATGCGGACACGGATGGGTGATGGAAGTAATGATGGATGAATGTGATAGATCATGATGTGGAACAAGCCAAAGAAAGGATGGTGGATGGAGAGTGCCTTATTTACACAAGGCATTTGATTGCCAGGTTTTCACCAAGGTACTTGCCCAAAGCGCCATTGAAGTGGTTTTCACTACAGGACAATTTTTTTATTTTTTTACCATTTTCAATCCATTTTCTAATTTTTTTGGATTTTTGATATATTTTTATTTTTTTGTATTTTTAGATTTATACCTTACAAGCTTAGGCATAAATTTTTTTCAGATGGTAGATATTGATAGGCTCCTATAGAGGCTCACCTTCTGGTGTGGACAACTGATATGCACCTGATTTGTAGTTTGATGTGATGATGAAGGGTCCTAACCAATTTGGTTCAAACTTACCTTTGCTATCTCGATTTAGCACATTTTTCTGATTTTATCTCAACATGGGATCTCCGAATTAGAAGGACCAACTCTTGATCTTCTTATTAAAGCTCCTTTTGAGATGATTCTGATAAACCTGTAAGTGGTTCAAAGCATCCATGTGTCGCTCATCTAGCAACTCTAGCTCATTCAACTGTGACACTCGATACTCCTCATCAGTAATAAGACTTTGCAATGATATTCTCGGGGATGGGAGATTAACCTCAATGGCCAAGATGGATTCTAATCTCTAGACTAGGGAGAAATGGGTAGCACCTGTAGTTGTGCAGATACTCATTCGGTAGGCCCATAGGGAAAGATTCAACTACAGGTGCCAGTCATGACCAACTTCATTGAACATTTTCTTGAGGATTTTTAGGATGGTCTTGTTGCAAGCCTCAGCTTGGTCATTACCAAGTTGGGGGTAATATGGGGTGGAGATGAGATGTTGGATATTAAATTTTTGGAATAACTCATGAACATCGTTGTTTTTGAAGGGTGTTCCATTATTAGAGATAAGGGCTTGTGGAACACTATAATGACAAATGAGGTAATTCAGAATGAATTTAGAGATATGCTTCCCACTTTGTGAAGTATTTTATTGTGGTGATAATGAACTTGTGTCTATTAGATGAAGTGGGTGTGATTTTTCCAATGAGATTGATCCCCCATTGTGAAAAAGGCCAAGGTGTTACAATCGACTGGAGCTCCTGAGTTGGTGCATGGAGGAGGTCTCCATATTGTTGGAATTGCATACATTTTTTACCATAGTCGTGACCTTTGTTCTCCATAGTAGGCTAGTAGTACCTTGTCCTTTGTAGTTTCTTAGCCAAGTTGATACCTCTAGAGTGTGAACCACAAATTCCATTATGTACCTTTGTTAAGACAGTCAAAGCTTCCTCAAGGTTAAGGCATCGTAATAGTGTCCCTTTGATACTCCTATGGTAAAGGATGTCACCTAAAATGACAAAGTGGGATGACTTTCAATGAAGGTTTTCTTGATATTTGGGGTGATATCGGTGGGGAGGACTTCTATTTTCCAGTAGGTGAATATGTCATGGTACCAAGGATCATCGAGACCAATGATTTCACATACGAACTCATATTCTAGTACCTTGAAAGTTGGTACGAGAAGCTTCTCTACAAGAAATTCATGTTTATGGAAATTCCTTGGGATATCTAGCAATGATCCAATTGTAGCCATAGCATCAGTTTCTCTTTTGTTTACCCTTGGTATCTGCTCAAATGTTTTGTCGATGAAGAACTCCTTGAGATCCTCCACAAGATTTTTGTATGAGGTTTATCATCCATAGTTTGATATTCATCATTGACTTGATTGATAATTAGTTGTGAGTCCTCATAGACCTTGAGTGCCATGATTTTCATTTGTACTACAACCCAAAGTCCTATGACAAGAGCTTCATACTCTGCAATGTTATTGGTGCAAGGAAAACACAACCTGTATGATTTTGGGATACAATCCCCTTGTGGTGTGATGAAGAGGATTCCTGCTCCTAACCCATGTGTGTATGATCCATCAAAGTATACCTTCCAATGGTCTACAACATTTAGGTTGAATATTGACTTGTTTGGAAACTCTGATACTAGTGGGTTCTTGGCATATATAGGTGCTTCAACCAATTTATTTGTAATTACTTGTCCCTTGACGGTTTTCCATTCCGCATATTCAATGCCATATTCTATCAAGATCATGACCCATTTGGTCTACCTTGTCAGAGTTGCTTTGGATAGGAGATATTTGAGCGGATCGATCTTGGCGATGAGTTTAATATGGGGGATCAACATATAGTGCCTATTTTTTTGTGATGTGAACATGACTGCAGGGCAAGCTTTCTCAATGAATGTGTAGTTTAGCTCATGTACCACTAAGGTTCTATTGATGTAGTAGATAGCTCTTTCTTTCCCTATTTCATCATGTTGAGCTAGAAGAGCACCAAGATTTGTCGTTATATCTAAAATGTATAGTATCAATGGTTTCTTTTGGATTGGTGGCATGAGGACTGGTGGTATTACTAAGTATTCCTTGATATGATTAAATTTCTTATTGCATTTCTCATCCCACTTATAGGTTACCCCCTTGTGGAGTAGGTGAGAATAGGGGATGGTTTTATCTGCCAACTGTGCTATGAATCTTTTGATTGATTGAAGCCTTCCCTGTAGACCTCTCAGCTAGTTCAGTATTCATGGAGCCTCAATCTCTAAGATTTCCTTGAATTTTTTTGGATCTATTTTGATTCCTCTCATCAACACAACATATCCCAAGAGATTTCCTGAAGTTACACCAAAGACACATTTCTTGGGATTGATTCGTACCTTATATTCTTCTAGTTTGTCAAAGATCGAGCCCAATATCTATATGTGTTCTTGACATTTCCTTGATTTGGCTAGTACGTCATCCACATAGTCCTCTACAGATTTTTGGATCATGTCATGAAATATTAAATTCATAGCCCTTTGATATGTAGCTCTGGCATTTTTAAGCCCAAATTGCATCATATTCCAATAGTAGGTGCCCCAAGGATAGTTGAAGGTTGTTTTATTTTGGTTGTCCTTTGCAATCATAATCTAGTTGTATCCTAAAAATACATCCATTAATGATAGCATTTCATGCCCTGCTATCATATCTACAATCATATCTATGTTGGGGAGGGGGAAATCATCCTTAGGGAATGCTTTATTTAGGTCCCTGAACTCAGTGTAGCTTTGGATTCCCCTAGTGGGCTTGGAAATAGGTATAAGGTTAGAGACCCACTCTAGATAATCAATGGGTTAGATGAACCCTACATCAAGGAGTTTCTATAGCTCAATTTTAACCAACAAGGCAATTTGAGGATGCATTTTTCCTAACTTTTATCTCATAGGTTTTTCCTTTGGATAGATTGCTAGATGATGGACCACTACCCTTGGATCAAGGCCTGGCATGTCAGCATGTGTCCATGTAAAGTTCACTTTCCCTTCCTTCAGAAATGCTGCTAGGTTTTCTTGCTCCTCAGTCAAAAGTGACTCGGCATAGAAAGTGATGTTTGGAGTCTCTTCAGTTCCCAAATTCATGGGGTTGCACTTCTCTGCTAGAACTATTGATTTTCTTGATGGATGACATTAAGGGGAAGATTGAATCCCTCATCCTTTGGTGCCTCTAAAAGGTTTTCACCATCAGATACGTCCTTTATTTTTACTATTTTGGGATCAAAAAGTGCAATAATGTGATTTTCACTTAAGGATCTAGATGTTACTCTTATATTTTCAATTTTGTGACTAAGAGATTCAATCATTTCCCCATAGTGTGCATGTGTGTCCAACTCAATGTCAAACCCTACTTTGTGATCAGCATATGGTAGATTATCCCTTAGTTCCATGAATTTTGAGAGAGCCTCATCATTTTTCAAAGTATCCAAGATTGGTGGTCCTCGTTGGTCATAGTTGATGAATTGGGGGTAAACTAGCTTTAGTTCAATGGCCTGGTTACTAGACTCAAATTTCATGGTGGTGATCATGAAAAGAGAGGAATCCTCAAATAGCATGGGTAGGTCAGATATGGGATCTTCAAAGGGACTACTAAGAAATACGGGTACCGACAGGGAAGCTTTGACTATTTTAATAGTAGCACCCTTGCCAAGTATGGTTTTATTCTTAGGGGTACATCTGAGGCCAAGATTCTTAAAGCACTTCGTAGGGATGATAGGTTCTAACAAGCCATTGTAATTTTTTCTGAGCTTCTCATTTTTTTTGTAGCCCCATCCAAACATTATCTATAGACCCTTGTTGTCCTTCTTCATTGGGAGAATGGTTATAGGTCAGATATCTCGATATAGGAGACCTGAGACATCTTTGTCTACAAATTCATTGTTCCAATCCCCCCACTTTTTAAAGGTGGTAGGAGATGTTGTGAGTGTCTTGGATGTGTTGTCACTTGGTTGTCATTTTACACAAGATTTAGGAGATTGAGGTAACTCTCCCACCACATATGCATCATTTTGCAACTTATAGTTTCCACAACCATTATCTCTTATTACAACTATGACATCTAGGATGTTCTGAATGATGGGTGTCTTTGTTTTAGAAGTGGAGGCTAAAGTCGATGGGTCGACATAGGAGGATGTGGGTCCCTCATAATTTTTCAGAACTTGGGGAATCTTGTAATATTTGGCTTCCAAATGGGCATGAACTCGTGGTACATTGGATGAGTGGTGGCATTGGTGTTGTGGCCACTAGGGTTCAAGTCTCTAGACTTGACTTGTAGCAATGTTGCTATCATTGGCAATTGGTTGTGTGGGTTTCTCACCTGTACCATGCACTTGTATTTGGGACCCACTCCCTCATTAGGTTGGTGTGTTCGCAAGCCTTATTCCCTTGCTAGGCTATCATGATCGTGGGAGTTGCGGTTGTTGTACATACATGTCGGGATGGGGCCCCTGTTTGTGGCCTCACTAGTTCATAGCTCTAGACAAAAGCATTTATCGATCAAAAAAAAATTGGCTTCTAGATTTTTGCAATAATAGAAGGGTTTGGGGTTGACATGGATTATGACTTCTTGATTTTGGTAAGGTAATTTTACACGTTCATGGAATGTAGATGTGACAGCTTGCATCCCATGGATCCATGGATGCCCTAGGAGAATAATGTAGGGAAGCTCAAGGTCAAGGACCTGGCAAGTGGTTTCCATGATTGTTGGTCCAACTTGGATGGGGAGTTTGATGGTGCCTTGGGACACCCATTCTTGATCATCATAGGCCCTAATGGTGATACCTTTCCCTTTCAATGACATCCTCTAAAAATCTCAAATTCTTTATTAGTTGTAGGGTACAAATATTCATACCTACACCCCCATCCACCAAGATCCTTTTGACTTTTTTCTTATGGACCAAGACTTCGAGGTGGAGTGCGTGGTTATGAGATGGTTGGGTTTGGAGATCATGCTTGGAAAATTTAAGGATATGTGGCATAATGATATGTCTGATTGTAGCTAGAAATTGGTCTACATGAAGGTCTGTGGGAATAGAGGATGCAACCAATGCTTTTTCTAGGATGTCCCTATGAGCAGGTGATATTTTAAGCAACTCGATGATGGATATTTGGGCGGGGGACTTTTTTAGTTGTTCCAAGACACTATAACCAATAGGGTTTTATTTTGGATTAGCGGGTGGTGCCTTGGGTGGTGGTAATGGTCCTGGGATAGAAAATTTTCCACTATGTGTGGTGACTCCACACTCGGCTCTAGGTCCTTTGATATTGACAACTATTACCCATTCATCCAATGAGGCTACAACATGGTCATAGATATGTTTCACATTGGTGTAATTCTTTCCTTTGCCATTGCTTTTCCCTTTATTGTGATCTGGCATTGGATTCGTGTATATCTTGAGATCTTGATTCCCTACTAATTGTTCAATGGTTATAACTTTATTGTCAATGAGATCTTGGATCAGATTTTTGAGTCTCATATAACTAGCTATTGTGTGCCTTTATTTTGTGAAAGTCACAAAGGTGCTTCTCATTATACCATGGTGGTTTAACTTGAGGCTCTTGGTAATTTTTGTAAATAGGGAGTGTGATGAGGTTTGTTTGTACTAGTTGTTGCATGACAGATTCAATGGGTTCCCCTAGTGGTGTATATTTTTGTTTTGGTGGATATTTGTTCTTTGGGGGTGGTCCCCCTTGAGCATTCAAATTGTTAACTATTTGATTGTTGGGTTGTTGTTGTGATGGGCTGGTTTGTGGGGTGTTTTGTGTGTTGATTTGTGGTTGTGGGTATGTTTGTTGTTGTGTATTCTATCTTGGAGCACTAATAACAACTTTTGTATCAACGACACACATCATTGGTAACGTTCTTGTTCTTATCCCATGTGCGAGGCTTATCATTGTATCTTGTTGATGATCTATTTTCCTGATATGTGGATGTGTGCCCTTGTGCTATGAGGGCTCTCTCAATGTTGAGAGCCTTGGGGATCAACTGGTCATATGTTGTGATGCACTACATTTTTAGATGGAAAGATAATTCCCCTTCAAGGTTAGAGATGAAAGTTCAAATTTGTTGTTCCTCTGGCATGGACCATTTGCTTTTGCTGGCCTTGGATCACCATTGTTGCAAGAAAGATGCAAATGTCTCTCCCTTAGCTTGTTTGAGGCTAGATAATTCTTCCAAGCTCACTTCCATGCCTAAGTTAAATGAGTAGTTTTCTATGAATAATTCCACTATTTCTTGGAAATTTTTTATTCTTGGGGGTAAGTGAGAGAACCATTCCATTGTTGGACCAACCAAGCTTCAAGGGAATGTAATAACCCATTCCAAATTATTACTTAATTAATATTATTGTAAATGATACATGAATATACTCCAAATTAAAAACACATAACTGATGAGGTAAAAATAACTTCATCAATATAAAGGACTCAATATGAAAACCCATACCTTTTAGCCCAATTTACCCTACCAATTAATTACCTTTAGGATAAATAATTGCTCTCTTTTCATGAATAAGCGTGCAATCTTTATTTCTTGAAATTAGTTGAAATAAGATAACTTATGTTGATTTAATGGTTTAGTTCTTTGAGCATGTCACAAGTCAACTTCCACCCCCAGTTACCATTCTAGTCAAAATGGAAATGAATGTAGGTCTCAACACCACTGAAGACAAGCAAGTGGGCGCCGAAATTTTAGGAGCATATGTTATAGGCCAAGTCTTCATAGTTCTGTTATTTTCAGTTTCAAAAACTTTAAGGCTCGTGTCAAGCCTCTTTAATACTTCATGTTATGGGATTTAAAGTCCATTAGTTGTTGGCAATCTATTGAAGACTTCATTAACTAGAAAGTAGGATTTTATTAATCGCTTTCATATAAATATGTAACTGTTGAAAACGATGAATACAAAAGAATAATATCATTATGTTGCCAATATGTTTTTGAGAAAAACCACCATATGAATAAAAATGATTTTTCTCGCCACTCTTTGAATTACTGAGTAATGTGAATGGAGTCCTTTGAATGAAGTAAATTGGAGATTATCGGTGCATGTGATCTGACATAGCTGTAGAGACCGCCGAGAGCTAGCCACTTGAGGGTTATAGATAGATAGATAAGTATTTTACTTCTATTTTTGAGTTTTCTTTTTAGTAGATAATAATTGAAATTGGAATTTATTTTCATGTGTGTTTGTCAGTGTCAATCCTATAAATTGTAGCTAAGTTTGTAGTCTTTGAATTTAGTATCTGAATTTTTGGAGCACCTTCCTTCAATTATTTATGTTAAATCATTTTATGTTAGTTGTTGGATTGTTATCTTTTGCACTAGATAAATGTTTCATAGTTTCTTTACAAGTTTTACTTCTTTAGCAATTTATACATTCTTTAGACTAATCATTTCCATGTGTTCTAGCTTAGTGGTGATGTTTTTCAGATTCATAGTTTTCTTCTTTCTAGTTTAATTATTTCCAGCTTTCTAGATAGATGATTTCTTGCTTTCTAAGTTTAGAGGCTCTTTAGTTTAGAGTTTATTTAGCTTTTTGGTATCTAGAAAACCTGAGAGAAAGTTAGTTAAGATGTCTTCTATTGCATACAGCCTCTAGACACTACCTAGTAAATATATTAATGTGTTTATTAACTAAAGTGTTAGGACCTGACAAAATCCTATCACTTTTTGTCCCCTCGTTATGTTGCCAATATGTTTTTGAGAAAAACTACCATATGAATAAAAATGAGTTTTCTTGCCACTCATTGAATTACTAAGCAATGTGAATGGAGTCCTTTGAATGAAGTAAATTGGAGATTATCAGTGCATGTGATCTGACATAGCTGTAGAGACACCCGAGAGCTGGCCACTTGAGGGTTATAGATAGATAGATAAGTATTTTACTTCTATTTTTGAGTTTTCTTTTAGTAGATAATATTTGAAATTGGAATTTATTTTCATGTGTGTGTTATGTTGTCAGTGTCAATTCTATATGTTGTAGCTAAGTTCATAGTCTTTGAATTTAGTATCTAAAATTTTGGAGCACCTTCCTTCAATTATTTATGTTAAATCATTTTATGTTAGTTGTTGGATTGTTATCTTTTGCACTAGATAAATGTTTCATAGTTTCTTTACAAGTTTTACTTCTTCGGCAATTTATACATTCTTTAGACTAATCATTTCCATGTGTTCTAGCTTAGTGGTGATGTTTTTCAGATTCATAGTTTTCTTCTTTCTAGTTTAATTATTTCCAGCTTTCTAGATAGATGATTTCCTGCTTTCTAAGTTTAGAGGCTCTTTAGTTTAGAGTTTATTTAGCTTTTTGGTATCTAGAAAACCTGAGAGAAAGTTAGTTAAGATGTCTTCTATTGCATACAGCCTTTGGACACTACCTAGTAAATATATTAATGTGTTTATTAACTAAAGTGTTAGGACCTGACAAAATCCTATCACTTTTTGTCCCCTCGGTATGCTACCAATATGTTTTTGAGAAAAACTACCATATGAATAAAAATGAGTTTTCCTGCCACTCTTTGAATTACTAAGAAATGTGAATGGAGTCCTTTGAATCAAGTAACTTGGAGATTATTAGTGCATGTGATTTGAGATAGTTGTAGAGACACCCAAGAGCTAGCCACTTAAGGGTTATTGATAGATAGATAAGTATTTTACTTCTCTTTTTGTGTTTTCTTTTAGTATATAATAATTGAACTTGGAATTTATTTTCATGCATGTGTTATGTTGTCAATTCCAATCTTGTAGGTTGTAGCTATGTTTGTAGTCTTTGAATTTAGTATCTAAAGTTCTGGAGCACCTTCATACAATTATTTTTGTTAAATGGTTTTATGTTAGTTGTTGGATTGTTATCTTTTGCACTAGATAAATGTTTCCTAGTTTCTTTATGAGTTTTACTTCTTCAGCAATTTATACATTCTTTAGACTAATTATTTCCATGCTTTCTAGCTTAGTGGTGATGATTTTCAAATTCATAGTTTTCTGCTTTCTAGTTTAATTATTTCCAGCTTTCTAGATAGATGATTTCCTACTTTCTAAGTTTAGAGGCTCTTTAGTTTAGAGTTTTATTCAGCTATTTGGTATCTAAAAAACCTAAGAGAGAGTTAGTTAAGATTTCTTCTATTGCATATAGCCTCTGGACACTACCCGGTCAATATATTAATGTGTTTATTAACTAAAGTATTAGGACCTAACGACAGCCTATCACTTTTTGGCACCGTTGTCAAGGAATCCTTTTTCTAGTGTTAGTAGGAGATATCTTAAATACCTCTTTTAGGGATAGAAATAGTCCTTCAGCTTCTTTTTTGCATGGTCACGAAACAAGGCCCCCATGAAATATTCATACCAAAAATCCTCCCAGTCGACGTACCAACAACAAGTAGGGAGGAAGGCAACTCAGATCAAGAACTTACTGAGGAATTGACCAAATAGGGTCAACCTGAGACCTTCCCACATACCTCAGAAAGTGAACATATAGTTGTAGAGGAATATATTCCTTTGCAAACTCTAGAACCTTTCCCAACTAACCAAACTTTGGCTGAGAGCCATATTCTCTTCAACATCATGGGTCATCGTAGAAATGCTACCAACAACAACGATAACCCTCGACCACAACACACATTCACTTATCCTATTGCTATTGATGCAAAATTATGATACGACAATGAAAAATATCTCACCGGCTTTCTTTCCAACCTTCTAGGGTTTGTCTACTAAGGACCCTAATCAGTTTATATTTGAGTTTAAAGTCTTGTGTCAGACATATGACTATAAGAATGATAATCATAAACTAAAGCTTTTCCCTTCCACTCTGAAAGACTCAGCTATGTGTTGGTTTATGGGATTAACTTCTTAGTTGATAAACTCCTAGGATGAAATGGAGTTTTCCTTTTTGGAGAAATACCAAAGTTACTATAGGGTCAGTGATAGGAAAGAAGAACTGTTCAAAGTAAGGAAAAATGAGGATAAAAGTTTAGAGGATTACCTAGATAGGTTTATCTTCTTATCTAAATGTTGTGGTGGAGAAGTCATAAGTTTTGATATTCTAAAGACCCTATTCCTTAAAGGTCTCGACAATGACGCTCGAAGGAGCTTGGATTTAATGGGAAAAGGAGGCATGTCCCAACTGGGACTAGATGATATTATGGAACTGTGTCAAAATTTCTCTCGAACTCGAGGAGGAATCAAGAATTCCACTCTCTTTAAAGGTTCCAATGACAGCAACAAACTTCCTGAAGAGCTTGCCAACTTCAAGCCCGACATTGTCATCTAGTTAAACACTACTTTAGATGGCATACAAGCTAAAACATGAAATCCTGAAACCTTTTCCATCTATTGCCCTAGGTGCCAAAACAAATATTTGCTAAGAGAATGTCCTTTGGAAAAAGTTGATAAGATTTACATTTTTCAAGTGTGTGACAAAAATCAACCCATCAATCAATGTGAGCTACTGAATGCCATCAAAAATTCCAAGAAAAGAACAACCCCAGTCGAGGAAGAAGTGAACATTGTCAATCAAAGAACTGGAGGAAATTTTTCCTATGGCTAGAATTTCAATCCTAACTAGAGACCCCAACCAAATTGGAACAATAATCAATGGGCAGCACCCTAGCCTCAAGCACCACCTCTAGTACCCTCTAATTGGGGAACTTATCCCTGGGGACCACCTGAATGGGAAAATCAATCTTGGGGTAACCCTCAATGGCCTAATCAGCCTCAACAACAATGGTACCCTCAAAATCCCATTCCTCAATGGAATCAACCTCAGCATCAGTTTTATACTAGCCCTATGAGAGTTCTTACTCAACAAAAAAATATTCTACTACTCCCTAGAATATGCAACAAAATGAACAAATTAACCAGCCACCATTTCTAGTGCAACCAGTTCTGAACCCAAAGAACAATCGCCCAAATACTCTGGTGTATTCCACCAAACAAGACAATATTACTGGACTTAATGCCATACACTGTGGAAATCTGCAATTGAGGTCTGGGAAAAAATTTTCGCAACCGACTATTGAAGAAATCATAGATGAGCCTATCAAGAAGTCTACTGAGAAAACCACAATAATACCCACATCTATAGAAAAAATCCCAAACACCACGCAACCTAAGCCCAACCCACCATCTTCAATTGGAGCTTCCGACCTACTTCAAGAGGAGGGGGTCAATCTCCAACTAAACTTCCAAAGGAATCCTTTCCTAAGGAAAAAATCAAGGCACCGTTTCTAGAGCGTCTAAAACCAATTCTTGTGAAAGATGCTCTAGAACCAACCTTACCCATCGAAACTACATTGATACATGAAATTAAGCAATTACAGATTGAATTCCCCTTGTTACAAGTGACTAAAGAGATCCCTGAGTTAAACCAGCCGAACAAACAATTGTGTATCAAAACCCCAGGGAGAAAACCAAAATGAATTAACATTGTCCACATAAATGGGTACCTAGCTGATTTGTTGGCTGCAATGGCCACTACTCCAAAATAAGATGATCCAAGTAATTTTCTTATAACAGTAACATTTAATGAGGTAGAAATAACTACTAATGCTTTGGTGTACCTTAGAGTAGCCATTAACGTGATGACTGTTGATGTGATGGAGAAACTAGGACTTACTAATCTATGCCCCACAACTATAGTTTTACAGATGGAAAATCAATCCATAGCTATTCACAAGGGCATCATTGAAAATGTTCTTGTTAAGATGGATGGATGGGAATACCCAGTAAATTTCTACATAATTGAATCCCTTACACCCAAAGACAGTTACCCAATAATTCTAGGACGACCATGGCTAGCTATCGTTGCAGCCAAAATTGACTGTAGAGAGGGAGGAATAACCATCTCACATGGATCTAATAGCAAACATTTGTTTTTGTATCCTCCTGCCAAGCTTGCCAAACACAATAAAGTATGGGTTGATGAACCAAAAAGTCCCAATGGACAGGAAAATTTTGCTTCAATGGCCATGGTAGTCATCAAACAACATGGTGAAGAATTAGAAGATGAATTGGAGAATGACATGGAAAGCCTTACCATGGATTTGAGTAGTGAAGAGATGAAAGACGTAGAAGAAATCCTAGGACACCCAATCAATATAGATCATGCAAAATTTGATGGTGCCAATTTCATTGGATTACCTTGTCCTTTGATGAACTTAGACCCAAAAACTCACCATTTCTTTGCACATGTTACACGGCTTCATTAAACTGTACTACATAGATGTCCTCTTAACACCTTGATAAGGCCCATGTACACTATCACATCCAACCATCCAAGAGTCAAAACCATTATGTTGTTGCCAGGAAAAAATTTAAACATCAACAGTTGGTTGACTAAGATAGAAGAGCACAAATTGTTTGACACCCTCGTGAATAGATCTAAAGCGTTCACCTAGGACTATATAGATATGAGAGGAATACACCCTAGTGTGTGTATGCATCATATCTACACAAAGAATGTTTGACCTGTTCACCAAGAAAAATGAACACTCAATCCTGCTCTGAAAGACATCATTAAAACCAAGATTGAGAAACTCTTACAAGTAGGATTTATCTACCCAATTTATGATAGAAAGTGGGTGTCACCCTTGGTTGTAGTTCCAAATAAGAATGGGAAGTGGAGAGTGTGTGTATACTATAGGGAGCTTAACAAAGCAACACACGTATATTATTTCCCTCTGCCATTCATGGACCAAGTGTTGGATAACTTGGTCGGGAGGAAATATTTTTCATTTTTGGACGAATTTAGTGGATACAACTAGATACATGTAGCAATAGAAGACTAGGATAAGACGACCTTTACCTTTCCTTGGGGAAAATTTGCATATTGGATTCTTCCCTTTGGGCTAGGTAACGCTCCTGCAATGTTTCAAAGTGCCATCCTAGCTATATTTGCTAAGTTGGTAAATGAGTGTGTGGAAGTTTATATGGACGACTTCACTGTATATAGTTATGCTTTTGATGAAGCCCTCATGAATTTAGAAAAAGTGTTAAAAGAGTGTGAGGATCATCGTTTATCCCTAAGTCACGAGAAATGTTTGATCATGGTGGAATAAGGAATAGTGTTGGGACATCATATTTCAGCTGAAGGGATTAAAGTTGATCCGAAGAAAATCGAAGTCATACAACAACTCGAGATCCCAAAAACTCAGACTAACGTCAGGAGTTTCTTAGGGAATGTTGGATACTATTGAAGATTCATAGAAAACCTCAGTAAGATCACAACCCCTATGTTTTCTCTCCTTCAGAAGAATGTAGACTTCATTTGGATCCCTGAGTGTCAATCTTTATTTGAAATTATCAAGGAGAAACTCAACTCTGCTCCTATCCTTCGAGGAACTAATTGGAGTCTTTCATTCCATATTTATGCCAATGCATCTAATGATGCCATTGGAGTGGTTCTAAGGAAAGAAGATGAGAATGGGGGAAAATATGCTATATACTTCATTAGCAAGAATTTTGTGCCAACAGAAAAGAATTATACCACAACAGAGAAAGAATGCTTGGTTGTAGTTCATGCAATCAATAAATTTTGACATTATGTCACAGGATATAAAGTCATAGTGCATACTAATCACTTATCCATTAAGTACCTCATGAAAAAATTGGTGGTAAATGCAAGAATAATTAGGTGGTTACTTCTCCTCCAAGCATTCAATGTCACAATTGTTGACAAACCAGGAAAATCCAACATAGTCACAAATTTCTTATCCCAGATTAAACATGATGGCAACTATGCTCCGGTACAAGATGATTTTCCAAATGAAAATCTATTTTCCCTCTCCATTAAAACCCCTTGGTTTGCTTATATTGCAAATTATTTGGCCAGAGCATAAGTACCACCTCATTTCTCATTAAAACAAAAGAAATGCCTCGCTAGAGAAAGTTCCCCTTTCAAATGGATTAATGGGATCTTGTTTCGATGTGGACCCAATATGGTTTTACGACGGTGTGTTAGGGAAGATGAGACCTATAGTATATTGAGAGCCTGTCATGATGACCCTTCAGGAGGGCATTATTCTGCTAAGAGGATAGTTCACAAGATTTTGGGAGTAGGATACTACTAGCCTTCAATCCACAAGGACATCAAGAAATACGTTCATCGATGTGATGAATTCAAAAGGGTAGGAAGACCAACTACCTCTAATGAAATGCCCCTATAGAATTAGGTAGTCCTTGAACCATTTGAAAAATGGGGATTAGATTTTATCAACCCAATAGAACCTCCTTCACAAGGAAAAGAGTACATTCTGGTCTATATCGATTACCTAACTAAGTGGGTGGAAGTGAAAGCCCTACGTATTGCTAGGGAGGAACAGGTAGCTGATTTCCTCCATAATAGAATTTTCCTCAAATTTGAAACTCCAAGGACAATTGTCATAGACCAGGGCCCCCAGTTTATGTCTAAACATTTGTTTGCATTCACAGATCATTTCCAGGTAAGTCACAAGAAGTCCTCATCCTACCACCCACAGGAAAATGGACAAGTTGAAGTCACCAATAGGGAGTTGGAAAACATTTTAACAAAAATGTTTTCTTTGGGAAGGAAAGACTGGGCTAGGAAACTACCGGAAGTTGTTTGGGCCTACAACACCACTTGGAAATCAACTACTGGCTATAGTCCTTATGAGTTAGTATTTGGGAAGAAACCCCTCTTACCCATTGAATTTGAACTCCAAACCCTTAGAAAAAACATGGAATTGGGCATGGATCTTAAATGAGCCCAAATTGAGAGAGTTTTACAGCTTAGCAAACTGGACAAACTCTTTTTGGACACCGTCCATCAAACTGAACTGGTCCAACAACAATGTAAGTTCTGGCATGATAAACATATCAAAGAGAAAGAATTCCATACTAGGGATTGGGAATTATTGTTTGATTCCAGATACAAGGATCATCAAGGGAAACTCAGAACACACTAGCTTGGACCATACAAAATTTTTGAAGTGTTTTCCAATGGTTCAGTCCAGCTAAAACCTATTGATGGTGATACCCGAACTCTTCTAGCTAACGAGCATTGATTACGTGTCTACCATAAGCTCATTAATAAAGAAGAGTTTACAAAAATGGTAGAAATGAGAGGAGAAGTCCAATGCATTGACTCTGTTGTGGTAGGGTCAATATAGTGTTGTTAAATGAATGAAAAAAAATCATTTTAGAATTTTTCTTCAAATTCTTCAACTTCACCATTTGGACTTGACTAAATTTTGTCTATATTTTGTAGGACTTCATCTTTTTGGCAAAAATAAGTCTAGCGCACCCTGATGCTCCAGAACCTGTACAATGAACTTGCCCCGCTCCTCGTCCTAATCATGCATTCTAATGCATTACTCAATGATGCTTTGGGAACCCAAGGCCAAAATGTCACATCTTTCTTCCTTCTGGTGGCATATTTTCAGTGATGCTCTCAAATTCTATTGTTTCTTCCTTCTCGTGGCATCTTTCCAGCAATGCTCCAAAATTTTGCTTGGGTACTCCAGAAATTTTTTTAGATGCTCTAGAAATTTGGTTGTTGTTTTGGTTGCATCTTTCGATGATGCTCTAGAAATTTTGGTTGTTGCTCTGACTGCATCTTTTGACGATGCTCCGGAAATTTTGGCTCCTACTCCGACTACATCTTTCCAGCAATGATCCAGAAATTTTGGTTGTTGCCCTGGCTGCATCTTTCCAGTGATGCTCTGGAATCTTCAATCTTGTTGCCATGTTCCATTGACATCTCTCTCCAATGTCTTAGAACTCCCTTTTCCTCTACTTCGGTTGCATTTTTTGATAATGCTCCAGATTTTTGTAAGATTTTTTTTCCAATCTTTTGATTTTTCCTAAGTTTCATGCATGTTCATCATTTGATTTTCTACCACTTCGAGATCTGCTCCCTAATAATAATTTTTCCACATCATACTGAATCTTTCCATAATAAATAAAATTATTATGACACCTTTTTGTCATAATAATTTTCATGGCCATTTCAACCATCCCATCCATTCCATTATTATCCACCGCCACCCTCACCAAACCATATGACTATCCAATTATGTCAACATAGGTGAGCGACGTTCGATCTAATGACAAGACAAAAGGTGTGTGCAAATTTATTTATTTAAAAAGTTAGTACTTATTTTGAATAAAGGCTAATTAATTGGTATAACCCATTCCTTCTTGAAATTTTGAAACTTGTTCCTTCACACAATAGCAAAAAGTATAGCAATAGTTGTGTAATTCCCCATGAAAAATCATCACAATTACTCAGTAAGGTGACAAGAAAGGTGATAATTAAGTCCTCCTCTATTGGGTATATCGACACATGATTCTTTTTCTGCTTGCAATTCAGTAAGGAAAGAATTATAGAGTTCTATAGAATTTCACCAACTAGAAAAGAAACAAAGAGAATGGGAGAAGCGAAGAAGAATTTTGAGCCAACTTCTACAACTCCATTGTTGGCATTGGGCAATATTGCAACTTTATTTCAAGAATTCAGGTGTTTGGAATTCATGAAACAATTTGAAGGGTATATAGAGCAACTCATGAAAGAATTCATCGAGAATTTTGCAGATGGGTAGACCTTGGTGCACGGCAAGCGATTCTAAGTAAGTACGAAAACCATTGCTCATCTTTCTGATCTTGAAAATAATGGAATTTATTTGAATGAAAATGCAAATGTTCCCTATCAAAAACTGATAGAACTATTTCATAAGAAAGGGGAACCCCAACCCATAATGACCATAAGCACTAGGGAACAAAAAAAAGGAATCCATAGAATTTCTCTTCCAGAACCCTGGAGGACTGATATAGCCTGGATAATTTAGTATTTCATCTGTGAGGGATATATAACTATAGTAGTGGGAACCCCTTTTCATTTTTTGACTCATTTATTCCACGACATTAAGGACCCTTCTCTTAGGGTAAATTTACCAGCAAAAAGAAGAGATTGAGGTGGAATCTACCATTGTAAATAAAAGAGATTAGGAAATTGCAATATTGACAGTATAGATGGAGGAAAAAGATAAGCTCATTAAACAACTGTAGTACTAGATTCAACAATGGAATCAACAAGCTAAGTAGCACAAGGTAGCTCTGTATGATAAAGATAAGCATATTCAAGACTTGAAAAAAAAAATTATGCAATTATTTAGTGATTTTGAAGAAGAAAGAAATAGAAAGGAAACTAAACTGAATGCTTCCAAGAGTAAGATTGTAGAATTAGAGCAAGATTTGCAAGAAAGTGACACTAAACCAATTATGGAGTCAAAGGAGACACAACCTGAACCTATTGTTATAGAATGGTTCCACGTACTCATCCCTCCAACATTAATGAAATGGATAGAGTGATTATATCTTCTAAGGGATGTGGAATTTGAGAATAATAGGTTGAAAAGGGAATTAGTAATGTTAAAAGAGTCATTTCATAGAGCATACAGAGGTAAACAGGATGCTTGTGAAATTAGTGAACTATTATTGGCCTATAGAATACCATCTAGGTTGTACTTCATATTTCTTAATGAAAAGCTCTTAAGATGGAAGCTACAAATAATTGACCAAAATTAGCCACATGATCCTGATGATAAGGAATTTGTGAAAATATTTGTCAAATCACTCCCTGAATAGGAAGATTTGTTATGTGAGTTATTTGTTCATAATTTTCTCCTGGAAGAATATACATATTTCTTTGTTAACTTCTTTGTGGGAGAAGTACAATTGAGATCACTCCCGTCTACAATGAGAAATCAACTTCACTAGCAAGATAGATCAAGGGAATATGCACATGTAGAAAGGACTGTGGGGTTGCAAATGAGATATCCTCATAGGAGGCCTTTCTTTTTCAAGGCACAATTTATGGGAATTCAACTTAAAAAGGAATTATAGGGCAAGTACAAGAATAACCTTCAGCTGTGCTATGACCACTTTCAAGAACAAGGGCCAAAATTGATAGGAAAATCTTGGCATGCATGTGAAGAGTGGTATACCCCTCTTCCTATGTATCTCAAGAAAAGGGAAATAATTTCACCCCTTAATATTAGATGGTCCTACAGAAGAGCAGTAGCTTTGGCCAAAATCCTTGAAGAATTGAAGGTTAATTGGATTGGTATGAGGTACAGACCTCATCTCCTTCTTTCACCACATCCTTCAAAATATACCAATATGGACCAAAGTGATGACAATTTTGCAAGGTGGGTACAAAGAGTCACTTTTCATCAAGAATTATTAAGGGAGCCAAAGGAGCTAGATACAGAGGCAAACAATTTGTATGATCTTAGTGCCAAGTATGAGGAGATGAATAAGGGCAATCAAGGATAGGGAACACACCATCGAGCAGGAGGACCTGCTCGAGCTTAGCAAGGGGAGGAAATCATGAGGTAAAAATAACCTCATCAATATAAAGGACTCAATATGCAAACCTATACCTTTCAGCCCAATTTACCCTGCCAATTAATTACCTTTAGAATAATTGCTCTCTTTTCATGAATAAGCATGCAGTCTTTATTTCTTGAAATTAGTTGAAATAAGCTAACTTATGTTGATTTAATGGTTTAGTTCTTGATAATTTCATAGGTCAACTTCCACCCCCGATTACCATTCTAGTCAAGAGGGAAATGAATGCAGATCTCAACACCGTTGAAGACAAGCGAGTGGGCAACAGAATTTTAGGAGCATACGTTATAGGCTAAGTCTTAATAGTTCTATTATTTTTAGTTTCAAAAAATTTATGGCTCATGTCGAGCCTCTTTAATACTTCATGTTATGGGATTTAAAGTCTATTATTTGTTGACAATCTATTGAAGACTTCATTAACTAGAAAGTAGGATTTTGTTAACCTCTTTCATATAAATATGTAGCTGTTGAAAACGATGAATATAGAAGAAGAATATTGTTATGCTACCAATATGTTTTTGAGATAAACTGCCATATGAATAAAAATGAGTTTCCCTGCCACTCTTTAAATTACTGAGCAATGTGAATGGAGTCCTTTGAATGAAGTAACTTAGAGATTATCAGTGCATGTGATCTGATATAGCTATAGAGATACCTGAGAGCTGGCCACTCAAGGGTTATAGATAGATAGATAAGTATTTTACTTCTCTTTTTTTGTTTTCTTTTAGTAGTTAATAATTGAAATTGGAAATTATTTTCATGTGTGTGTTATGTTATCAATGTCAATCCTACAGGTTGTAGCTAAGTCCGTAGTCTCTAAATTTAGTATCTGAAGTTCTGGAGCACCTTCCTTCAGTTGTTTTTGTTAAATCATTTTATGTTAGTTGTTGGATTGTTATACTTTACACGAGATAAAGGTTTCCTAGTTTCTTTACGAGTTTTAATTCTTTAGTAATTTATACATTCTTTAGACTAATCATTTATGTGTGTTCTAGCTTAGTGGTGATGCTTTTCATATTCATAGTTTTCTACTTTCTAGTTTAATTATTTCTAGATTTCTAGATAGATGATTTCCTGCTTTCTAAGTTTAGAAGCTCTTTAGTTTAGAGTTTTATTCAGATGTTTGGTAACTAGAAAACCTGAGAGAGAGTCAGTTAAGATGTCTTTTATTGCATACAACCTCTAGACACTACCCGGTCGATATATTAATGTGTTTATTAACTAAAGTGTTAGGACCTGATGACAACCTATCAATAACTAGTGGTTGAAGTCAATCATAGCTACATATGTCCATTTAAAATGAGTCAAAGATTCTTATATTCACTTCAAAAGTAAAATTACAATATCAAGTTTGACTTGGCTCTCAAAGCCACAAAGTCAATACAATGTACTCTTTACATCAAATACATGAAAATATTACATCAATATACATCTTAGACTAAAATAGTATTGTGAAAAACTAAGGTTCTTCTTTTACACTTGCCTCCACTGGTGGATGAGAACATGGTTGAAGCACTTTACCACCCAACCATGAAGCTTACACTTCCCCATAATTCTTCTGACTTGAAGAATACCTGACCCTGCAATTACTAATTTTTAGATTCTAGCTCAATTAGTAATGTTTTATCAAGCAGTTGTTAACATAGGGTGAGAAATTTTTTGATACATGAGCAATTCGGATAAGAAAATCAAACATTCAAAGATTATCAGGTTCTTAAGCTAAACTATTTTCTACAGTTCATGTTTCAAGTATGCTTTGCTATTATTCATCATTATTAAGCATATGCCTCAAATAGTTTCATTTAGTTATTTCATATTATGTAAGTGATTCATAAATAAAAATACATAAATCATTATATGATATGAAATAACTGATATATTCAAAAGCAGTGTTTTTGTAATCCCACACAAGTTGTGGGAATAACTATATTTGAAAATATATATGACAACAAGTAAATGCAAGGAAAAGAAATGCATAAAATTAGATATGGGACCTATCCTTTCTTAGTGAATGATGAATCCCATTGTTGGAGGTTGTGCCAGTATCATTGAGTTGTCCAATTGTAGCTCTAGGAGAAATCCTGCAAGGGTGGAAGAGGAGATGTTAGAGCTCGGGGTTCCATACAATCCTATGCATGTCTAATCATGAAAATACTTGCTACCTTATAATTGATCAGGGAAAAGAAAAATGAACAGTTGTATCCAAGATATCCAAAGAAAATCATTAAGAGATGTATCTATTTTATCTAACATGTTTGTTTACTATGCACGTATAGGTACATGTTTCATTGTTGGTTCATCATGTTCAAAATTTTAGTATGTGGAGGAAAAATGGGCTCCCACAAGGGTCAAGAGCAACATACTGCATCCTCTCATTTACAAGAGAGGAGTAGAGGTACTACATTCTTCACATGTCAATGAATAAAAGATGCATGCAATGATAGCATGCAGTTACCAAAGCAGAGCAAGTGTTCATCTAAATTAGAAAAGTGAATCAACAGTGAAGATTCATGACAATAGGTGGTCTTGTATCAATTAACAAGACAAATAGTTGCTCTTGCTCTGGTAACTATATGTTACCAAGGAGATACTCTCTCAGTATACTAATGACATGAAGAGTAAGGAAGCCTCTGTAAATGAGGGAACAATTCTATTTAATGCCTTGAAAACAGTCACTACAGTAGGACAGCCATGTATCTTTTCATTATTTAAAGATATACTATAAAGTGAACAATTCCATGATGCATATTTTACAAAAGAATTCGCTTAAAGAAAGCATTAGCACAAGAAGGAGAAACATTGTATTGTTAAGATAATTTATTGCAAGAGAAAAATGATATCTGCACACAATGACCATTGCATAAGCATGCTAGCCATGCTAATCTCATCCAGGAGCAATCAAATCCTCATGGGACAGTCATTGCAATGACATAAGTAGCATGTAAAAGAAAGAAATCCCAGTGTTCATTTAACTTCAATGAGGGGCAGTCATGCTTTGTATATCCAGGAGCACAAGGGCAGCATATGATGATCATTCAAAATGAAATAATAGTGCAACTTCATCATCATTATAAATAAAGCGGTCCAATGTTAACAAAGCATAGTCATGTAAGAACAGCTACAAGAAGCATGGGCCAAAGTAAAACAGTGAACCTTCTAAATCATTACATTGGAATAAAGGTAACATTGTTTTTTAATCATATATCTTTTAGAGAACAATGTTTCATATGCACTTAAGAGATATAAGGAGGAGAGCATCACAAAGGCATGTATTCATGATTCATTGTCTTACAGTTTTGATATGATTCATCATTCTTAAATAGAACATTCACAATGGAGGGTTTCAGCTGTATGTTTCATGCTCTTGAGAGGTCAAAGTGATGATAAGAAGCAATACTCATGCTCATTTTTAGAATGCAGAGGTAAACTACATCAATCAATAGTGAGATTTTCACTATGCCTATAGGTGCATCATGTTGCCTGAATGAAAACATTTTGAGATAATATACAACACAAAAAATGAAGTATGGATATTAGACTCATTATTGATCTTGTGATGCATCTTTGTGTGTGAGTACAAAGAAAGGAATTCACTTTTGCTCAACATAGAAAGGAAATAAAACACAATAGTACCCATGTAAGGTTTTTGGAAGAAAATGCCAATAGAAGGAAACCCAGTTTTCATGTGAAGTATCAAAGGTTTCTACAAAAAATGGAGGAGCACCCAAATTGTACAATGATCTCAAAGTCATATTATCTCATAAGCCTGAAAATGTTTGCAAAAGTAGAAAATAAAGGAAATAATGAGAAAGCTCAAGCTTGTACAGGATATTGGGAAACACCCGGAACTTCATGAGAGCTCGGACTTACAAGTCAGCAAGAGTGTTTTATCAGTGAAATAAGGAAACCCTTAGTTTTTCTTTGTTTTTTCTCTTTTATCAAAGATTAAACACCCAGAATAAAAAAGAATCTCAACTTGTAGAATGGAAACAACAACATAAAAGAAAATACATCAGAGATTTAAGCAAGGCCATGACCTTTCATAAATAGGTCCTTTTTATTTCTATCAAAAGAGAATTGAATAATGTAGAATCTTAAATCAAACACAGAAAAAGTCCAATGGTGACCATGAAGGCACTAGGAAGCCTCAATATCAAACAAAAAATCAAATACCCATAATGGAGAGACCTCGGCCTACAACAAAATGAAATACCCAGAATAGCCATTGATGGCCATGACCTTCAACAAAGAAAAATGTATAGATATTTCATGATTCTTTCATAGAATACAGAAAATAAGAACATACTTCCATTACTATGCTTTTATTGAACCATTTTCATGATGTGTAGAGCTCGAATGGAAAAAAAGCTTACCTCTTCTTGTTGTGAAGGAATTGCATTCTAATACTTTCAAGAAGAGCTTTGAAAGTTCTTCAAATGGTTGCCTCAGAATAAGAGAAGATATTAACAAAGAATGGAGGAACAAAATACATCAAAAAATTGATTATGGTCATGGCTATAAAGCCTAAAAATGCTTTCAAAATAGGGAGAAATACCTAGATTTGTGACAAAGAAATACTTACCATGCTTTTTTTGTACAAATCTTCAAAAAATCATTAGAAACAACATAAGTTTCGAGCCCCAGTCCAAACCCTACTTGTAGCAAGGCGGCACAACAGGTTTCCCAAATGTTTTCTAAGTGAAGAATGAAGAAATGATTAGGGTTTCAAAGCTTTTACTCACCCAAATTTGTGGGTGATTTTGACTTATGTTTTAAATCAAAATCATTACATTCGAAAACTACCCATAGTCTATGACTTTTAAGACAAAAGACCTAATCACCATTAGAGAGCCCATGAATTTAAGGGCAATAGTATTACCTTTGTGATTATCATTTGAGTTTGAAGTGAAAGAACACTTAACTTGTATTTTTTCATGATCTTTGACAAGATAAGCTATGAAATTAAATATTAAAGGTAAGATTACTTCAATATTTACTATGTAATGTTGATGAAGGGTACTCCCATTACAATCTAAAACTCACAAAAACAATAGATAATGGCACAACAAGATGCAAGAAGGAAAGAAAACATTTTTTATTATCACTGAAATGAAAATGAAATTACAACATTATATTTGCCATCACATGGGCTTTCTGATTACATAAATCTGCAAATATGCAAATCGGAGCCACCATCTACTCTGCTCTGCCTCCTCTCTGTAGTCCCCCTTTACATCCTTTATTTGGAAGGTGTAACCACCCTAGAATCTTCTGGAAAGTGTAATTGCCCTAGAATCCTCTAGAAAGCGTAACTTCCTCAAGAAGATATTTTGAAATTTTATTAATTTTGGTATTACAACTTCGTGGGGTCATAACTTTGTATCTGACTGTTGGATTTTCTATAATAATACCTTTTTAGAAAGGGCTCAATAAATCTTGTGCTAGAAAGTAGGGCCTTAAGGCTATCCACTTTCGTTTTTCATGAATTTTTAGGCCCATCTGGAGCCTCTAAGTGCCTCAAAATTGACCTCAAAGATTTTACTAGGATTTTTGAAAATTAAAATTTTAATCTCTCAAATGACAAATGGTTTTGAAGTGATTTACTTGCCATTGGCTTCAATTTACCATTCTAGAGGTCTATGTAAGATTTTGTGTCCAACTGTGCATAAATGCAAACTTACAAAAATAGTAACCCTACCAAACTTAGCCCTTATTGAAAAGAAACAACATTTTTTTCGATGATGCAAAATTGCTCTTACACCCTGGATGCTCTTGCATCAGACACCCGGGGTAATTTGAAAAGTGACCCTACCACTTCTCAGGGGTTAGAGGGAAACCAAGATGATTAACCTCAGACTCAGATAACCATGATGAATCTTCAACAAGCCTTCCTCTCCATTTCACCAAGTACTCTGCATATTGCCTATTTCTTGTGCTTCTTCCCACACAGCTATCCAAAATGTTTTCTATCTCCTCCTTTTTTGAATTAGGTGCTGGAATGTTCCACTGTGCCTCTATTATTTATTCATTAGTTCCTCCCTCATGATATTTTGTTAAATCTGAGATGTTAAACACAGGTGAAATATGAATTCCATCAGGCAACTCTATCTCATATGCATTTCTTGAATCATGCTTCTTTAGGATCTTGCATGGTCCAAACTTCTTCATCTTCAACTTGTTGTATGTACCAACTGGAAACCTTTCCTTTTGCAAATGAACCATGACTTCATCTCCTACCTGGAACTCCTTATACCTCCTTTTCTGATCTTCCTTAGCCTTATACTAAGAATTCATCTTATTGATATGCTTCTTCACCTCATCATGCAAATTCTTCAAGTGCTCAAAAAAATCTTCAGCCTCATCACTACTCTTCTCTCCTTTATCCATCTTTCTTAGTTCAAAAGCATTCCTTGACTACTCCCATATACAATCTGGAATGGTGATTTACCAGTGCTCCTGTTGACAAAATTTTTATCTCTGCCTGTGGTAAAATCAAATCCCATCCCTTTGGTTTATCTCCTACTAAGCATCTTAGCAGGTTACCCAAACTCCTATTGACCACCTCTGTTTGTCCATTAGTCTGTGGATGGTGAGTAGAAATGAACTTCAAATCTATCTTCAACTTTTTCCATAATGTTCTCCAGAAATAACCAAAAAATTTGGTATCTGTTTCTAAAACTATACTCTTCGGTAAACCATGTAGTCTCACCACCTCTCTGAAAAACAACTCTGCAATATGAACAGCATCACTGGTCTTATGACATGGAATGAAATGTGCCATCTTTGAAAATCTATCCACCACCACAAATATGGAATCATGCCCTCTCTGTGTCCTCAGAAATCCAAGGACAAAATCCATACTAATGACCTCCCATGGCCTCTTAGATACAGGTAATTGTTGATACAATCCAGTATTCTGACTTGTTCCTTTCGACATTTGACATATTCTACAACTTTGTACAAACTTCTTCACATCCTGTTGTAACTGTGGCCAGTAATAATTCTCATTAAAAAGAGCAATGGTTTTATCTCAACTGAAATTCCCAACCAATCCTCCACTATACTTCTCCTTGATTAGATTCTCTCTCATAGAACTCCTTGGAATGCACAATTGGCTTCCCCTAAACAACATTCCATCTTGTCCTATCCAATGTAACTGGTTCCAAACAATCCTTCCAAGCTTCTGCAAAGTTTGGATCTTCTGGGTTCAAACTCTTGAACTCATTGAACCCAAAAACCTCTATATTCATCTCTATTAACAAAACAAAGAAGGAACAAGTTCTTTTTAATCCTCAAAGTAAAGGTGAGTTCATTTTAAGCACCAAAAACTAAGTGTGAGTTTGTTTTGTTCAATTTTATCCCACATAGCAATGTCTAGTAAGTTTCTAATGTTCAATTTTAGTCCAACTTGAAAAGCTTAAGTAGATGATTAATTTTAAGCCCAAAGTAATGCTAGTTGGTCCTAAAATAGAAAATGAAAATCAGAATTGGAAAGCCTAAGCTTTTACAAAGAGCATTAAAAAATGATTTTGGTTCTTCAAATTGGTTTTCCTCTTCAATCTACAAAGGTGGCACTGGGTAACAGAGGCAGAGATGTATCTACAACAAAGGCAACACTAAAAATGAAAGCAGTGCTCTAGTGAAATGCAAAGGCGGCTCCTTGTAGCAGACAAAGAGAACAAAGGTGGCGAAGTAGAAACAAAGGCGATACAAAAACAGAGGTAGCGGTATCTCAAAAAGTAGAATTTAGCAGGTTGGCCGAATAGATAGAGGCAATGTTCCTGCAATGGCGACACAATATAAAGCTGCGAACATGATGCAATGTGAAAAAGGTGATGTTAAACACAAAATCAGTACTCTGCATGGAGCAAAAGCAACATTGTATGCAGAAGTGGTGCTATATCAATTAAAGGTGGTGTCACCTTCCTGTACCTGCAAAAAACATCAATTTCAAGCCAAATTTTCAAAATTAAAAAGGTTATCCCTCCTAGCACCAAATTGTGAATTCCTAATCTACAATCCACTATAAATTGACAAACAAACAATGATTACTAAAGTTAGAAACCCAAGCAACGCATTCCCTATGAGATTCTTCGTTAAACAAAGATGAAAACATGAAATGAAAGCATGAAAGAAAGCAAATGATAGCATGTAATCAACAAAACCTCCATCCCATAGGGGGATTGGTGCTCCTTTGATGTGGAAAGAAGCCCTTTCCCAATCCCTTTGATAAGCTCCAATGATGTATATGATTCCAAGTGTGAGATTGATGCTAAGTGATGATGAAAACAAGATAAAATGATATGAAAAGAGTGAGTGCTATGAATGAAATTTTCTATAGTAAGAATGCTTCGATTTGTGGATCCATTTCAAGTAGAAGAGGCTTCTACTTATAGGAGAGTAGGGTTGAAGAAATATTAAAATTGGTGAATGTGGGATTAAAATGGGAGCCAATAAGAATGTGACACTTGTCACAAGGCTAGAGGTTGGAGGTGGAGCACATTTTGGGGAATGTGTAAGTAAAGAGGATGTAAGAGAAATAAATGAAAATGGTTGAGGATGTAAGAGGATGTTGTTGAGAATGTAAGAGAATTTAATGGACAAGATGGCATGTAAGAAGAAGAAAATTCCTTTGTAAGAGGTATTTATGGGTGTGTAAGAGCTTTTTGGAGGTAAATTGAATGAAGGGGTGGTTGGGAGGAATATTCCTAGGAATATGCCATTGTGAGGATAAATAAGGTAATTAGATAATTAAAAGTAATAAATTTCATGTGCAACCTGGTTAGTTGACCATGGGTTTAGTTTGACCAAGGTTGAGTCAAAAGCTAGAGAATGGGTAATGAGGATTATGAGTTAATTAATTTAGGATTAACCAATTTGAAGGGATTAGGGGGTTTATGACATTTGATTTAAATAATTTGATTTATTAAATCAAATGAGAATAATTTATGGTTTTAATTAAATAAATTGATTTATTTAATTAAACATGATGAACATTAGTGAGCATGAAGTGAATTAATCAAAATAAACTTAATTACTTGATTAATAATAGAAGTGATGTTAATTAATCAGAATTAGATGCATAACATTAGTTAGGCTTATTTTAAGTGTCTACAGGTTGCACAACTGGGTTTTGTTGGAGACAAAATAGATGAACAAGACCATTGCATGCTCCTTTTGTGTTTGTTGCTAGACTCTTGGTATCACCTGGTAATGGCTATTGGAAGCACTACTTGCACCTTCAAGATGGATGAGGTTGTTGCCTCATTAATATCTAAGGAGACGCAAAGGAAGTCTTCTGAGATGGCCAAGGAGGCCCTTGTAATCCGTGGTAGACTAAAAGAGAGAAAAAAAAAGAAAGAAAAGAAATATAAGTCAAAGTCTCTGGGGAGATCAAAGTATCTTAGTAAGAAGTCCAAGGAAAAATGTTGGAATTGTGGTGAAACTAGTCACATTCGGAAATATTGCAAGAAGGAGAAGAAGAAAAATAAATCTTTCTTCGATTCTAAATCTGAGAAATCATCCCAAGATGATGGAGAAGCATTTATTGCAGCCTTGGCATCCCATGCATCAGATGATGTGTGGTTGATAGATTCAGGTGCATCCTTTCACATGACTTCTCATAGAGAGTGGTTCTCAGACTATGAGTTTGATGGTGGAGAGGTGTACCTAGGTGATGACTCTCACCTAAAGATTGTTGGCCATGGAAGAGTCAAAATCAGATTTCTTGATGGAAGAGTGAAGGGGATTAATGGTGTCTTGCATATCCTAATTTTTACATAAAACCTAATTTTTGTAAGTAAACTGAATGATTCAGGAGTGCAAGTCATTTTCTCTATTGTAGGTTGCAAGATGACTAGAGGAGCTATGGTGTTGGCTAAGGGAGTTCATATTGGTACTCTATTTTAGCTTGATGCATGCACTATATAGTGCAATATTTCTTCTAGCGTACCAAAGAAGAGATCTTTAGATTGTTCATCCTCACCATCAAATCATGTAGAAAAGAAGCATGTTGCAGCTACATCTAATGGTCATGCATTTTGGGTACCTAAGGGTGCTCATTCATGGAAATGAAGCTTCTTGTAAAGAAGACAATGTTATGACACCAAATACTTGGTCACATTGATGAGAAGGGTATTCTAGAACCCTAAAAAATAAGATCATTGAGGAAGGCCTTGATGATTGTAATCTCGAGTTTGAATTTTGTGAACATTATGTATATGGAAAACAGCACTGTGTTTCTTTCTACTCTAGTTCTCATAAGTCTTTCGGAGTCTTGGATTATGTTCATTCAGATGGTTTTGGTCCTGTAAATGTTCCTTCATTATCAAAATATGTATATTTTGTTTCTTTCATAGATGATTATAGTAGAAGGAAATTTGTTTATTTCCTTAGAAGTAAAACTAAAGTCTTTAGTTGATTTAAGGAATTTAAGGCCTTGGTAGAAAATTAGACTAGCAAAAAGTTTAAGTGTTTGAAGACTGATAATGGTGGTTATTTTTGTTCCATAGAGTTTGACAAGTGTTGTAAAGAGCATGGGATTGAGAGACATAATGCAACTCCCTACACTCCATAGCAAAATGGAATTGCAAAGAGGATGAACAAAACGTTGGTGGAGAGGGCTAGGAGTATGTTGAGTGGTGCTAGCCTTGAACATAAATTTTGGGCTGAAATAGTTTCCACTACATGTTATTTGATCAATAGATCTCCTACATCAGTACTTGTTGGTAAGACACCCATGGAGGTGTGGTCTAATAAAAAACCTTCGATGAGACATCTTAGAGTGTTTGGTTGTGAATCTTACACTCATGTTACAATTGAAAAGAGGTCAAAGTTTTAGAACAAGGTTGTTAAGTGTATCTTTATTAGCTATGGTGTTGGTGTGAAAGGGTATGAGCTTTGGTATATAGAAGCTCAAAATTTTCTCTACAGTAGAAGTGTGATTTTCAGAGAGATGAAACCTTCCTCTGTTGAGTTGCAACTAGAGAAAGACAAGAAATAAAAGAAGGAGGTGGTTCAGATTCCAACTACTCTGAAGAAAGAAGAACCAAATACTCCTAATGGACCTAATGATGAGGAGAGCTCAAGTAGCTCCGAAAGTTCTGAAGAAGAAGGAGAACCTCAACCTCGGCCTTTGAGGAGGTCTACATAAGTTAGGTGGCAACCAAAAAGGTTTGGATATTCATTATTGGATTCCATTTGCATATTTTCCTTGATTGTTAATACTGATGAGCCTAGGACAGTTAGAGAGGCAATGGGTATGAATGATTCAGATTCCTAGATGCAAGCCATGGACAAGGAGATGGCTTCATTAAAGAAAAACAAGACTTGGGATTTGATACTTTTTCTTACTGGGCGTAAACCTATTGGTTGTAAATGGGTTTTCAAGAAAAAGTGTGGTCTTGATGGTAGTGTTGAGAAGTATAAGGTATGATTGGTGGCTAAGGGGTTTTCTTGGGTGGAGGGAATTGATTATGGGGAGGTATTCTCTCCTATAGTGAAGTTGACATCTATCTAGCTTCTATTGTCACTTGTAGCTGTATATGACTTAGAAGTGGAATAGATGGATGTGAAGGCAACATTCCTTCATGGTGATTTGGAGGAAGAGATTTACATGTCACAACTAGAGCAATTCATTGAAAAATGTAAAGAAATTTTGGTTTCCAAATTGAAGAAGTCTCTTTACAGTTTGAAACAATCTCCTAGAATGTGGTATCAGAAGTTCGATACCTATGTGTTGTTATTCGGATTTCAAAGATCTAAATCTGACCATTCTGTGTACTTTAAAACTGATAATGGTCACATTCTCATTATTGTCCTATACTTAGATGATATGTTGTTTATTGGAAATGGTAAAAGTATGATTTCAAATTTGAAGTTTCAGTTGTCAGCATAGTTTGAAATGAAAGACCTAGGTGCAGCTAGGTATATTCTAGGAATGGAAATCACAAGAGACGGAGCTAATAGAAAGCTTTAGCTAAGCCAAAGCAAGTATGTGAACTCTGTGTTAGAGATATTCAACATGGTAGATTACAGATAGTTAGTTGTTCTTATGATGCAAGGGACAAAGCTTTATGTGAATGATTGTCCAAAATCTCCTACTGAGATGGAGGACATGACCGAAGTACCATATGTAAGTGCAATTGACAGTCTGATGTATGAGATGGTGTGTACGATACCAAACATTTCCCAAGCAGTGGGAGTTGGATGGGTGCATTAGGATGTTGTTAAGAGAGTGTTCAGATATTTACAAGGAAATTTCGAGTGTGCCTTTTTTTTTCATGGTTATCCTACTGGACCTCATCATTCTATGAGCATTCAGAGATATGTGGATTTAGATTGGGCAGGTGACATTGACAACAAAAGATCCACCAATCTTTATGTGTTTATGATGTTTGGTGGTGCTATCAGTTGGATGAGTAAGTGGTAGGCTATAGTCGTGTTGTCCACAATAGAGGTAGAGTATATGGAAGCCACTCATATGTGTAAGAAATCCATTTGGCTTAAGAGATTGTGTTCTGATATTGGTTTAGCTGTAGGAAAAATTATTGTTTGCTATGACAGTCAAAGTGCAATTTTTTTAGCAAAGAATCCTACCTTCCATGCCAAAACAAAGTACATCAATGTATAATATCATTTTTTTCTGATATGGTAGAGGATGGAAAGGTGAACCTAGAGAAGTTTGACACTTTGGTGAATGTTGCAGATGCATTGACAAAACTAGTGAGCACAGAGAAGTTCAGATGGTGTTTCGATTTCATGGTCCTTTAGGCCCTGAGTAGATGATTTCATATGACTCTTGGAAGTTCTTCGACAAGTGGGAGAATGTTGGTCTTAAGGTGTCTCAACCTTAGAGTCCTAACATTGATTTAATTGTTGTAATTTATGTATTTGGACACATGTACAATATTCTTTTACAATTGTAAGTGCTATCAACTATGACAGATTCTATGATAGTTGTAAGATGTGTAAGGAATCTATCATAGCCTATTTTTAGCATATTCTAGGTGCCCAAGCTTGGAGGAAGAATATTTGCATATATGAAAATTGTAAGGGGTGTAAGGGAATATTGTACATGTGTCCAAATGCATGTCTAAGGTGTTGAATATTATGCCATATGGATTTGGACAACCCTCAACTTATAGATGCTTCTTGAAGCTTGTAACACTCTATTTATTGAGTTCCTTGTGTTGCAGAATGTATAGTTTGTTTGTAGGTAATGAAGTACTGCCAGTATCATTCCAGAATAGGTGTTCGTGTTAAAGCACTTGTTGAAGAAGCTTGTTCTTGGTGATATCTTGCAACCATTATTTGAAGTAATAGAGAAAGTATTGTACTTTTGGAGGTTGGGGTTTTTTACCCGAAAGGGTTTTCCCCACATATATTTGGTGTCACTATTTTATGCATTCTTGTTGTTCTATTTCCATTATTCTATGTGTAGACACCTACAAATGACCTAGGCCTGCAAGCTTCATTTTTACCACTTTCGTCCTAGCATAATTATGACATTTAATTATGTCCTTGGTCCACATTCGACTATTGATTAAATAATTCATAATTATTTAATTAATTTGTGTCCTTTTATTCTTCATGATTATTAAATAAATAAATTTTATTTATTTATTAGATCGTCATTAATTGTCTAAGTCTTCCCTTAATTAAATAAAATTCTTAATTTATTTAATTACCCTTTGTCATATATGTCTTCCGATTATTAAATAAATAAGTTTTATTTATTTATTTAATATGTCACTAACTGTCATAATTAAATGAATTGATTAATTTATTTAATTAATTAATCTTATCTCGCTAAATTAAATAATTATCTTTAATTATTTAAATATCAAAATTAATATTCCTCTCATTTTAAATAAATGAAATTATTTAAAATGTCATCTCATTCTTAATGTCCATTTTGGTAAATAATCTGAAAAAGATTATTTATTGTCTCACAAAATCATTATTTTGAATTAATTTAATTCAAAATAGTAACTAATCTTCCAAAAATCAAGTAATCGGGCAGATTATTGATTTTCCAAATCTAATCTTCAGTCCAACTCTTATCTTCTTGATTTTTCGAATCTCACAAATCAGGCAGTCTTTATCTTCTTGATTTTCGAAAATCCTTATTTTCTAATTAGTTTATCTCATTTATTCTCCACCGTCGATCCAATTATCTAAGATATTATCTTGACCGTTCAATTAATGAATTTTCCCTAACCCTAATTAGGGATTCTCAGATTTAATATGGACCTTTCACTTTAGGTTTTCGTCATGAATTAATCTCACCCGTCCATTCAAAATGGCATTTTCTATAAAATGCCATTTTCCTCTCACTTTTCGATTACACGCATTCACTTTATACACTCTTGCACTTGCACACTTAGGCTTCTCATTACAATTATTGTCTTTTATTTAATCAAGTCTTAGCATTGTTTAGGCATAGACATTGTCAATCATAGGCATTTAGGCATAGGCTTTAGACATTTTATGCAAATCTTTCAAAGCTTGGTGTAGGACATAGGCATATATTTGCAGATTGCTCACATGACGAATCTGAGGGCAAAGCATTATCCAGGAAGTAAGAAGGTGTTACGAAGGTGAGTCATGGAAGCTTTAGCAATTATCAAGTATACTTGTTCTTTTACATTTCGCTTCCTTTGCACTTTGTAATCACTTTGGGTTTTTGTCTTTTATATTGATTTGATTGATCTAATCTAAACCTTAGGAAATTACCCTCAGTTACATTGGTGAACCCGACTCCATTTTTCTTGTTATTTCCGTACGGTTTTTGTGTTTTCTGTTGTTTTGTAGGTACAGGTACGAAGCGACGCAACCGCTTTTTAAAAAAAATTGTGACGCATCTGATGCGTCGCAACGCATTCGAAAACAAGAAAGCCACAATCGCTCTGTCATGATGCAATCGACCTCGGTAAAGCCGCATTTGAAATATCAAGATGCATCTGATACACAGAGCGACACAATCACTCTGTCATGACGCAATTGACTGGTAAGATTTTCTGTTAGTTTACATTCAATTTTTTTTTTCTTTTGTAGTTTTCTGTGTTTCTTTTTAACCTGGTTATTTCTTGCATGCTGCCTAGCATAAGGTTTTATGTTACTAATCAAGGTTTACAGCTTGTTGGCGGTTACTTTTCATGGGTTGAAGGCAAACACTAAAACTACTAATGGATTGTCTTGTAGGTTCGATTGTCAAAGGCTAGACATTAAAACAATGTGCTTGCATTTTTAGTAGTGTAACTCACATTTTATTTTTGGTGCAATTAAAATGAACCTCTGTTTTCTATGTCTGAATGTGTTTGTAAAATGATAGGGGAGTATGCTCTCACCTTGTGAAAACTTGGTGATCAAAAACCTAGACTCATTTTTATCTGTTCTTACCTGACGATTTGGTATATCGGAGTATCCTCTCCCCTTGCGCTTTCGGGCGATCTTGGGTGTAAGAGAAACGGTTACCAACTCTAGAAATTGAGCCTTCCTGGGGATTTCATCACCCCAACATGACTCAAACCAGCAACAGAGCTAAGGCCAAGCTACCCCTGACCAGTATATAAATGTAAATCTTAAGGGAAAACCTAAGATTGCGAGTGCGGATGTGTCATACGGACGGAGTTGTACTCCCTTAAACCCTGTTGAGCTTAACCTCTTTTGGCTGGAGTGCCACCTTAATGGTGATTAATCTCTTGCCCCATGTATGGCCACTCGAACGGGGGTCCCGAACTAAAAACCTTTGTGTAGTAAGCCAAAAACCTTCTATTTGCTACCGCAGCACTGGTCGGTGTGAAGGCATCCACACTTTCGCAGTTTGTAGTAGAAGTGATCAACTCGCCATGGGAGTTTCATGGGGGTTGGAAGCTTGGTTGGCCTGAGAAGAGAGTGCACTATAAGGGGGAGCCCGTGCAGCCAAGCTTTTGAATTCACACACTACAGATATGCGGTTGGGGAAACCCGCGTGGAATCTAGCGAATACTATCATGGCCTAACCTAGGATTGTGCTTATCTGATGTTTGTTTACTTACATTTAAAACACTGTGCTTGTCAAGTGCTTTCTGGACTCATCACATTTACAGCTCCAAACAAAACACTCAATATCAAATAGATCAAATTTTCCATCAAAAACGATAAAACAAAAACTCTTTTTTTACAAACTGTCGCATTTGTCAAACCGCATTTAACTTTCTGAATCGCAATCGCTCTGTTAAATCGCATTCGACCTTTCAAATACCGCATATTCATGCATCGCGATGCAACTGATTTCCATTGAGTCGCATCTGCTAAACTGAGTTGCATTTGTCTGATTCTGAGTCGTATTTGCTCAACCTAAGCTGCATTCGCAAAATCGAATGCAACTGACTGTCATTGAGTCGCATCTGCTAAACCAAGTCGCATTTGTCTGATTCTGAGTCACATTTTCTCAACCTGAGCCACATTCGCAAAACCGCGACGCAATTGAAGCCTCAAACGATGCATTTTCCTGTCACAATTTAAAACTTCACACAAACTCAAATCTGAAGTCTTCATCTTATCAATCGTTTGTCAATAACTATTTCCATGGAGACTCTGTCTGAAACCAAGCTTGAAATTGCTCAAAGTCTTGACCATTAGTTTGCATTCATCACCATAGGTTTCATCCTTCATTATTTTAGTTTCATACATTCAGCATTAGGTTGTCCCTAGGTTCACATTTTGCATCCTTAGGATTAGGTAAATCTTAGCACAATTTGCAACATCATTGCTTTCAAAACTAGGCTCTTTTGGACTAAGTTATCAAACCCCTTTTTCAGTCATTGTCCTCTTTTGTGGGATTTTCCAACTAAAAAGTATAGTTAGGAAAATTCACTAGTCATTACAACCTTGTCACCCTGTCATTTTCAACAAAGTCCTCTAGTAACCAAAATCGAAAACAAAGTTTGAGCTTAGAAGTGCTTAGGTACCCTTGTCTTAAATTGCATTTTAAGTCTTCACATTGCATATCCTATTCACAAAAATCCAAAAACATTGGTCATCCTAGTCGTCATTTGGAATTTAGACCTTGCATAGCATCATCACTGCATTTAGTTGTCATTCCTTTTCATTTGAGCAATCTCATTTATGGTGGAAACTAGACTTCAAAAACAATAGCGACAAATGGAAAACTTTTGACAAGACCCCACATCCACTATCAACAATCCAACGTATGACCCAAACTAGACCTTTGACGATCCATTTGGCAATACAAACAATCAACCACTAACGACAACACCACCCTCATCAAACAGTCCATTTGAACCATTCTTGCGTAAAGATGAGTATGGTCAAATACTCGAGGAAAACTTAGGGGTAGCAGCACAAGACCCAGAGGCCTCTCAATTTGTTGAAATAATGGTCCTTTACGACAGAGACAGATACTTGGCCATACTCTTGAGTCAAGGAGCCAAATTACCCCAAGGATTCGACATTACCATGATACAATCAACACCTCCAGACCCTAATGACAACAACATGTGTAACATGTCACATAGTGGTCAACCTCCAAACACTACGAGCAATACCCTCTTTGACACCACAACGACAGTACATGCTACCTCCAACATCCCAAACACCTCCAACACAATAAATACTACACCTATTGGAGGATCACAATCATCCACAATGCCCACAAAATCCACGACACTATCCCAATCGGCTGGAACCACTCTTGGCTCCTCAGCAATATGGGCGAGTTACTCCAATCCTCTCTTTACCACTACGATAAATGCCATGGGGGCATCATCAAGTCACAACAACCCCCCCTTGACAGCTACATCTACTACCATGAGTACACCTTCGACATATCCGCTCAGTGGTATTTCAAAAAATCCTTTGGGAGGGGGCAAGGGACGCATTTTTATCCAAGGACAACAACAAAACATTAACATGACAACACAGTCACATGTCATTGCCTCCAAAGGTACAAATACAAACATTCCCCTTGTGCAAACCCAACAATTCGCACAAGGTGGCCAAGTAACGCAACCCATGGCATCATTAACACATCATAACATTCATGGTCATCACATTCCCCAAATAACAACACACATGGTTGGGGGACACATCCCAACCTACTCATCTAACGTTCATACTCACCAACACGCACCCAATCATAACTTTCAATATCAACAACACGTCAATCCGCACACATCATACATATCACAACAATCCATACCGCCACAATACACCAATATTCATGCACAACAAATGGGAACCTATGGTGTACCAAGCAATACAACGTACGAAAACACAAACGACCCTGTTGTGGACGCCCTCCAAACAAGATTGATGGGTTTAGAAAAAACTATCTAAAACATATACATTCCAGGAAAAAAATCAGAAATATCATATGATCTAAATGTATACCCATTCGACATGCGCTTATACATGCCTCCATTTCCTCTGGGATATGTGTCACCCAATTTCACAAAATACAGAGGCAAGACAAACCCCATTGAACATGTTCGCGAATTTGCAACCAATTGTATGGACATCGCCTATGAACAAACATACTTAGTGAGACTTTTTTCTAAAAGTCTGGCGAGTCCTGTCCTTGAATGGTTTTCCACGCAAAAGGATATCTAGACATGGGATGAGCTTAAACAAAAATTCATAAAAAATTATGCATACAACATCGACATGGATACTTCTATCACTAGCTTGTGCACTCTCACGCAAGATGATGCTGGTGAGACGTTTATCCCATTCTTTCAAAAATGGAGAAGCCTTGCTAGTCGATGTCACATTGACATACCCGAAAGGGAGAAAGTTGACATGTTCGTCCAAACACTTCTGGGGCCCTTAAAATATGCATTGCAAGTACATTGTTGCACAAACTTCGTAGACTTAGTCGAAAAAGGGGTCCAGATTGAGAAAGCCCTTATTGCAAAGGGAGAACTAAGATATGGTACCAAAAACACAAATGCCAATCCAACCACCGACAAGAATAAATACTGGGTCAAAAATAAACACGTTACAAATGACGGTGTTGTTGACGCCAAGACTGCAAACACTGTGGGTCTTGTACTGCCCCTAAAGGGGGTCCAACAACAACACAAACCAACAACGACATTGACACCCCCTACTAATGTCCCTTCAAACAATCAGAATAGTCAAAATAACCAGGGACAATACCGTCAGACGAGACAATTTCCTAAGGGTCGCACATACACCTCTTTAGGTGAACCCATTGAAGAAGTTCTTAAGAAATGTCTCCAGAATGGTGTCATCATACTTCAAGAACCAAAACCATATGACCCAGAACAATTCAAACTAGCATGGTGGAATGACAATGCATTTTGCGAATACCATCGAGCAAAAGGACATACAACGTCTAACTGTCGACAATTGAAAAACCTAATACAAGATCTTATCGAAAGTCACGTCATTGAAGTAGGTGGATCTCAATTTTCCTCCAATTCAGATCATACTATCTATAAGAATCCACTGCAAGACCATGGTTCTCATAAGGCTTCCACGTCAGGTCCACAGATGAGCAATAATCAAGCTAACTTCGCCCGAGCCAAGTACGACTATTCTAGTGGACCTATTATAAACAATGTCTGAATCGACAATGAATACATCAATACCATTATGGTTAGGAGAGCACCCCAATGTAATGCTACTACTCATAGTGGCAAGGTTACCATAGCTGGTCCGCCTCCTGCTAGACAACCCAAAATAACCATACCTGGCCCATCTGCTAAACAACCACAACCTGTCCCGACCACAAAGCAATGGAAACCCAAAAGTCAATTCAACCTCATCGACCAACTAGGAAAGACTCCCGCACAAATCTTTATACTTGAGCTACTTCGTATATCTCCTGCACACAAAGATATCCTAGATAAAACCTTGCTCGAGTCGTCGGTCCCCAAGGACATCGATGTCAATCAATTTGAAACCATGGTAGGATATCTCACTATGCCTCACCACGTCACCTTCACGGATCAAGATTACTCATCACCTAAAACCAACCACAATGATGCATTGTACATAGAAACTTTTGTCCACAAGCACAAAGTTAGACAAGTTTTAGTAGATGGCGGAGCAGGATTGAACATATGCTCCCTCAAACTAGTTAAGGCTTTAGGGTTCTCTGATGCCTGCGTAGACCCAACAAAGATTATAGTGATCAAAGCATATGATGACGAGGAATGCTCTTCACGAGGTGTTATCTCTCTCCCTATCAAAGTGGGACCAGTCATTGTGGACACAACCTACCAGGTCCTAGATTTGGAGCTACCATATAACATCTTGCTCAGCCATCCATGGATTCATGCCTTAAAATCCGTTTCGTCCACATATCACCAATGCCTAAAGTTTCCATTTGACAGCATGAAAATAACCATATACGGAGACCCTAACCCCTTCCAATATTGTACCAACCTAAGGGGTATTTCTGAAAACCAAGTGCCTATTAATCAAGAAGCACCTGGCTCCTTGTCATCCAAATACATTGATCCATCCACACTCACATCATTTTCTGCATCCGCTCCATCCACGTCTTCTGCCAAACCACCGCCTCTGTCAAACCTTAAAACCGAATCCACTGTCAAAATCTAGGACCTCGGCTGTAAAGAGTTCAAACTAAATACAACATATAGCATAACAACAATACCCAAGTCTCCAAAGATATATGGTCGGCCATGTTTCAGAATGGAACCCAGGGAAACTTTCAAAGTTCCACCGAAAATAGTTTTTATCAAGTGGGGAGACATGAGTAATGAAGACCTTGCTGACATTATAGGATGGATCTATAAGGATACTGTCGCACTACCCCCATTACTAGTTCAAAAGTATGGCAAGGGTTATGACATAATGAAGGCTAAAGGCTACGATGGTACTAGTGGCCTAAGAAGAAATAAAACTGGCCGAAGGGAACCCATAGAAACTTTTCAAATTCTGAAGTATCTTGGATTAGGGTTTGGATCACCCGACAATGATGATCGATGTATCATTAGACTTTCGAGTGAGCAAGTACATGCTTCGAAAAGTGTCGAGACCACTAAGGAACCCCTCACCGAAACTGACTCCCAAGAATGGGAATTTGGCTCAGAACGATCCCTAAGTGACTGTTGTCTTGATGATTTGTTTGTCAAACCAGGGGAACTGACCTCTAAACAACGATTTTGGAAAACATTCAAAATTGAACAGGAACCAAATAGTCAAAGTCCCATTACCACTTCCCATGACGTACAACACCCATCATCTAAACCCCTTCAGTACAATCCATCTGAAGTATCAGACGACATTGACAATCAGGGCTCTAAAACCTTCACCCCTTATTTTGACAACAAATATGACACTAGTGAAGGAGAATATTGGATAGAGTCCAATGTAGAGTTGGATGATGATAATCTCATCTACAACATCACTGAATCCATCTGCATGTTGTCCGCATCCTCACCTTAATTCACCAACATTGACGATGGCATTTCCACCCTGAGCTAGTTGATTGGGACCAACAAGGACCTCCAGCCCTGAACACATTTCAGAATGATGAGGCAATTCCTGAATTTATGGGATTACGAGAAGGCATACCCAGTGGGGACCACAAATCAGGATTCGCCATTGATTTAGACTACACGACATACTTCAGCGAGACTGCTTCATCCTCTAGTCGCAAAAGTAAAAATAAAAATAAAATAAAAAATGAAACATCTCTAGGTGAAAACCGAAAGGCACCTTTTGACGATAAAATAGTAAAAATAAAGGACGTATCTGCGGGTGAAAACCTCTCTGAGGAACCCAAAGATGGAGGACTAGACTTTCTCCCTATGCAACAGGAAAAATCGGCTATGCTTATCGAAGACACAATAGAGGATAACATGTCAACTACAGAAGATCCCAAGATGGTCCTCTTTGCTGCATCATTAACTGAAGACAAGAGATCAGAATTTCATAAATTATTTGCAAAATGAAAAATCAACTTCGCATGGTCCTATGCTGACATGCCAGGATTGGACCCAGAACTAGTTCTGTATCATCTGCCACTATTACCTAATGCTAAACTAGTCAAGCAGAAGTTGCACAAAATGCACCCTCAAGTTGCTCTATTGGTTAAGGCTGAGTTAAAGAAATTAATAGACGCCGGATTCATACGGTCTATTGACTACGCTGAATGGATTTCTAACCTGGTGCCGGTAACAAAGCCAAATGGGCTAATATGTGTATGTACAGACTTTCAAGACCTAAATAAAGCATGCCCAAAGGATGACTTTCCTTTGCTAAACATTGACATCATAGTTGACCTCACAGCAGGATATGAGATGCTATCCCTCATGGATGGTTTCTCTGGCTATAATCAGATTCGCATTCCTCCTGAAGACCAGCACAAAATGGCATTTACTTGCCCATGGGGTACATATTGTTGGAATGTCATGCCATTCGGTCTCAAAAATGTAGGTGCCACATACCAAAGGGCTATGACCACAATCTTCCATGACATGATGCACAAAATAATGGAAGATTATGTAGATGACCTATTGGCCAAATCAGTAACTAGGAAAGATCATCTGAAGGTGCTCGACACAGTTTTCAAGAGACTTGAAGAGTACAAAGTCTGGCTAAATCCTAAGAAGTGTGTTTTCGGGGTCACACCAGGAAAATTCTTGGGATACATAGTTTCCCGAAGAGGTATAGAGGTTGATCCAGCAAAAGCCATCATAGACATGCCTCTGCCCAGAGGAATCAGTGAACTCATAACTCTACAAGGCAAAGTACAATCCATTCGGCGTTTCATAGCCCAATTTGTAGATAAGTGTCACCCATTCCAGTATCTGTTGTGCAAGGGTATCCCCTTTGTATGGACAGATAAATGTCAAGAGGCCTTTCAGCAAATCAAAGATTACCTACTATCAACACCAGTCCTCATGCCTCCTATTCATGGAAAGCCACTGATCCTATACATTTCGACTACTAGTTCAGCACTGGGGGCATTACTGCCACAAAATGATTATGAAGGAAAAGAAAGAGCCATATATTACATTAACCGCACACTGATAGGGTATGAGTTGAACTACACAAACATTGAATGTGCATGCCTTGTTGTTGTCTTTGCATCCCAGAAACTAAGACACTATATGCTCAGTCACCAGACACAACTGGTCGCCAAGATTGATCCACTGAAATATCTCTTAAGTCGGGCGGCATTAATAGGCCGGTTGGCAAAATGGGTCATGATACTAAGCGAGTATGACATGCAATATGTCAAGCGTAAGGCAATAAAAGGATAGGTAATAGCAGATCAACTAGCGGATGCACTGATTCAAGTCACTCATCCACTAGTAACTGATTTTCCCGATGAGTCCATTTTTCATGCGGAACCGGCGGTACCATAGAAGCTATATTTTGATGGGTCTCATACTGGTCATGGCTCAGGCACTGGAATCTTGTTTATCACACCACAGGGGGATTCAATTCCTAAGGCATTTTGGATCACTTTTCCTTGTACAAATAACATTGCTAAATATGAAGCACTAGTCACAGGTCTCAAAATGGCAATTAAATGGAAAATTTAGACGTTGCTTGTATTCGAGGATTCCCAGCTCATTATCAACCAAGTGAATGATGACTATGAAACAAAGGATGAGAAGTTGCTTCCCTACAAGAGGATGGTGGATAGTTTCCTAACATACTTCCAATTGATTTCTTTTGAACAAATCCCCAGGACACAGAATAAGGCAGCTGATGCAATGGCTACTATTGGTTCTCTCTTGGACATCCTTCAAAATGTGTCACAATTTGAGTTCTTAGTAGAACAGCTTTTAATGCCGACATATGATATCCTAGAATCAGAAATGGTTTGCGAACTTGTTGGTCCCAACTCTCCCTAGTATTAGGATATTTATGACTACCTAAAATCTCAAACCCTTCCACTAAACCTGTCCAATAGCCAAAGGAAGTCCTTCATCCAAAAATCTGCAAAGTATGCCATCGTCAGTGACACCCTTTACCGCCGTAGTTTTGACGACACCCTCCTTAGATGTCTCGACACCAATGAAGCGCGTACGACCTTACGCGAAGTGCACGATGGTATATGCGGGTCTCATTTGAGTGGTCCTACTCTAGCTAAGAAAGTAATGAGACTTGGGTATTATTGGCCGACCATTGAAAAGGATGCAATTGAATATGTTAGGACTTGTCACAAATTTCAGATTCACAGTGATTTGATCCATGCTCCAGCATAGGAACTTCAACCAATCACTTCTCCTTGGCCCTTCGCTCAATGGGGACTTGACCTCATGGGTAAAATTATCCAACCTCGTCCAACGGCCACAAATTCATTATCACCGCCACTAAGTATTTTACGACGTGGATTGAAGCCATTCCATTGACATATATTACCGGCAAACAAATATCCAAGTGCATCCTTAACTACATCATTTGCCGGTATGGCCTTCCACAATCTATCATCACTGACAATGAACATTCGTTTAAAAACGAAGACGTTTGGGAGTTATGTGAGCGATTTCACATTCAACACCATTTTTCATCTCCATACTACCCACAAGGAAACGGTCAAGCTGAGGCGTCAAATAAAACCATTGTCAAAATCCTCAAAAAGACTGTCAATGACACTGGCCATGACTGGCACATACAACTCAACCCTGCTCCGTGGGCTTACCGAACTAGCATTCGTATGCCTACAGGAGCCACTCCATTTTCCCTAGTCTTTGGCACTGAGGCCATCTTGCCCATTGAGGTTGAAATTCCTTCGTTACAAGTCTCCCTAAAGAGTCTAACTAATGAAGAGGAGTATCGACAATCATGCTTGCGCGAGCTGGAAATGCTGGAAGAAAGAAGGAAAAATTCACTAAACCATCTCCAAGCATATCAGAACCATCTTTGTCGCAACTAAAATAAGAAGGTTATGGTCAGAAAGTTTGACATTGGCGACCTAGTTCTCATGCAGAACCCCAAGAACCAAGCTGACAGAGAAAAGCCAGGAAAGTTTGAACCAAACTGGTTGGGTCCCTACATTATCATATCTTCTTTCGGTTCTGGAGCTTATCAGCTAGCCACACCAGATGGAGAACAACTGACAGAGCCCATCAACAGTTTACATCTCCGAAGGTTCTACGCATAGCATCAGAGGATTGAGTTGAAAAACTGCAAAATACAAAATTGAAAAATGATAAAAAATTGTTGCCTTGATGAAAACCTGGCAAACAGGCGTCTTGGTGACACCAAAAAAAAAAAAAAGTCAAAACAAATAGTAAAGAAAAAAATGATTCGTTCAATAGTGAAAACCTGGCAAACAGGCGCTTTGGACAAGTACCATGGTGAAAACCTGGCAAACAGGCGCCATGCGTAATCAATCATTGCTCTGCCATCTACTGTCACTTTATCTGCCTTGGCCTAGGATGAAAGGTATTTCCGCAATTATTACGCAAATCGCCACCACATTCTACCCTACATGTCATAGTGGATAAATGATTGACATCAAGTCCTGACAACTGTCCTAGTAAATCAGCAGCATCCCGTCCATGTTCCTTAAAAATGGCTAAGTCTTGGACCTGACTGGGGGCAAAATTTTTATCATGAAACTGCAGTGGATGTCACACATGATCTTGGCAATTGGCAAAAAGTCCTGAAAAAAGACCAAAAACATCGTAAAAAGTCTTTAAAAAAGACAAAAACATCATAAAATGTCCTAAATAAAGACCAAAAACATCATAAAATGTCTTGAAAAAAGACAAAATCATCATAAAATGTCCTAAAAAAAGACCAAAAACATCACAAAAAGTCTTGAAAAAAGACAAAAACATCATAAAAAGTCTTGAAAAAAGACCTAAAAATAATAAAACGTCCTGAAGAAAACCACAAACAAAACATCGAACTGCTCGAAGAGTGCAAACACATTGTCATCTCTTGTCAAAGTCAGTCATATCAATCAATCTTTGTCATTTGTCCAAACTATGTTGTCTCTGCGCATTTGCTACGTAGGCAAGACTCACATTTGAGTCCCCGAGATATTAGGTCAATCCTTTTAGGTTTGTCAAAATAAAATCATGGCACAATCTTTGGTCATCAATACAAATTCATTGGTCGTGTCGAACTACGAGGTCTCTGAGTGCATGACGTAGGCAAGGCCATCTATCGATGAGCCCCCGAGGCTGCACTAGGTTAGTCTATTAGGGTTCGTGACATCACACTGGCACACACGTCAAAAAGTCTTCAAGTCAATGCAAATCTTTCCCAAATGAACAAAACTCATAAAGCAAATTATGACAATCATTATCGTAGCATGGAAATCCCATTGGCACATATCATCATGACAATAGCGACATTTGGTCAGCATGAGTCAAACTCGGTCAAAACAAGTCAAATCCCCGTAACCTGTCAAATTGACAACTCCTGGTTAATCTTCGGATGTGTCCTTCTGAACGATAACCTCTGTCATTCATGTCTTAGGATGTGTCTTTCCTAGGCATCGTCATTATCATTCGACATTTTGAGTGATCCTCTTGACATCTAAGGATCAGTCCTCGTGACATTAGTACTCTTCAGATGTGTCCTTCTGACGAACCAACTCTATCATCTATGCCTTAGGATGTGTCCTTCCTAGGCATCGTCATCATTTCAAGGGACCCCTTTCGACTATTAGGGATCAAATCCTCTTGGCATCAACATTATTCAGGATGTGTCCTTCCTGAATTCGGCAATTCTCGACATTTTTCATCTAAGATCATCAAAACTTTAAACATTTCGGCATCTCGACACTATCAAACATAGCATCTTGACATTAGAACAATGGATATCCAGATGCACTTGGCAAACATTTGACACTTGTCTTTTGGCTTTTTATCATGTTATTAGTTTTTAAGCGAGATCACACTACCAGGATTTAGAGAAGCAGCAACGTATCATGACGATTGACACACATGACTACTAGTTTCTCAGCGAGGTCCTGATTCTGGGATTTAGAAAAACAACGACATATTATGATAAGGGCTCTATTTTGTTATATTTTTGGCAATCATGTTGCTAGTTTCTCAAGGATGTCCTGGAAACAGGATTTAGAGAAGCAACGACGTTTTATGATTTGTCTTTGTCTTTTTCTGCTTGTGGTTGATTATGACAAAAAGATTGGGGCAATCATGCTCTTAGTATAAGTCATGATCATCCTTGTCTATGACTGCTGGTCTTATGTAATGGTATGACCTTGCACACCTTGATCTATGTCATATCATGGTGTTTGTGGGCCATTACAATAGTTTGCCCAATGATGATTAAGAGCAATAATATTAAAGTCCTACGGTAAAGCTTTGAAGGATTTGGTCTAGGAACTAACATGCATCTCCTTCGGTCTGGTCACCTTCTCTCCTTTGATCTGGTCATCTTCTCTCATCAGTCTCATCGTCTTCTCTCGTCCATCTCATGATGATATCTTGTGACATTCAAAAACATAAGTGCATACATGATCATATAAACATTGCATTAGGTCCATACATTTATCATCCATAGCATTTACATAATCACGAACATGGTAGTAACATAATCATCAACATTGCACCCATTTCATAAATACATTATGCATATTTTTTATCATCATCATCTCACATAAGTAAGCAATACATTATCATGGCATCATAATCATAAGTACACATCATAGGACATACATGGCATCATAAATTAAGCATCATACATAGGACAACACATCATATGCATAAATCAAAGAACATCACATAGCACACATGTACGCCACATCAAAACTACATCATCATATAAATACCATCTCAAAAATGTACAAATGTCACATGATAGAGTCAACAGATATCCCAAAAATGGAGCTTGCAGGCTCAATAATATACATAACGTCTCATAAAAACAAGCATGCCCTAGGGTAGACTCTCATCATCCCCTCGTGGTGAAGAGTGTGGAGGCGGAAGTTCTGTCACTGGTGCTGAAATCATAGACGAACCTATAGCAACCATTGTCTGTGCTACCGGTGGAACTATGAATGATGGTGTCATCTCCACGGTAACGAACATCTGTGATGTCACTGCTGCCTGACTCTAAGAAATAGATGGATCAACAACTGGTGGCTATCCCTGTACTGACCTCTGTACTAAACCAGTCGACCCATGACTATGGCTAGAATGGTGACTCAGGGTGTGCCTGCGTGAGTGGTGTGACTTATGCACTGATGTGTGCCCTGTCGAGGTAGACCCTTCGACGCTGGTATGACTCCTACTGCCACTAGCACTGCCTGATCGGTGGCCACTACCTGTCCTCGTCTGTGACTATGACAAGGTAGGATCTCGTCGCTCAGGTGGCACTGCCTGCTCATACAATGTCTTGTACTGACCCAGCCTCGTGCTCACCCTGGCCAACTCGCGAGCCATATCCCCTGTAGGCCCTGTACATAACTCCGCAAACTGTGTGCACCACTGAGCTGAGTCCTGCTGGCAGATCACTGCCTGATCCCACTCTACCCGGACTACCTCTAACTCTGACTGTAAGGCTCTGACCTACGCCATGCTCTCATCTAGTCTCCTCTGTAGGTCTGCCACCCTCTAGTCGGTCGTGGCATCATGGGGCAACGCTGAACTGGAGGGTGTCTCCTCCTCTCCCTCCACCATCTGCCATCTGAGGAGTCTCTCGGCCTCATCCATAGCATCGTCCTCATCATCGTCATCGTCGTCCACATCCTCTGCCACAGCCACATCCTCCTCTTGCCTCTCCACCTTCACCTCCACCTCCTCCTCCTGCCTCTCCACCTCCACATCCTCCTCCTGCCTCTCCACCTTCACCTCCTCCTCCTGTCTCTCCACCTCCACCTCCTCCTCCTGTCTCTCCTCACCCTCTCCCTCCTGTCGAGGCTGCTCCTCTCTCTCCCCCTCCTTGCCAACCTCAGGGATAGCATCTAATGCTACCCTCGCCACACGTGGGCGCACCCTTTGGACCTGTCTCTGACCATCCCGTCATCGCCTCCGGCCATCTCCGCCATCATCCCCACCTCTGCCTCCATCTCCACCTCTGCCTCTGTCTCTACCTTCGTCTCCACCTCGGCCTCCGTCTCTGCCTCCATCTCTCCCCCTACCTCCATCTTTGCCCCTGCCACCTCGCCTGACCCGTAGCACATGAGGTATAACTGATCGTTTGTCCACCAGTGCTGGCCCATCTGGATCCGTCAATGGCACTGGCCTGTGTGTCTGCCACCATAAGTCATAATCGGCTGTCGTCCCGGGATCGACTGCTCCTCCCCTCCATCCCCATGCTTGGGCTCCTATCCTGTCAATCTACTACTCCGCGAAAGCCACTGGAATGGCTAGCCCCCAAGCATACTCTCTGGAAGACCGGGCGTACTCAGTTGTCCTTGCAGGTACACCCTGTTGCTCTCCGAACTGCCTCAGGACACGTTGTGGTAAATACATCTCAATGGTCAATGAAGTCTACACCATCCTGCCAATCAAATATTTGTATTGCCTGCACAGACTCAAGTGGTCTACCTCATCATCCCACTGTCCACAGTCTCGCTATGGCCTCCAGATAAAAGACACCATTGTGTCAATCCGATGCCGCCACCAACCTGTCTCACCCATCTGGGTTTGTTGTAGGGCACCGACGTAGTAATAAGCATAGGGCATACCGTCGGCCAACTGTGGTCTGTCAATCGGTGGATGAAATATAGATATGTGCTCCCAGGCCCATATCATCATCAACGAAGTCCCACACGAGATACTCTCTCCTCTCCTATAGGCAATATCATGCAGTTGATGGTAGAGTGTCCCCAGTAAGCAAGGACCCCAATCATAAACGGTCCTGTCTCATCTCATACCAACTAGGACGTCTCCCCAGCCAATAGGAAATCCGTGTCCCCGATGGTCAGGAATCAAGATCCCCCCAATCAGAGTCGCAAGGAATGCATCAAAGCGACCATAGTGATCCACCATGAACTCCCATCTGATCTCATAACCCTAGATGCCCAATCCTACACCCTAATCTCGGTAGTACGCTCTAAAGGTCTACTTGCCATGATGAGGATCGTAGATGATCCGCTCCCCTCAGATCGGCACTCGCAGAATCCGGTAGACATCCTCTAGAGTAATGGTAGCCTCACCTGTCGGCAGGTGGAACAAGCAAGTCTCCAAATGCCAATGCTCACATAGCACAGTCAGTAATCCCCTATTTGCATGAATGGTGGGCATGTAGGCAACGTAGAACAACCCTAGTCGCATCAATCGGCGCTACTCCCATGGGCTCAGCTGGTCGACAAACCGAAATGTGGTCGGTCTGCTCTCTCGCGTGTAGATAAGGGCAAGCTACGTCTGCAAAAAGGCGAACAATATATCAGTACTTTCTAGACAACTATCAGCATCATCAAAAGCATTAAGGGTTTCACAAGTATCACAATTGGTCTCAGTAAAAGGGAAAAACCAAATGTGTCACGTTTTAGCAGTTGCATCGCAAATATTCAAATGCGTCTCTAAAAACATCAAATGCATCGCAACATGACAATTGCATCGCTCGGTTGCCCAAATGCGTCGCATTATAGAAATTGCGTCACGAATTTTGGAAATTGTGACACAAGATGGCGAATGCATCGCTAAAATGTGCAATTGTGGCACAAAATGACAATTGCAACACAAGATGGCGAATGCGTCGATAAAATGTGCAATTGCGGCACAAAATGACAATTGCAGTATTTCAACACTCATATGCGATTTGGTTAGGCGAATGCATCGCAGTTTTTATCAAATGTGTCGCAACGCCTCGCCCACCCTATGATTAACTAGTCAATCGCGTTGTGACGCATCATATGCATCGAACGCGCATATGATTGCAGCTTACGCAAACGCAGTTGCGTCACGGTGCAATTGTTGTTTGCCCTAGAAACTTAAATTTGGCACGCAAAACAAAAAAATTACAAAGAGGGACAAGGGTACTTACCACTAGCTCTTAGCCCTCTGGCCATCTGAATGTCCATACGATCTCACTGTGATGCTCTGTTACTGGAATCACCATCCTCGCTGCGCTCCTTTTCGCTCTGGGCTCTCGAAGTTTGCAAAGTAAATAGTAGAAATGAATTGACTTTTACCCATTTGTCAACCTATTTATAAAGTCAAAATGACATTTCTCAAACGAGGTTATTATTGGAGGCTCATTTGACCAAATTTGACTTCCTCGTTACCTGCTTTAAACATTTCAGAATTCAAAACCGACTGCGCCATTGTTTTTCTGGTCATCGAATTGATTTATCAGGACCCTTTACAAATTTTTTTGTCGCCGACCCAAAATTTGAAAAATTTCCCGAGGGGGCAATGATACTTCGTACCTTTACTGAGGCATATTTTTGACTTATTTTCTTTGTCACAATGTAACATGCTACATTATGACAAAGAGGGGCAAATGTAGACACCTAAAAATGACCTAGGCCAAGCTTCATTTTACCACTTTCGTCCTAGCATAATTATGACATTTAATTATGTCTTTGGTCCACATTCGACTATTGATTAAATAATTCATAATATTTAATTAATTCGTGTCCTTTTATTCTTCATGATTATTAAATAAATAATTTTATTTATTTATTAGATACGTCATTAATTGTCTAAGTCTTCCCTTAATTAAATAAAATTCTTAATTTATTTAATTACCCTTTGTCATATATGTCTTCCTGATTATTAAATAAATAAGTTTTATTTATTTATTTAATATGTCACTAACTGTCATAATTAAATGAATTGATTAATTTATTTAATTAATTAATCTTATCTACTAAATTAAATAATTATCTTTAATTATTTAAATGTCAAAATTAATATTCCTCTCATTTTAAATAAATGAAATTATTTAAAATGTCATCTCATTCTTAACTGTCAGTCCATTTTGGTAAATAATCTGAAAAAGACTATTTATTATCTCACAAAATCATTATTTTGAATTAATTTAATTCAAAATAGTAACTAATCTTCCAAAAATCAAGTAATCGGGCAGATTATTGATTTTCCAAATCTGATCTTTAGTCCAACTCTCATCTTCTTGATTTTTCGAATCTCACAAATCAAGCAGTCTTTATCTTCTTGATTTTCAAAAATCCTTATTTTCTAATTGGTTTATCTCATTTATTCTCCACCGTCGATCCAATTATCTGAGATATTATCTTGACCATTCAATTAATGAATTTTCCCTAACCCTAATTAGGGATTCTCAGATTTAATCTGGACCTTTCACTTTAGGTTTTCGTCATAAATTAATATCACCCGTCCATTCAAAATGGCATTTTCTATAAAATGCCATTTTCCTCTCACTTTTCGATTACACGCATTCACTTTATACACTCTTGCACTTGCACACTTAGGCTTCTCATTACAATTATTGTCTTTTATTTAATCAAGTCTTAGCATTGTTTAGGCATAGACATTGTCAATCATAGGCATTTAGGCATAGGCTTTAGACATTTTATGCAAATCCTTCAAAGCTTGGTGTAGGACATAGGCATATTTGCAAATTGCTCACATGACGAATCTGAGGGCAAAGCATTATCCAGCAAGTAAGAAGGTGTTACGAAGGTGAGTCATGGAAGCTTCAGCAATTATCAGGTATACTTGTTCTTTTACATTTTGCTTCCTTTGCACTTTGTAATCACTTTGGGTTTTTGTCTTTTATATTGATTTGATTGATCTAATCTAAACCTTAGGAAATTACCCTCAGTTGCACTATGTATGTGCTTCTCTTATTGTAATAGTAAAAGGTGTTAAAATAAATTTTTGTGACTCTCCTCTGATTATATTAGTGTAGGAAGTTGTTTTCGCTCACCCGGCTTCCTTTCACCAATGATTTCCCACTTCAAGGATTTTTTTTTCTAGGATACGGATGCTTGAATGTAACCCCTGATAATTCTTATCTTCTTTGTTGATACCGGAGTTAACCTTACCTAAATGCACACATCATGATAGAGTTCCCTTAGAATCCTTATGATAAAAAATTTCTACCAACACATGGCCAATGCAAGTGTTTGATATCATGTATGTCAAAGTTGATGGTGGAGTATGTTGAGGGATATGAGATTTAGATGGATTGGTCGATAGTTTGGAATTTTTTATTTTCCAAACTTCTGAGGATGAGCAATGATGGGTGGATATGGAGATTTGATTAGGACTAATGTCTTGATATACCTTATAGGTTTCTCTTCAAGCCTTCTTTTGTATTGTTGGACATTTTGGATGGATGAACTTCCCTTTTTTATTTTTCCCCATAGTTTCTTTTACTAATGGATTTTGATAGGGATGATGTTCTTTCTTTTTCTTTGGTAAAAATTTATATTTTCTTTGTCCATTTTATTTTACCGATTCTTTTGCTTCAATGATTTCCTCTTTTCTTTGAGATAACTTTTTCTTTTGTTGTTGGTCCCAATTAGAGGGTTGGAATATTTATGGGTGACAATTCATGATATGGATATTTGTAGCATAGGTAGTGATTTCATCATAAGGACCCTTTATGCTCCCTATGTTCATTTTTGCATTAGATAAAGTTTCCCCCAATATTATAGAGGTATCACTGATATGTTTAGCTTCCTTAATTGATGAATAACCAAGACCTTTATGCTTAGGATTTTTAGTCATTTGCACTAGTTCTAGGATACCCTATTCATGTTTTCCTAATCCTCTACCTTAATAATGCATCTATTGAAAAACTTTTATTTGCAATAGGATATTTTTTTCCTTGGAAACAAGGTGCTAATCCTTATTTGCTCTATTGTGGATCTTCAAGGGTGATACCTTCTTCATTGGTAAGATATTTTGCTTTGGAAAAGGTAAGTGATCCAAGTTTATAAGTGATAGGATCCTCCATATGTGCATAACTTCTTGATTGATATCTTCAAATTTTTTTTGTGAAATATTATATTTTAATGGCCCTTCAAAATATATCAGTGCATCTTTGATTGTTGTATACCCAATTCTCTATTACTTAGGATTGTTAATTATCTTTGCTAATTTTAAGATATTGTGCTCAATTATTTCATACTTGATTTCTTCAATCTTCCTGGAGGATATTTCTAATTTTAATGCTTCTTCTTGATCAATTTCTGATATGTCTATAGATTCTACAATGATTTGATCATGTGTAAAGATGTTAAGAGTAGGTGACTCTTGTTCCTCGGTAATTCCATCAAGATTATGAGACTCTTGTCTTGGATGAAGATCATCTACATGTCCATTAGGAGTATGCATCTCATGGGTAGATGTATGTGCATTTGGTATATGGATTTTTTCTTCTTCTAGAAAACCTTGGATGTCTTGGAAGATATCCACAAAATTGTTATAATATTTTGATGGTAGGGTTTCTTGATCTTGACTTTGTGTGGTATTATCTTTGATATGCTTTGGTTTGTGCTCTTGACATGGAATCAATTTCAAAGAAGAGATTTCTTGTAAAGGATCCTTAGATTTCCTCAAAATGTGGACATATAGGTGATAGCTCTTGGCTTAGATTTTCTGCATTGGGTATAAGTGTTGGATTAAGAGTCTCTTGATCATCAATACATGTTTCCATGAGGTTAGATGATGCCAACATATCTTGGACTGGATCATTGCTATACTTTTGGTGATTGATTTTGATCATGCTTGTGATTAAATTCTTGATGCATTTCCTCTTGCTCATTGAATGATGTAGAGATATTTTCAACATGATAACTAGTAGATGGCTATTGATCATTGTCTTCAACATTTAAGATATTGTTAATGCTTTCAACCACGAGATCAAATGATGTTAATATTTCTTGAATTGGATCATTTTTAGACTTTGGTGATTGATTTTGATCATTCTTTGGGAGAGAGTCTTGATGTATGTCCTCTTGCTCACTAGGAGAGGTAAAGACATCTTCAATGTGATTAATGGTAGATAGATCTTAATCCTTGTTTTCAACATTTGAGGTTAAAATATTGTCACTGATATCATTAGTAGTTGAACCTTGAATGTTGTCTTCAATAGCTATTTTTTTTTATCAATAAGGTCTTGGATGAGATTTTTGAGTTTAAAATAGTCTAATGTATCATGACCTTTTGCTTTATGATATTCACAATAAGTTTTCATTGTACCCTAGGGTTTTGAAGATAGGTTCATAATTACCAGTTGATTTTGAAAGTGTGATAAGTTTAGCATTGACTAATGTGTTTAACACCCCCTCGATTGGCTCCCCTAAAGGAGTGTATTTAAGTTTAGTGGTGTGACTGGATTGTAAGGCTTGTTGTGGTGGAATACCTTGTTGTGGGACACCTTGTTGTTGTGGGAGATCTTGATATTGAGCTTGAGGTGTACTTTTATATTGCATTTGAAGTATGAACATTTGATGTTGTGGATTAGGAGTTGGTTGTTGATATGCAATGCCTTGATGTTGAACATGTTGTTGATGATATGAATTTGTGCTTTGATGAGTGTCATGATGTTGTTGATATTGTGACTTACTCTTTTGATGGTGTCCAAAGTGTTGTTGATACAGTGTTTCAACTATTTTCTCAAGTGAATTTAGGGAAATTTGATGTTGTAGATTTTGATCTTAGGGGTGATTTTGAAACCCTTGGTGTTGTTGCAACACTACTTCTTGTTGTTGTGACTCTTGACATATTGGATTTTGATATGGATGAGGATTTTGATTAAAATCTTCCATGTGACAAGATGTGCTAAAACCTTGATTAGGGGAATCCATAGTTGATATATCATTGACATTTTTGGTATATGATGTCCTCATGGGTGTATAGAGTGGAATTGGATTTCGGTATATTAATAGAATGACATGTATGCCTAGGATATGTACTTTGATGGATCAAGATGCCAAGATGGCTCCAAGGAAGGTGTGTTTTTAGTCTCACCTAAAGGAAAGCCAGTTGCTCTATCCTTCCTATTGGAATTGCATTGCACTAACAACATCACTGAGTACGAAGCCCTTATTGTTGGCTTGTGTTCTGTGATGGCTTTAACCATTAAACATATATATGTATTCATGTTTATTCTAGGCTTATTATAAACAAAATTATAGGAACATATAAAGCCAAGTAAAATAAGGTATCTCGGTATAGGTATTTGGCCTTATTCTTGGTTGATCATTTTTCTTCTTTCACAATAGATAGTTTCCCTAGGAGAGAAAATTGACATTGAAATGCAATGGTAAGTGTAGCCTCCCTTGTGTCTTCAAATGATGATATAGAAGAATAACACTTTGTGGTTTACATTCTCCACTCACCTACTATCTTAGATTAGCCTGAACCTGATGTTTAGGTGTGTGCTTACGTAGACTCAAGGGAATGGTATTATCACACTTACAATTATCTAAAGACTAGAAATTTTCTCGATAATATGACTAAAAATGCTCGCACTTGGATACAAAAACTGTTAGTCTAATATATTATATTGTGTGATGTTATTTATCAAAAATCTTATAATGGTCTTCTTCTTCAATGTCTCACTAAGGTTGAAATACCCCTTACCCTTCAAGAAGCCGATTCAAGCTCTGGGGGTGGAAATTTTGGTGGTAAATCCTTGGTGTGTAAACTGATTCACATTAGGTACTTTTGGTAAACAATGGAGCAAGACTCCTTTTCCTTTGTCAAAAAGTGTTTGCAATGTCAACAACATAGTAATCTCATTCGGTTTCTTGCTCAAGAGCTTCAAAATTAGGCCTATCCTTGGCCATTTATGAAATGGGGGTTGGATATTATAAGAAAAATATCACCTCCTTCTTCTAAAGGGCATACCTTCATCATTACTGCTACTGATTACTTTACAAAATGGGTCAAAGTTATTCCACTTTGATCCATGAACACTGAAGCATTTTGTAGCTTTCTTCTAAAAAATCTTATTTCTCATTTTGGGTTGTCTTCCACCCTTGTTTCTGATAAATGGTACTTCATTTAAGAACAAAGAGGTGAAGCAATTATTGGAAAAGTTTCATATTCAACATCTCTTTTCTACACCATATTATCTTCAGCGTAATGGCCAAGCTAAAGTGTCTAATAAAAATATTGAGTTGATTCTTTGAAAAATAGTGAATAAACATGGTAAAGATTAGCATACTCAATTAACATACACCTTGTGGTCCTATCACATGTGTGTTCATATGGCTATTGGTAGAAACCTGTATAACCTCTTGTAAAGTGTTGAGACTATCATGCCTTTACAGTTGGAGATTCCATCTTTGTGGGTTTCCCTTAAAGGGTTGATTGATGATGAAACTTACCATTTTGATCATTTGTATCAACTTGAGTTGTTCAATGAGTGTTGATTGTAGGCCCTCGATCATCTCCAAGCTTATCAACAATTTGTTTCTAAACATTACAATCAAGGTGATCTTTCTCAAACTTTCAAGGTAGGTGACCTTGTTCTCTATGAGAATCAAAGAAATGTAAATTTGTTGTCTGATCAAAATGGAAAGTTTAGCTCTAATTGGTTAGTCCCTTACATAATCATCTCCATGTATGGATTTGGTGCCTATGTACTATCATCTATGGATGAAACACCTCTAAAAGAACCAGTCAATGCAATACATCTTCATCAATGCTATGCCTAGTGTCTATGTGGCATATTCATGGCTCTCATCCCTCAGGGATCATAGTTCATTATACTATGGAATTCCTTCATTAACACATTATCTAAATTTTATGTTATGATGTGAACATGTGTATGTAATTAATTTATTAGGAAATATATATATATACATGTGTTTTATTATGTTGTGTATCCATGCATTGTATTTGATTAAGTCTTTTGGTTAGGTAATTAGATCATCATTGTATTTAATTAACATACATCTAATGTGTGTTTATTAGATCATCATTGCATCTAATCTAAACATACATCCATAAACATAAATCCATCACATATTCATACATGAAATTAAAACATACACATAAGAACACCATGATGCCACACAAAACATCATATATATATATAAATGTCATGTACATGTATCACACCACTATATCAAAATGTGGATATTGTATATTTGTATATGTATGTGCATCAAAAATAATGCTATATAAAACAATATAATTCATATACAAAATATGGCATGTGAAAAATGGGCCTCTAGCCCCCTAGTGTATGGATCCCTAAGCCCTCTGATGTTGGTAGTGGTGGCAGAGGTGGGTGTTGGATCAACACATATGAATGTGACCGACGTGACTATGAAATGGACATGCTCCATGACCACAACCCTCAGACCTCTCCTCACAGTTCGATTGCCTCCTCTCATAGATAGACCTCCCACTCATGGGCCTGCCATAGCTCCTCTTGAATTTTTTACACCTGAGGATCAGTTTCCAGCCTCACTATGTCCACCTACCTATTGAGGTCATCAAACTATCTCTACAAAGCATCACGTTCCCTCTCGACACTCTTTGTCCATGTCACTGCCTGACCTCTCTCAACTACTATGGTGTGAAGCTCTGTCAAATGTTTATCTCATTGCCCAATCACCATGGTGAGTTCAACAACCCTCTGAATAGTCTCCACATGTGCCTCCTTATAAGCATTTCTTAGACACATAGTAGGATTGAAAAGATGGGCATAACACCTTGTTGATGCTTCCATGTATATGTTGAGGATGCTCCTCTGGATAGGCACGACTAGGGAAACCTTAGCAATGCACAAACTAATGAGGGTGATCCACTCTTGTGTTTCAAATGCAATCATAGAGAAGTAGATGCTATCAATACAAGATCATATAAAATCATGTGCATATATATGAGATAAACTAAAATGAAAAATACTGAAAGGAAGTAACATTAACCACTCTCATACTTGGGTCCCTAGCTTTCTAGTGTGGATCAAGAGGGGGTGCAACATAGGTTCCTACTGTTGATTCTATCGTAGGAGGGATGACTATCACCGAAGGTGGCACCAATGAGACTAGGACCATATGTGGAGGTGATGGTACTCTTTGCCATCATCTCAACCTCTTTTCCACTCTACTCGCTACTTCCTCACCATCCTCATTGTCATCACCACCACGATCCTCTCCTCTCGGCCCCTATGCACTGACATTGCCCATGGGGGCATGTGTCAAGAAGATTTGGGTCACACTGATCATTTCCCACCATGCTCTAAAACCATGGGCGATGCTAACATTGTTGACCACCAAAATTGGAGGTTGGTCATCATTATCTGACCTGCCATCGCTAATAGTGACTTCTGCAATGGTGAGATGACAATGATCAACTACCTAAGTGGTGCTCCTCACCAATTAGACATATGTAGGTAGCACCAAAGGGATCCTCTACACCTACTTGAACTGTCAAGTGACCTACTACAAATAATATGAAACAATAATGTGACCTAATCACCCCACTAAGAGTCAATGATGTTGCATGTATCATAGTTTCCACTTGTCTATGGTTTAGATTCCCATCCTCCTATAGGGGCATCATCTGATATTCTACGCTCGTAAAGAATCAAACTATAATTACCAAAAACTAAGCTCTTTGAACCTTTAGTCTATACCAATGGGTACATGGGATCCATCAATTTACCAAGTGTTATGCCTTGGGGAAACCTAGCTAGTTAGGTACACCTAATATGTGTGAATTCCCACACCTATGGAAGAATGTAGGATGTGAGACTGTAATACTCATAATGTAAATAACACCTGAGGTGGTGGTACAAATGAGAAAGAATGCTTTGAGCCCAGGCATAGATAGTTTGATACTCCACCATCTCTCAAATGTAATGGATGAGGCCCCTATGCAGGTGAGAGTATCACCCATCTATCACAATATAAATGTGGCTAGTGGTATATGTTGGGTCCACCCACCTAGCACAATACTAATGTCCCTCTATAATGTCCTATGTCATCTTAGCCTAATCATATGCCACCCATCATCTATGAATGGGTAGTCTAGTGATCTAATACACATCCTCCAATGTTATGCTCATATCTCCGATTGGTAGATGGAAGGAAGAGGTTCCTACATCTTAGTGCTCCATGAGCACCATGAGCATCAATGTATGCTACCAAATCTCCAACATTGTATAGACCTGGTGCAAGAGCACCAAGTTCAAGATATGCAAAAAAATGGTCGAGTGTTAGATTCTAGGTGTTTTCAGGGTATTTTGAGTTCAATAAGGTCCATTGTGACCATTCAAATGTAATTTGTGAAGTTTTGAGGTCTTTTGTTTCCATTTTGTAGAAGTTGCTAAACATTGTCAAGGATGTTGTCATTTTGGGAAAAAGTTGTCTAGGAGGATAAAGTTGCATTTTCTTGCCTTGAGTCATGTTTTTAGGTGGAATAAGGTCTCATTATACCACTTTTAATTTTTTAGGTTGGTTTGAGTAGGTTTGGGGGTCGGTTGTGTCAAAATTGCAAAAATTGCAAACATTATTGAAAAAGTTGTCATTAAGAATGCAAAAAGTTGTAAAGAGGAAACCCAACAGTCATTTGGGTTTAAAAATTAGTTGTAACCATTGAAATTGGTGTGAAAACCTTTAAAAACATGTGGAACATCTATGTAAAGTTTGGCTTGGTGGATTTGAAGGAAAAACAAATAAATTTATCACAGTTTTCTAGAAATTCTCTGTATTATTCTCTATTTGCAGGCCTATACGGTAACGTACAGTCACAAGATTGTTCAAATTCTTCATGAATCCTTTGGTGGCATGAGTTAACTATATTTTTCATTTGGCTTGAGGATATCAAAGTGAATTTGTAAAGTTTTATTCTTGTTTCCTTCAATCTGTCAGGTATACCCTATTTTGGGGTTTGTGAGAAATTAGCATGATATAAGGACCATTTCACTGACTGTAATCTTTGTGACTAGTGAAATGGGTCCTATGAAAGATTTTTAGTTGTAGGTAGGATTGGAATAAGAAAAGAGTGAGTTTGGGTGAGCGTTTGGATGACTGTCCTAGGGAGTTTGAGTGAGTTTTTATCATGAAAATGAAGGTTTTGGCTTAGCGTTTGATGAAATATTTGGGGACAATGACATTTCTTGATATTTTAAGCATTTTTAGGCTTAGTAAGAGGTTTTTGAGTCGTTGATAACTTTTGGTAAGGTCTGGGATTGGGTTTTTCAATAAACCCTAGTGTAAATTGGGAAAAGAGAGGGTTTTGGAGTTAGGGGTGTTGCAGGGCCTAACTTGCCCCAAAGGTTGTGGATTTAGTGATTCCTCAGGCTGGTGAGTGCTATCCAATTGAGTTTTTGGTGAAAGGGAAAGTTTAAAGTAGGCTTCCTTTGTAAATCTGACCTAATTGAGGTCTTGGACAATGTTATTTCATGTTTTTGGGAAAGTTGATCCAAGGGAGTTTTGTAAGGGTTTGATGCATGATGTAGAAGGCTTTAATGGGTGTCTAAAATAATGGTTGTTTATATAGGTTGTTAAGGAATTTGGAGAGTAAAGTTGGAAAAGATGGGTATGTAGACCTATAAGAGTGTCTAGGTGAACAGTTGGAAAATAAGCCAGAATTGGTTTTGTGAGAAGAAAGGAGGTTTGGAAACCTTTGTATTCGAAAGGTGAGTTGTTTTCCAACCTAGGTTGTTATTAGGTAGTATCAGAGAAAAGGGAGTAGTTCTCTTGAAGGAGAATGTTAAAGGCTTGTGTGCAAGGAAAAGGTGTTATTGGAGGAATTGGAATGCCTCCTAAGGGGAGCATTATGGTTAGGAAGATTGATCAATAGACTAAAGAATTGGAAGCCTTAAAAAAGGATATGGATGCATTGAAGTCTAAAACTGGGGTTGATATGGATGAGAGTGATTCTGAAGAGGAAGAAACCTCTAATGAAGAGGAAGAGTTGGATCCAGAGGATGTGATGATTTTGAAGCTATTAAAGGTTGTGAAAGGTGATGGACATGGAAAAATAGACTTTCCTATGTATGGGGGTAAACTAGATGGTGAAGAGCTCTTGGATTAGATAGGAGCCATGAAGAATCACTTTGAAAGTGAAGAGATAGATGAAGAACACAAGGTTAATAAGGCTAAGACCAAGTTAAAAGGACACACTTTGCTATGGTGGAATTTTGTGCAAGAAGAAAGGTAGAAAAAGGGGAAGACCAAGATCACTTCTTGGAGAGAATGAAGGCAAAAATCAAAGGTAAGTTCCTTCCTAATGATTACAATGTTCAATTTATTAAAAAGCTTCAAAATCTTAGGCAAAAGGACTTAGATGTGCAAGCATACACCGAGGAGTTCTATAGGTTAAGTATAAGAACAAAACATGAGGAAGATGAGGAAGAAAGAGTGGCAAGATATCTTAATGGACTAAGGTATAATATCAAAGATGAAATCAATTTGATGACACCAAAAAAATTAGAAGAATTTTTTCAAATGGCTATAAGGGCATAAGAGAAAGTGAAGAGGAGACAAGAGAAGACCACAAGAGGAAGAGGTAATACTTCTATAGGGAGAGGAATATTTTCTACACCAAAACAATCCAATCAAGAACAAGAAGATGCTGGTAAAGGAAAAGAACAAGTGGCTAAATCTAGAGGTGGATGGAGAGGTGGAAGAACAAGTTTCAGGGGCAGAAATATTGTTCAAGGAAGTGGTTCTAATGTGTTTTCAGGAAGGTGTTATAATTGTGGTGAGTTTGGACATCCATCTTTTAAGTGTCCTGATAAGTTTGGTGTTACTTCAGGTGGGAGTGAAAGAAGTGAAAAGAGGATTCAAATTGTGCAAGAGGATGAAGAGGGAAGTGTTAACTCTCCAAGTTTTGATTTTGGACCAGAAGTTGGTGAAGCTTTGATGCTGCAAAGGCAACTCTTGAACGCCTCTAAGGAGAAAGAGCCATTGCATAGGAGAAATATTTTCAAGACTACCTGCAAGAACAAAGGTAAAGTATGCAAGTTAGTGATAGATTCAGGCTCCACCAATAATATAGTATAAAAGGAAATGGTAGATAAGTTGAATTTGGTGAAGGTTCCTCATGAAACACCCTATAAGGTGTCATGGTTAAATGATGATCAATCACTTCTAGTCAATGAGCAAGTTTTAGTTGAATTTCATATTGGAAGGTACAAGGATAGGGTACTTTGTGATGTTCTACCAATGCAATGTTTCCATTTGTTGCTTGGAAGGCCATGGCAATTTGATAAACATGTTGTGTATGATAGATGGGCTAATACATATCAGATTGAGCATGAGGGGAACACATTCACTTTGCTTCCATTGCAAGAAGAAACTAAAGAGAAGATCAAGAAAAAAAAGGTAACCATGATGGGTAATAAGGAGTATGTGGAGATTTAAAGCCCAAGAATGCAGCCACGACGTGCGTATACATTAGGGATGAGGTATTAAGTAGGTGATGCACTGAAGGGGTGGGCAAGAATAGTCATAAAGAAGCCAGGGGCGATGTAGAATGCATAGAGAAAGGTTGTGTTAATGCAAGTGGAATCGGATGGCTGCATTTGGCTGGCTGAGGAAAGATGATAAAATCTGGTTAAAACCACCGCAGCGTCCTATAAGGCCGGCAAGATTGAGGGACTTAGCGGGCGAAAAGCATTCCGCTGACCCATGCAATAGCCGCTGATGTACAGTCGGCGGCCGAGGATAGCATTTTAATGCCGAAATCAAGGGAAACGAAAGAGTGATACGGCAGAAAAGCCATGGAAGAAAATCGAAGGAACGCCATATCGACAGCGAAAATGAAATCCCATATTGGGTCGGCCAGTCGGAGGTTAGAGGATGTGCTATGCCAGCGGGTGAGAAGCCATATATTCGCAAGCAAAACCCATGATGGTGGGTACTTCTCAGACCTTACCAAATAAGGCATTCCTTTTTATTGTGGTGGTCATAGTGAAGCTTCGGAAAAAGTAAAATCAGCTTGAAGATCAATTTTGCTGAGACATGGAACCCTTTTTAGGCGGTGGTGCGAACACCAAGTTCAAGCATATGCAACCAGCCTGTCGGCGTTGACCCCATGTTTCTGTGGATATTCTTTGAGTTCAATAAGCACCTCCACTTTGGTCCGTTCAAATCACTGGTGGTAAAGCCTTTGCGGCCCTGTTTCTATTTTGCGTGAAGCGGTTAAGCAACATTCTCGGCGATGTTGTCATTTGCTGGTTCAGGAGGGTAAAGTTGCATTTTCTTTGCCTCTGAAAGTCACCGCGTTTCGGTGAAATAAGTCCTCATTAGATCCAATTCTGTTTTAGCTTTGGTCTGAGTAGGGCTTTCAGGTCAAGCAGTCAAAATTGTAAACACGTGTTGTAAAGAGGAAACCCAATAGTCATTTGGGTTTAAAAATTAGTTGTAACCATTGAACTTGGTGGGAAAACCTCTAAAAAGGTGTGGAACATCAATGTAAAGTTTGGCTTGGTGGATTTGAAGGAAAAACCAATAAAGTTCTCACTGTTTTCTTGAAATTCTCTGTACTATTCTCTATTTGCAGGCCTGCACGTTAATGTACAGTCACAAGATTATTCAAATTATTCATGAATCATTTGGTAGCATGATTTAACTATAGTTTTCATTTGGTTTGAGGAGATCAAAGTGAATTTTTAAATTTTTATTCTTGTTTCCTTGAATTTGTCGGGTATACCCTATTTTGGGGTTTGTGAGCAATTAGCATGATATAAGGACCATTTCACCGACTGTAATCTTTGTGACTGGTGAAATAACCCATGGAAGCCGTAGCCGGTAAGTGGGAAACACCCGTGAGTGCGAGGTTGCGAGCGCTACTTGACCGCACCGCAGGGAGCTTTGTGAGTTTTACCGCCAGAAATGAACGCCATTTCAGGGCCTGAAGAAATCTTTGGGGACAGTGATATTTCTTGATATTTTAAGCATGTGCAAGCTTAGTGAGAGGTGTTTTAGTCAGTGATAAGGTCTGGTAAGGTCTGGGATTTGGTTTTTCAATAAACCCTAGTGTAAATTGGGAAAAGAGAGGGTTTTGGAGTTAGGGGTGTTGCAAGGCCTAACTTGCCCTAAAGGTTGTGGATTTAGTGATTCCTCAGGCTAGTGAGTGCTGCCCAATTTTTTTTTGGGTGAAATGGAAAGTTTAAAGTAGGCTTCCTTTGTAAATCTGACCTAATTGAGGTCTTGGACAACATTATTTCATGTTTTTGGGAAAGTTGATCCAAAGGAGTTTTGTGAGGATTTGATGCATGTTGCAGAAGGATTTAATGGGTGTCTAAAATGATGGTTGGTTATAGAGGTTGTTAAGGAATTTGGAGAGTAAAGTTGGAAAAGATGGGTATGCAGACCTACAAGAGTGTGTAAGTGAAAAGTTGGAAAATAAGCCAGAATTGGTTTTGTGAGAAGAAAGGTGGTTTGGAAACCTTTGTATTGGGAAGGTGAATTGTTTTCCAATCTAGGTTGCTATTAGGTAGTATCATAGAAAAGGGAGTAGGTCTCTTGAAGGAGAATGTTAAAGGATTTTGTGCAAGGAAAAGGTGTTATTGGAGGAATTGGAATGCCTCCTAAGGGAAGCATTATGGTTAGGAAGATTGATCAATAGGCTAGAGAATTGGAAGCCTTAAAAAAGGAGATGGCTGCATTGAAGTGTAAAACTGGGGTTGATATGGATGAGAGTGATTTTGAAGAGGAAGAAACCTCTAATGAAGAGGAAGAGTTGGATCTAGAGGATGTGATGATTTTGAAGCTATTAAAGGTTGTGAAAGGTGATGGACATGGAAAAATAGACTTGCCTATGTATGGGGGTAAACTAGATGGTGAAGAGCTCTTGGATTAGATAGGAGCCATGGAGAATCACTTTGAAAGTGAAGAGATAGATGAACACAAGGTTAATAAGGCTACGACCAAGTCAAAAGGACACACTTTGCTATGGTGGAATTTTGTGCAAGAAGAAAGGTAGAAAAAGGGGAAGACCAAGATCACTTCTTGGGAGAGAATGACGGCAAAAATCAAAGTTAAGTTCCTTCCTAATGATTACAATGTTCAATTTATTAAAAAGCTTCAAAATCTTAGGTAAAAGGACTTAGATGTGCAAGCATACACTGAGGAGTTCTATAGGTTAAGTATAAGAACAAAACATGAGGAAGATGAGGAAGAAAGAGTGTCAAGATATCTTAATGGACTAAGGTATAATATCCAAGATGAAATCAGTTTGATGACACCAAAAAAAGTAGAAGAATTTTTTCAAATGGCTATAAGGGCAGAAGAGAAAGTGAAGAGGAGACAAGAGAAGACCACAAGAGGAAGAGGTAATACTTCTATAGGGAGAGGAATATTTTCTACACCAAAACAATCCAATCAAGAACAAGAAGATGCTGGTAAAGGAAAAGAACAAGTAGCTAAATCTAGAGGTGGATGGAGAGGTGGAAGAACAAGTTTCAGGGGCAGAAATATTGTTCAAGGAAGTGGTTCTAATGTGTTTTCAGGAAGGTGTTATAATTGTGGTGAGTTTGGACATCCATTTTTTAAGTGTCCTGATAAGTTTGGTGTTACTTCAGGTGGGAGTGAAAGAAGTGAAAAGAGGATTCAAATTATGCAAGAGGATGAAGAGGGAAGTGTTAATTCTCCAAGCTTTGATTTTGGACCAGAAGTTGGTGAAGCTTTGATGCTGCAAAGGCAACTCTTGAATGCCTCTAAGGAGAAAGAGCCATTGCATAGGAGAAGTCTTTTCAAGACCACCTGCAAGAGCAAAGGTAAAGTATGCAAGCTAGTGATAGATTTAGGCTCCACCAATAATATAGTATAAAAGGAAATGGTAGATAAGTTGAATTTGGTGAAGGTTCCTCATGAAACACCCTATATGGTGTCATGGTTAAATGATGATCAATCACTTCTAGTCAATGAGCAAGTTTTAGTTGAATTTCATATTGGAAGGTACAAGGATAGGGTACTTTGTGATGTTCTACCATTGCAATGTTTCCATTTATTGCTTGGAAGGCCATGGCAATTTGATAAACATGTTGTGTATGATAGATGGGCTAATACATATCAGATTGAGCATGAGGGGAACACATTCACTTTGCTTCCATTGCAAGAAGAAACTAAAGAGAAGATCAAGAAAACAAAGGTAACCATGATGGGTAATAAGGAGTATGTGGAGATTGGGGAAGTCAAGAATGATCAGTTGGTAGCCATGACAAAGGTTGCAGACATTAGGATAGAGGTATTATAGGGTGATGCACAATTGGAAGGGAAGAATAATGAGAAGAAGAAGATGGAGACTGACCTAGAGAAGGTTAATGGTGAATTGATGAAGCAAGATGGGTTGAGGAAAGATGATAAAATTCTGGTTGGAACAATGTTGTGTCCTATAATGGTTGCAAAGATTGCGGGACAGTCAAGTCTTAGCAAGGAAAAGACTCCAAGGACTGATAATATAGTGATGTATAGGTTTGAAAGTGAAAGGGCTTTGAGGATAGTGATTTTGATGCCTAAATTCAAGGAAAAGGAAAGAGTGAGACAAGTAGAAAAGCTAGGGAAGATTCATGAAGGTAGGAATGCTATATTGACAAGGAAAATGGTAGTTGATGTAGGTCCTATATTATTCACAAATGGAAGAGGTCAGAGGATGTGCTACAAAGCAAGAGAAGCCATATCAAGTTGGCCATGAACTCAAGGATGGTAAGTATAGAGAAAAATTTCAGACCTTACCAGTCAAGGTATCTTTTGCAGGTCATAGTGGTGAAGCTTTGAAAGGAGGAACAGTTGAAGATCAGTTTCCAAGAGACATGGAAACCTTTTTAGGCAGTGTGTATGGTGCAGGAACACCAAGTTCAAGATATGAAAATAAAAGGTCAAGTGTTAGAGTCTATGTGTTTTAAGGGTATTTTTAGTTCAATAAGGTCCATTGTGACCATTCAAATGTAATTGGTGAATTTTTTAGGTCTTTTGTTTCTATTTTGTAGAAGTTGCTAAACATTCTCAAGGATGTCATTTTGAGCAAAAGTTGTCTAGGAGGGTAAAGTTGCATTTTCTTGCCTTGAGTCATGCTTTTAGGTGGAATATGGTCTCATTAGACCACTTTTAATGTTTTAGGTTGGTTTGAGTAGGTTTTGGGGTCGTTTGTGTCAAAATTGTAAACATTGTTCAAAAAGTTGTCATTAAGAATTGAAAAAGTTGTAAAGAGGAAACCCAATAGTCATTTGGGTTTAAAAATTAGTTGTAACCATTGAACTTGGTGGGAAAACCTTTAAAAAGGTGTGGAACATCAATGTAAAGTTTGGCTTGGTGGATTTGAAGGAAAAACCAATAAAGTTCTCACTGTTTTCTTGAAATTCTCTGTACTATTCTCTATTTGCAGGCCTGCACGTTAATGTACAGTCACAAGATTATTCAAATTATTCATGAATCATTTGGTAGCATGATTTAACTATAGTTTTCATTTGGTTTGAGGAGATCAAAGTGAATTTTTAAATTTTTATTCTTGTTTCCTTGAATTTGTCGGGTATACCCTATTTTGGGGTTTGTGAGCAATTAGCATGATATAAGGACCATTTCACCGACTGTAATCTTTGTGACTGGTGAAATAGGTCCTATGGAGGAGGTTTAGTTGTAATTAGGATTGGAATAATCAGAGTGTGAGGTTGGGTGAGCGTTTGGATGACTGTCCTAGGGAGTTTGAGTGAGTTTCTATCATGAAAATGAAGATTTTGGCGTAGGGTTTGATGAAATCTTTGGGGACAGTGATATTTCTTGATATTTTAAGCATGTGAAAGCTTAGTGAGAGGTTTTTTAGTTAGTGATAAGGTCTGGTAAGGTCTGGGATTTGGTTTTTCAATAAACCCTAGTGTAAATTGGGAAAAGAGAGGGTTTTGGAGCTAGGGGTGTTGCAAGGCCTAACTTTCCCTAAAGGTTGTGGATTTAGTGATTCCTCAGGCTGGTGAGTGCTGCCCAATTTTGTTTTGGGTGAAATGGAAAGTTTAAAGTAGGCTTCCTTTGTAAATCTGACCTAATTGAGGTCTTGGACAACATTATTTCATGTTTTTGGGAAAGTTGATCCAAAGGAGTTTTGTGAGGATTTGATGCATGTTGCAGAAGGATTTAATGGGTGTCTAAAATGATGGTTGGTTACAAAGGTTGTTAAGGAATTTGGAGAGTAAAGTTGGAAAAGATGGGTATGCAGACCTACAAGAGTGTAAGTGAAAAGTTGGAAAATAATCCAGAATTTGTTTTGTAAGAAGAAAGGTGGTTTGGAAACCTTTGTATTGGGAAGGTGAGTTGTTTTCCAACCTAGGTTGTTATCAAGACCCACCACATGCCCACATGTTGTATTAGATCTTGGTCGTCTAGGTGCATCTAGTTGCTACGATCACGTAGTATAGTCAATACATGCCCTCCCCCATGCTCTCTAATCCTCAACCACTCTTAAAATAGAAAAAATTCCATGTTAGATCCTGTAGACACGTAAAATGTACCAATTGACATTGTGCATCTGATCCTGATTACTAACATCGTTTCTTCATGAATCATCCCTCGGTCTAACCATTTAATCAAATTCCCCTATCTGATTAAATTCATCAATATTCCTCAATTAAATAAATCATTTTATCTCATCAAGTCATCTTTTTTGTTAATTAAATCAATTCATCTGATCTAATTATCCCTATTTAATTAAATAATCAATTTTATTTGATTAAATCTCTAAAGTTTGTTCATTAAATTAAATAAATTAAAACCTTATTTGATTTAATCTAACACCATCTCTTTTAATTAAATAAATCAAAATCCTTATTTAATTAATCTCTTGTCATATTCCTCTCTTATTTGATTTAAATAAATCCATAAATTTGAGTCAAATAGGTCACATCATCTAACCTCTCTCATTAAATTAATTAACCCTTGATTATTTTAATCTCATCTCATGTCCCATCCTCTAGATAATGCAAGTTGCACATGAAAATAGATTTAATTCATTTATTAAATCTCTATTTTCCTCACAAAGCATCTTTTGGAATATTCTCTCAATTTGAATTCAAAAACTCCAAGTCAACATGTACATCCAACAAGGCAATAACTCCATCTTACATGTCCTTTGCCTTGAGCCAAGTGGCATTTATTGCATTTTCCCTTCCCTCTTACATGTCATTTCAACAAATTTGAAATTTGAAATTATGCATTTATTGGCACAATCCCCAAATCTTGCACATCTTCCATCAATTCATAGATTGACAAGTGGCATCATGCCATTGAATGAATGTTAGTCCCACATTGCTCAAATTTGGACATTCATCCATCTTGGCATTCTATAAATAAAGGGCTCATATCCTCATTTGATCATCCACAATTTATGCAAAGTTACCATGCTCAAATATCCATCAAATTTCATCAATCATTCTTGAATCATAGTTAGGTTTTGCAGATTTTAGCTTGGAGCACTCTTCAACATCAACAAAGTGGATCAAATCTTCATCAACACATCAAGTTTGCATCTTAGGAATTGGGAAAGGGCCAATTTTCACATCAAATTGGCACAAATTCCCCCATGGGATCATGAGTTTGCACATCTAATTAGGATTCAATCTTTGTTTTATCATTTTCTTTGTGTTCTTTAATATTTTCTTCCTAGTTTGAATGTTGTAAATGGATTTCATGGGGAATCCTTGTTTTGGCTTGCAATCTCTTGTCTAACTTGTTTATTCTTGTTGTTTTGTAAGTACCAAGGTTGAGGTTCACACAGATCCATCCCCATCATAAGAAATCAATTTTATATCTCTACTTTAAAATTTTCTCTAAGTAAGCCTCTGGGGCAAAGGTGCATTGTGTAGACGTTTGTCTGACGCATTGGTATCTGAGGGCGAATGTTGCCTGATGATAGTGCATAAAGCAAAGACAGGCATGGTTGAAGGACATTGATGCATAGTCGAGATAACAACATGCCAACCAAATAACTTTTTTCAACTGGAAACCTATGTTGCTTGAGAAGAAAATAATAAAAAAACACTAAAAACACAAAGTTGGTTTAGATTCCTTGTACCTCGTTGACCTTCCCTCCCTTGGCTAAAGTTGTGTAGAGTTGCTCAATTTTTGGGGCCATGTAGTCTCATCTACAAGAAATTTTGTTGACTTTTCTCCCAAAAAAGTCAACAATCTCCTCATTGTGAATAGTGAAAATGACCCTTCTATGGGCCCACTCAGGTATATAGGTCATTTTTTTGCCCATTTTTCCTAGCGGGAGTGGTCATTCCATCCTTCATATTTTTACCCCACATGGATAGGGGAAAAAATAGGAGGGGGAATATATTCACCTCTTCATCATATTTTTCTTCCAAAATATTAAATTTTATTAAGCATTCTTCTCATCGTGGTAGCTTCTTCCAATTTTTGAAACTGACCTAAATTTGAGTTTTATAGAACAAAACTTCACATTTGGTGTTGTAATTTCTCATTGAACTCAAATGCTAGGGGAATCACTAGTATCCACCTACCCAACCTCTACAGCCTCAATAGTATCCATTTTTCACATAATTCTATAAAATTTTCAAATTTTTAGTCTTGCACTTATGTCTTTTTTTCTACTTCAGTGTAGCCAATTTTTCTCTAAAAATTTAGCTCACTAAAGTGGGGCAAAATGTAGTGTTGTAAAATTTTACACCTCTTGGCAATTTCCCACATTTGCATTTAGCCTGCTACATTTATGGAAAAAACCTTGAGTCATAATTTAATGATTTCAACTCAATAAGGGATAGTGACAAAGTGTAAGCAGTTTTCCACCTCATTTCTTGTAAATTTTTGAGTTGGGAATTTGCACAATACATGGATGTGTGTGAATCCCCATACTTTTTGAGTTCAAATGAGGGAATCTTGTAAAATTTTCCCATGACATGTGTCATCGTGGTAGAATCACAGGTGTAACATCTATTCCCACCCATGCAACCTCACAAAACTCTTCCTTTCACTTCCATTCTCATTTATTCTTACTATTTTTCTCTCCAACTTTCTCTCTTGCTCTCTTCTCTTCTACATCTCTTCTCTGTAGTGAAGCTTTGTCAAATTTATGTCCTTTCAACAACCAAGGATCTCTTGCAAGAATACAATATCATGTATATCATTCCAAGAGGGAGCCACAGACTGTTGGTAGCACTCTCTTGTTGCATTATCTTATCTTGTCTATTTACAAATATACTTGTCTCATCTTTTTATTCATGATACAAGTTCTCCTCTATAGCATGGTTTATATTTATCACATGTATAATCTATCTTATTATATATCTCTTCTATTTTCTATCTATTTGGTTGTTCGTGGAGGTGGAAACACCAAAATGGTGGTTTAACTGAGGCAAGCCTCGAAACAGCCCTAACACTTTTTTACGTCTCGCCTATGTGCAAGTTTCCAAATTTGAAGAGCTATGTGTTTGTTGGTTTATGCTTTTTATCCCCTAACTTGACAGGGATGACAACGTGAAACACAAATGTCCTTGTGATGCATCAACATCTATTGGCTATGACTTTGTCCTTCTCAAGGTAGATTTTGTAAATTTTCCTCTTTTTATGTCTATAATCAATATTTTCTAATCTACTACCAATTTTTATTAATTGGTAGTTTTATCTTCTTAGCTTAGTCTTTCTTTTTGTTACATTTTTGCAATCTCTTTCATTTTGTACCTTCATCACTTCAGCCTTTTACCTTGAGGTAATAGAGCACCATCCACTCCCTACAGACTCTTCCTTGTCCTAGAGACTTAGGAGTAGAAAATCCTCTGCATTACAGATACACATCACTATCAGAATAAAAAACCAATATTCTTAGAGATTCCTAATAAATATGCAAAATAATCCATAGATTTACACCATGAATCAAATGGAAAAATAAGTATTTGATTTATCTGAGCTCAAAAGAAAAAGAAAAACATCAAACTCCTTATGAGCTACATCAATTCTTATAATAGATAAAGGATCATTTTGACATTTAAATGTATATTATGCATGAGTTTGACCTAATACATAATGTCTTGATTAATAGGGAACACACTTACTTGCTTGAGTTTGAACATCAAACATTTTATGCTACTACATATAGTGAAACCCAAGTTTCCTAGGGATAGTATGAGATAAGTTTAGAAATCATCATCCCAACCATTAAAAAGAGGGGACTTGGTCCTAAAAAATTAAGTATAAATACAAAAAGACACAAAAATAAAATAAAATTTCACAAGGATTGGAAAGGTCTATACATAGTGAAGGAAGATGTTAGCAATGGATTTTACCTTCTATGTATCATGGAATGTGAAGATTTTAGTGAGATTGTCAATGCTCTTCACCTTGATAATTATTTTGTGGAAAAATAACATATATCTTCTTACATATACTCAAAAAATCAAAAATTGTATTTTATTTTGTTTACTTCGTCCTCTCACTTGTTAGTGGTTTTCTCTTTAATAATTTTTTCCTTAGTATAAGTCTTGAGTTGCTAAAATAGGCCATATTTACTAAGTCATAAATTCCTAAAATTCATCCATACTATTCACCCCTTACATTCTAAATATCCATCTACTCAAAGCTTTAAATTGATCCTACTCTTAACTATCATCATGTTTAGCTAAAAAATATGTCAAGTATTTTAAATCTATTATAGCACAGGTCTAATATAATTTAACAAGCAATTATTCTCAATTCTTCTCGAAAAGGGTGAAGTCTTAAAATCCACTTGTACTAATTTAGTTGTATGTATCCCCTTACTCACCCTACCTAACCTTTGGTGATGCATGCTCAATTCTTAGTAGCATGGGATTAGGTCAAGGGGCTCCAAAACTCCAATTTTATAAAGTAACAAACAAAAAGAGAAAATAAAAAGAGACCAAAAATTAAATATTGCATAATATATGTATTCTTGAGTTGACAGGACAACCAAATCTATGAGGGTGTAGTTTGTGAGAAAAATGAGTGAATCAGCAAAGCACACACATACACATTTAGATAAAACAACCAAGAGTTTATATTTCCTTTAAAATTTCATCCTTGTTGAGGGTGTTTCCCTTTACCCTAGGCTTGACCTAATGACCATAATTGATTTATCTAGAAGGTAATCATAAAATTTGTTACTTGTTATTGTCTAGTGTTAGTCTAAATGGTAATCCTAGACTAGGATTAGTCTTGAGAATTTTGTAAATTTCATTACAAAATTGTTCCCATTATCTTTCCTATTCCCACTTGATCTTGTAATCCCTACATCTTGTAAGCTAAGAAACCCCCCTATCAAATACCATGGGGATGATTTTATATGAAGTATGGAATGTCATCAATCCTCCTCCTATGGGATGATGACACATGGCCTCCACCTCACACCCTTATCCCTTCCTTGCAAGGATTAATTAAGTCGCATTCCTTCTATGTGCTCTCACATGTTTGAGGCTTAGGGAAGTGGGGTGTACTTCATTCTCATTTTCATACCTAGCTCTTGGAAGGAGAGATTGAGAGTTTACAATTTCATGCTATTATCTCTTACATGTTTAGTTCTTGGAAGGATGGATTGAGAGTTGAAAATTCCACTCTCAATCTCTTACATGTTTAGTTCTTGGAAGGATGGATTGAGAGTTGAAAATTCAACTCTCAATCTCTTACATGTTTCATCATCTCATTTTTCTTCCAACAAGTTGGATGGGTCAATTCTTTCCCAACACCCAAAATAAATAGCCTATGAAGTACCTACCATCTATAGGTAGTTTCCTAAAGGGGTTATTTTCTCACAAAATAAGGAAAAGCATTTTCCCCCTTTAAAAATTCACTACTCATGCAAGTCTAAGTTTGCACTTCAAGGGAGCACTCCCATACATAATATAAACTATATAACTTAAATATATTGTTCAAAAATAATTAAAAAAAGATGCATACTGAGGTTGCAAGGATTAGAACAAAAGGGGTCTTAGTCCTCTCATGGACTATGGCCAAAGTTGTAATTGAGGAAACATACTCAAGTTCCCTTTACTTTACAAGGTGAATTGGAAGGATGTGTTTGGTTCTAGAGGATCTCTCATTTTTGTAATGGAAAAATTTTAATCACCTGTACACTTGATTACTCATCTATATACTTAATTCATGTCATAATTATATTTTAACAATTTAAATCTAGTGTAGAATTCTTGATATCAATTCATATCAAACTTTCAAGATTAACCATTCATATATACCATTATTAATTTGTTATCCAATTTAGTTCAAAATTATTTCTATACAAGCATCTAAGTCATACTCACCATTTGTTAACATCAACCTAACCATATCCATGTAGAGACAATTTGTAAATTCTCATATTAAAATAAAATATGGTTGTAGCATCATAAATTGTCACCCTTGACAATTTCACACTAGGTTTAGTTCCCCCATATGTGCTTGAACCTAATTGTGCATTTAATTTTCACAATTTATAATAATATTAAAAAAAAAAAGTGGAATTAAAAATAAATACTTAATATTTAATACTGATGTTTAAGGCCCCAAAATAATAGGCTTGTACTAGGGTGGCCAACACCCTTGTCTACCCTATTTTGGCTAAATTTAAAATATGTCAATGTCAACATTTTAACATTTAAAAATCCAAATCATTTGTTGAATGTCAGTATTTTATTTTTGATAAATTAAATAATTACATATAATACAAGTCCTTTTCACCATTTGAAATCTTAAGCACACCTGACAAGAGCTAGAATTTTTGATGAAAAATTTGAATAACCTAGAATTAGTTAAGGTAATTCAAGGGTAGAATTAGTAGCATTATTACAACACTTTCATCGATCAAGTTCAATATTTCAAGACATCAAGAAGAAGGAAGAAAAACATGTGCAAGAAGTTATTATGATTAATCATGCCAAATTATGAAGATGTATTGAGTTTATCCTCTACATGCTAGCTAAAATAATCTATTATGTTTTGTGAGCTAACCTTTTGCAGGTCTATCAAGCGATCAAGGCATCCATCAATCAAAATTTGTGGAAACTTTTGGTGTGAAATCACTTTATCAAGGATTTCACGTCAAGGTAACTTTGTCATTTATCACTTATCATTTTAGTCAATTATTGTTGTTTTGGCCTCTGCCCGACCCAGGGTATGCTCTCTTGATCATCATCAATCATTGTATGTGGAGGTAGAAATACCAAATGGGGTTTGAATTAGGAAATACCATATATAACACAACCTTTCCCCCTCTTTTCATGTGTGTAGATCAGATTTGAAAGTTGTAGCAAAAGACAATCACAAGAAACATAGATCGAACTGCAACCTACATTTCAAAAGAAAAGATCTTGAAAGGAAGCCTCTCAATCTAGGGTTCCCAATGCCCCTATCCATGCAATTTAGGCTCAAAATTGTTGTCACGAGTTCCTCTCTATATTTCATTCTTAGATCTAAAAATATTATGTGGCTTTTTGTTTCTAATCTATGCGATAAGTTACATTTTCAGATCTAGGGTTACATGTCAAATAGGCTTATTAAAACACACATCAAATTTATCTCTTTTACAACTCAAAAATGACACAAACCCTAGGATATTGTCTCTCCCTTGAGGAAGAAAGCTAATCATCAACCCTTGTTAATATTGTGTCCAAATGTGGTTTCAAGTGAAAAGAGGTCAATCCTAAATAGATTTAGGATCACTTTTCCTACATCATAATGACATTGGATTAGTCGCATGCGTAGAACTATCCAATCTCAATTACATGTCAAACAAGAGTGAGTAATAACAACTAGTCATAATGCATCTACTAATTTAGATTGAAATAATATATGATAAAAATGAATCAATCTAATCATAGTCATCTAGGTAGCAAATATTATATTCTACCATCATAATCAAAATATAGATAGTAATGTGCAAGTCTACTAATATCAATGTCTCATATTAGTACATCAAGTGTAAATGAAATCATAAGAGAAAATGGGCCTCACATCATCCCCTTCCAATTAGATAGTACCCACCAACTTGAGCATGAAATATTTTAAATTATATTCTAGGATCTACAAAAAAACAAGCCCTAATTCATTATGATCATCTGCAAATGATTGGAAGGATCTTACATGCATCAAAATAGATCATGCAAAATTATTTTGTTAACATTTAAAATCAGGATGGTATTTGTAGTAACACATGATATTGCATGCTTACTTTGCAACTCTTTGATTTCTTTTTGAAACTATTAATTTGGTAAAAAGGGTTTGAAAAAGGGAGAACCTTGTATAATAAACTCCTCAAATATGTTTTCAAACACTAGCTTTTTTGCAAGTTCAAATATCAAAAGATAAGAGAAATCAATTTTTATGTAATATTACAAAAAAAATCGGTATTGCACATAGAAGATCGATTTTGTAGACACAAATCAATTCTATGGTGTAAAATCAACCCAAAGCTTTGAATAAATATATTTTTTATATCAGAAACATATCCAACACAAAAAATTTATCATAGTAATGAATCATTCTACATCATTTATCACATTCACATCAACATCCATCTAAAACTAAACACGTTTATTTTATTATTTAAATTTGATGTATTTATTATTATATTAGATCCTAGATTTATCTTTATCATTTACTCAATTTACATTTAAGATATTTGAAAATATAATTTGTTTTCCTTTCAATTATATTAGTACTAAAATCCTTATATCATTACTTATTTAAAAGTATTAACTAATAGAAACATATAAAAATAAATAAAAGTTTTAACTAATAAAAACATAAAAAATGCAAACCTCTTCTTTTAAATAAATTATATAAATTTAATTAATGTTTGCCTATGGTAATATATTATATGAAATATTGATGATTTTAAAACATGTTGGTTTATTAAAAAAATAATTATTGATGTCAACTTTTAAACTTAATCTATATATTAAATAAAAATAGTAAACTTAATTGTATTCATTATCAAGATACTCTTCGTTAAATTTTAAAACCAATCCAACTCATAATATCTAATCTTAATAAAATATTTGTTTGATGAGTCGATATCAACTTTTCAAAATTCAATATAATACATAAAATATTAATTAATATTTAATTGTAATTAATCCATTATATGAAATATTGATGCTCTTTAAAATATCTTAATTTATTAAGTCTAATTAATGATAGCAACTCTTAAATTTAAATATTAAACAAAAATTTAATAGCCGGTATTAGTTTTCCACAATCCATCAATTAGCAATATGTAAGCTTCTAGATTCAACAATGTATTTTTATTATTTGACGTTTCGGATCATATTTTCTTATTTTTGATGATGGATCATTGGATGTGAACCGAAACGTTGAACAAAAAACATACGCTTATTTACATCAAATTTCAGGATTCGATTGCGTGAGAATTTTTACATCAACGTTTTGGATCACACTACGTGATCCATCATCGCGATGAAAACAAAAAGCTAAAAGAACCCAAAAACATACGCATTAAATCCGAAAACTTACATATATTAAATTTTTAGAAATATCATTAATGAGAAATTAGGTTGATGGGATGGTGTCATTGTTAAAAAACTTTTCTAGGATTGTGTGCAGAATCTCTTGGGGACGGTAAGCTTTGGGAAGATGGTACGTTATTTTGTGATTACTTCTAAAAGTGGCCGTTGAATTGTTAATATATTCTTGTGGGGGATGTGATGATGTCATGAACTACTGTGAACATTCTAATATTCATGGGGTGACGTCATCCCTTGTGAAGCCCATATGCCCTTTTGTTTTTTTCTATTGACTTTCAAATGGAACACGGCTTTTTAAGCCAAAACCAATTTTTACAACATCATAAGGTGGGGTGGGATGGAGTGGGTGGGAGATTATAACGAAATGATAAGATTTTGATGCTTTCTAGTAAAAAACATTTTCATAATTATTACTAAAATCTTTCTTGTGAAACGAGATATCTTTATATTCTATGATGTTACCTTTCTTTGTCCTTTACCAACCCAACTCTAACAATAAATGATTATGACATTTATAAACTTTAGCTAACTAATAAATTCTCCATAAGATGCTATGGAATGGAAAGAGGGAATATTTTGGGCTTTTTATGTAACCCAAAACTTCACAGCCCATTTTAAATGTATATAAGTTATTTGTTTTTTATTATATTAAAAGGGTTAACAAGAGATCAATTTTATTAAGGAATTCTTACTAATAATAATACAAATAACATACAAACAACATAAAATCAATAAAGTAAAATAAAAATCTAAGACATTAAATTATATCTCACTTTTGAAAGATCAAGTGAACTTCACTTTTTCAAGGAATCTAAATCTTCATTGATGTTCTTTGTCACAAATTTAATTTTTTGGGTTGGTCTTTTTTTCTCTTTTTCTACATTAATACTAGTGTTCGTGATAGGTGTTATTTGTTATGCACATATGGTGTATTATGGAACCAATATTCTCTCACATAATTATGTACTTTGTAAACACCTAAAAATGGCACCTTTGCATTCATCTTTATGTCCTAGTCAATTAAGTACACATTGTTGTCTTGCCATCCACTCATCACCTAATCTTTCACTTTATCACGTCATCCATTTCATCCAGTCATCACCTTTAAATCATTGGTAACATCACCTAATTTATCCATTCATCTCCTAGGACCTTATTGTACATGCAAGAATCCTTACTAACAATAATATAAATAACAAACAAACAACATAAAATCAATAAAGTATAATAAAAATCCAAGGCATTAAATTACATCCCACTTCTCAAAGATCAAGTGAAACTTACCTTTCAAGGAGTCTAAATCTTCATTGGTGTCCCCTGCCACAAACTTTATTTTTTTGGGTTGGTCTTTGTTCCTTTTTTTCTACATTAATACTAGTGATCGTGATAGGTGTTATTTGTTATGCACATATGAATAGTATTATAGAACCAAGATTCTCTCACATAATTATGTACTCTATAAACATGCAAAAAATATCTTCTTTGCATTCATATTTATGTCATAGTCAATTACACACATTGTTGTCTTATCATCCCCTCATCACCTAATCTTTCACTTTATCACATCATCCATTTCATCATGTGTCACCTAATTATTTGTCATATCACCTTATTTATCATGTTCATCTCCTAGGACCTTATCATACATTCATCACCCAGGACTCCTAATACCTATCCATTTAATTAAATAAGTCCTAAGTTATTTCATTAAATTTGGCTAATAGTATTCATCTATTTAATTATCCACATATTATCTACTAATAAATTACTTTAATATTAATTTTCACCTCATGTGCATCAATAATTCATTTAGTTAATTATTAAATTATCAAATTCCACCTCACCTAGTTGACTACCTAATCTAATCAATTGACCCAGTCACACTCATCAACCAAATCCACTTTAATTATCCACATGCAAATTGCCAATCTTGCCTAATTCTTTCATGCACTCAATTAACTCATCCATGCAAGCAGTTAACTCATCAATCAAATTTGTTAACTCCCTAGTCAAATTGAGTTGAGGAATAATGATTATTTTAATTAAATTTTGAAATAATGTGCAAATCTCTCATGCTTGCCACATCTCCTCATGAGTTCCCCAAGTCATGGATCAAATCTAGGACTCCAAATTAAATCTTAGTCATTTATATATTCCCTTGTAAGTCTATAAATCAAACCCATTTATCATCATTTTGCAAGCATTCAATTTCATACCCTTGGAGTTTTGTCAGTTTGATATTTAGAGAATATTAAATTTATGTTGGAGAATTGAGCACCCATATTCCAAAATGAGCAAAGCTTCACATATACTCAACATGAGGTTTGCATGTTTAATATTTTTGTTAATTGAGCTCCCCTTTTAACAAGCTCTCAATCATCGGTTTAGACAACACTAGATCACGTGGGGGCTTATCCTAGCACCAAATCCTCCATCCATCCCCTAGTCACATGGATGATCACGAGCCAGTGCTTTGGGGGATACAGACCTCCCTCCTTGCCTTTCAAGTTTTATAATAGAGATATTTTATAAAAAAATAAATAAAATTGTGTACCTAATCATTTTTTTTATATAGGTGTTGGAAAGATCGTTTGGATCTTTCACTATGGACTAAACCATTTTTCTAAACAACAATATTAGGTAAAATTCCTTGAAAGTTATGTTTTTTCTTTCAATTTTTAAATGCCCATAAATTTTGCATACAAACTTTAAATTCAAATAATTTTATTAAACTTTATCATAAAATCATAAGGAATCCATTAGCGCAATCTATTTTGATCATTTATAATTGATTTAATGCTTTTAGACTAATCACTTGAATGCATCATATTTTGTCGGGTGTTTTGCAAGATGTCCTTTTGAAGACTATTTTAGAAATTTTTATTTATTATTTTGTGTTTGTATTATATGTTTTCTCATCAACAAAAAAATGGGTTAGAATATACTCACACTTTGCTTTTGGTTTAAAATAAATGTGTCTTTTAATCCTTAAGGTGTACTCTATGTATACTCTCCTCTTGCACCTTAGGGTGATATTGAGGATAAAAAATGTGATATCTTATTTTATTTTGAGGGAGGTTGACTTGTATTTCATCACAAAAGGGATGACCTCAACTCTAGAATTTTAGTGGAGTACAAAAAGTGGGGGATGAATTGAAAGAGACTCCTCATAGAATGATTTTTTTTCATTTAAGTTAAGCCCCCAAGAACTTTATACCTTGGGGAAGTGAAGGGGAAGAGTGGTTTACCCTCTACTATAGGCTATTTGGTATTTTTCACTTTCATTTTCATATATTAGGCTTCATGTACCCTTTTTTAATTTATCATATTCCTCTAGAATGTCTTGTATAGTCTAGATAAGAGCTCTCAACCACTCTTTTGTGGTGCATCAAATAAATACTGTTCTAAGAATTTATTCACAACATATTTTTGAGTGGTTGAGGTAGAGATCACTTTGGGAAAGGATTAAGCCTCCAAGGTAAGGAGTGTATATATGGTGCATGACCTTGTATCCCCTATTTACCCACACCCTTAATAGATTGTATTCTAGTGAGCCCACACTAGGTTTCAGTCCTTTATAGAATAATTATAGGATTTTTAATATGTATTATTTGTTGTGTGTTTTGAATATCAAGTGCATAATTCTATCCTTATACCAAAAAATCTAAAAAAAAATTAAAAAAAAGTCTTTTGTCATGGTTTTCTTAGATTAGGATTACCCTCTTGCTAAGGTTTTAGGTGTCCACCATATCCAAATAAAGTCTTACATCTGACAACCATTTACATCCATCAAACTCATCCTTCATTCCTAATCATACCCCAACATCATATCTAATAGTCTTCTTTTTAGGATCATCCATAAATATCTCATTTTGACATAACCCTAGGTCACTTTTAGCATACCCACTTAGGGTTTATTTATCGATCTATCATTTCAAACCACATAACCTAATTCACATCCATCTCATACCATAATTTTATCTTGATCCTAGGTACACACCTACATTCACATCCTCATCATAACATTATCTTGTTCATATCCTAAGTTTGAATCCTCATACACACGCATTATCATTGGTTTAGACCATCCCTTGCATCAATCATATACCATCATATTACATATAACCCAGGTTTACATCTTCAAAAACATTCATATCTTAGGTAAGATCACCCTTTACATCCATACCATAACATCCTTTTGTCATATCGTACCCTCATTCACATCCTCATCATAGCATTATCTTGTCCAAATACTAAGTATACATCCTCACATACATCCATATCCTAGGTTAGATCACCATCTACATCCATGGTATAACATTATTTTGTAATACGATATCCTCATTCACATCCTCATCATACCATCATATTTACCAAACTTAGAGCCAACATCCTCATTCACATTCACATCTCTAACATTTTTTTACCTTTCACATCTTATCACATCATATAAATTCATTATCCTACATTTATACTATCATTTACAATCATACAATACCATCATTTTGTTTACATCCTCATATTTATTCATACCATAACATCATCTTGTCCAATCATAGAGTCAACATCCACATTTACATACATATCATAACATCATCTTGTATTCTTAATCCAACATCAAATTTATCATATTTGTGTCTTAATTTACACCATCACCTCCATACGCATAGTCAAATCATCTTATCCAACTCTTAGGTTTACACCACCACTTGCATCCATATCCTCACATCCTATCCTAACACCATCATACACCACTATTTTTTTCTTTATATCAACTCATAAAATTTTCACCATTCAAACATACAAATAAAAAATCTTCGCCATATTTTATCCATAAGAACACACCAATTCACCTCACATTATCAACCATTTCAATCTAAGTTAAACATTACCTTTCAAAATCAAGACTTTATATCCTATTATATCCTTATTTTTTGTGTTCTTAAGAACTTTAACTATATTTTGAGTAGCAAGATAATAATCATATCATCTTATCACCTTGGATTAAATTAGGAGCTTGGCCTATCCTAAGCTAATTAGTCTAAGCCTCATAATTAATCTTACTTGAGAGTTTTCCTATCTCAAGTAGGAAATATTAAAACCATAAATCATTTTCCCCATCCTAATTGAAGAGGTTCCTTTGATCTTGATAACCTCATTATATCCTCAATATTGCTCATTTCTCATTCTAACCTGCACTAATTATCACAATCATCTATATCATCAACTTTAGCAACACATGATCCATTTTTTGTATTTTCATCTTTATCCTTAGCAATCAAGGGTAAAGGACGAAATTGCGTCAAACTTTTGGCCAACTATATAATTTTGAGAGAAATAATTTCACCCAAAACCGCATGGCACATATATTTTTGGGCAAAATCCTTTTGCCCAAAAATATAAAATAAAATTTTTCTCATTAAAAATTTGAAATGGGATTAAATTTATGTGTAAGTTTTCAAGAAAATTGGTTTCAAGCAAAGTGGATTAAATTGAAAGTGTTTTAGGTGAAACCCTTTCAACCAAAACTATCTATGTGGCTACGTATGTGGCATATTAGCCCCTCTTTTGGGGAGAATCTAGAAAAAGTAAACTTCAACTCTAAATTTCTCCAACTAGAGGTAATTTCATGAAAATATAAAAAACACCCTTTTGTCGATATTAGAGTCTAGAATCCAAATAAAATAAAAATTGTCCAAAACTCCAAAAAAATGAAGAAATCATCCAAAATCCAAAAAATAAAAAATTCTAAAAATCCAAAAATATATTTTCATGTCATCCATTACTAGGTCAAGAACCAAACTAAATATGGAACAACACAAAGATAATGCTAAGGCACCTAGTGATATTTACTTTAGTTGAGGTAAAATGTCAAGGCCCCACATGCATCATGAGACCATAGATGAGCACGAACACCTTGTCAATCAACCTAACTATTCCCTTTGATTCATAGATATCATCTACAATGGTACTACATATAAATATCTAGATCATCTCATCAACATTGATAAAGATTATTTATTGGGATAATTGATTGAAGAAGAATCCAAGTTACCAACTAAATTTGATAGGTCTTAGCTTAATAACCTCATCCAACAAGATATTTCATTAGTTAGCCAACCCCAAAATTCACCCAATTATGCTACACCTAATAGGGTATTTGCCACCTTTTCTCATACTCCATAATCTCACCCTCTAATTATAGATACACTTAAAATCCAATGAAATTCATACCAAGAGTTGTATCATTTTCGACCTAACCCATTATAAACCATTTCACATCATATCCAAACTTCACCTAATCCCATTCACCTAAATGTTCATTCCAATTTAGCCACTCAAAATGCCCCTCCTCTAATTAATCCACCACAAACAAATTTTCCATCCATGTCTTTATTAATTGGTCATCACTCCCCTCTATCTATACCAAAATCAACACATTTTGAACTCACTAACATATCCAATACCATCCAAAAAATATATCCCACCTATCAACACACTCCAATCCACTTATCAACAAACATTACCCCACCAATCATATAATCCACTTATCAATCTTCTTTCGTTCACTTATAAATTTTTTTGACCTACTTAACCATACACACCACCTATCAACACCTTTCAAACCACCTATCAATAATCATTACCTCGTCAATGACATAATCCACCTATTAATACTATCTAGACCACCTATCAACTACCATTACCATATAAACATCAATAACATCCACAAATAAATGTATATCAACCTACCCATCAAAAAATGCCTTATAAAACTCCACTATCATCTTTGAATACAACTCCTTTTAATTCATTTTCCCATGAATAAAAGGTAATGAAAGACAATATTAAGGAATTGTAAACAAGGACTCTCTACTAGAAATGAACATATAAATTTAATTAATTATGTCCCTACCCTTTTGATCTATCATTATCCATGATACTTTTCCCTAATAATTTTGAAATGCCAAAGCTTGATAAATACAATGGAAAAGAAGACCCAGGTGATCACATCAAAATAATTCTTCATGACATGCCAAGAAGTTTTCTATAATGACATATAACTTATGAGACTCTTTCCTTGTAGTTTCAAAGGGAAAACTCTCGAGTGGTTTTTACACATAACTCAAGGATCCATTCAAATTTTTGCTAACTTAGTGGATAAATTTGTAACCTAGTTCTCCTACAATGTTGAGCATGAGTTAACTATGCTTGATATACATACTACTAAATAATGAAATGGTGAATTTTTGCTTCATTCCTTCAATAATGGAGAATTCTTACTAGTTTCTTCCCTTGGCCTATGATGTAGGAGCATCCTTGGTTCTTGGCAATCTTGCATCAACCAAAAATATTTTCTTTCAATTTTGTTCTTGTTTAGTTCTTGTTTAGTTCAAGTTGGTGGATTCATCATACTTGCTCACCAGACCTTGTGGGTCTACATTTTCATTGTGGACATGTTCATTTTCCTTATTCCAAGATTTGAGCGCGATTGGATCTTTTTCCGACAAGTTATCGCTTCCGGATTTTATGGCAGTTTCTTGAACCGACACTGGAATAATTTCAAGCCCAACGACTAGTTTGATAGCTCGTGGATCTTTCATGTAGCTTGTGGATCTTAATGGTGTGATTCGAATTGTTCCATGGAGTGTCCCCAACCTTGATTATAGGTCCACACTTCATCCTATGCATTCACCAAGGAGTAATTCAAATTTGAGGCTGACCTGTTCATGCACACGTTAAATTTTCTTTCATTGGAGATTGTAATGATCTTTGGCCAATGCAAATGATTCTAGATCCCTGGATGTGATATAAATCATTGTAATAGACCATTAGAAAGGAAATAAAATAAAATAATATATTTGAGATGTTAGATTTCAGCTCGCATTAAGGAGCATATAAGAATGTTGTATTTTTTAACATGTTATATCAGGCCTGTGAGCCAAATCTGTAAGCCTGGATGTTGTCAGTCAATTGTAATTGAGATTTTTGTTAATGAGAATTCTTGCATCTACATTTTCCTCCATATTCCATGTTGCTTCTATTGTGTAACTCTTGTTGCACGGTCTAGATTGTTCTCTTTGAGGACCCTCCTACCGTGGCTACACCAAATTGGTATCAGAGCGAGATTCGATCTATGAGAGATCACCAGAATTTGTGGAGTCCTGTTGAAGATTTTTTGTAGGGTGGCAGACTGAGGATCTGACCTACAGCTGTAGAGGACTTGTGTAAAGATGGTGGGAAGAAGAAATGTTAGAGGAAATGGAGCACATGGAAATGCAAACCTGACTTTAATGGAGATGTTGAGAGGAATTGCTGCCAGATTAGATGCAGATGAAATGGCCCAGAGGAGAGGTCAACTAGTTAATGATGTGATGAAGAGGTAGAAGTATAGGAAGAAAGAGGAAGAGAAGAAAATCTTACCCTAGATTAGTGAGAAGAGAGGTTCATAAGAGCCCTAACTAGAGAAAATACCAAACCACATTTCAACCCACCAGATTATAATGGTAAGTTGGATTCAGAAGAATTGCTTGATTGGATAACTGAGATGGAAAAGTATTTTGATTTTGAAGGTACCACTGAAGATAAGAAGGTAAAATTTTCTTGTACAAAGTTGAAAGGACATGCATCCCTTTGGTGGGAACATTTGCAGACAGATAGGAAAAGAAGAGGAAAATAAAAGATAAAATCATGGGATTGGATGGTGAATATGTTGAAAACGAAGTTTATGCCTGCAGATTATGAGATTAGTTTGTTCCGAAAGTTGCATAATTTGAAGCAGAAGGAGTCAAGTGTGACAGAGTATATTGAGGAGTTTTACAAGTTGAATATCAGATCTGGACATTCAAAGGATGAGATCAAGCAAGTAGCCAGATATGTGAATGGCTTGAGGTCATCTATACATGATGAGATTAGCTTGATCAAGTTGCAAAATGTGGAGGAAGCATATCAATGTGCCCTAAAAGAAGAAGAGAAGCTGAATAAAAGACATGAGTAGAGACAGAGAGGAAGAGGTGGAGGATTTCAGAGAGGAAGAAATTTTACTGGAGAAGGAAGAGGAACATTTGTAGACTAGAATAAGGATAAGGAAGTCAATAAGAATGATAATTCATACCGTAGAGATGATGGAAATTATTACCAAAGAGGAGGGTATGGTGGTTACTAGAATGAGGGTTATAGAAGAGATGATAGAGGACAAGAGAAAAGAACATTCAAGGGAACTTTTTATAAGTGTGATGTAGAAGGACATAAAGCATTTGAATGTAATCAAGGAGAGACAAGTAGAAAGACATAGAACAATAGAAGAAAAACTTTTGTTGAGGAAGATCATGTTAGATCATCTAATAAACCAGAAGACAGAGAAGTATTGGTGAAAAGAAGAGTGTTGTGTCAAAGTGAGATGGAGCAGGAACTATTACAGAGAAATATTTGTTTCGAACCAGATGCAAGGTAGCTGGTAAATGTTGCAAAGTGATTGTTGATAGCGGGAGCTAAGAGAACCTGGTTTCTGAAGAGATGGTGACCAAATTGAAGTTGGAAAGATTGAAACACTCGAATCCCTATTAGATAGCTTGGATTTAGGATGAGCATAAGATACTGGTAAGTGAACAATGTTTGGTGAAATTGAAGATAGGAAATTACCATGATGAATTTTTTTGTGATATCATGCCTATGGATGTATGCCATGTTTTGTTGGGAAGACCTTGGCAGTATGATAGACAGGCTATTCATGATGGAAAGAAAACATATACCATTGTTGCTAATGGGATGAAGCATAATTTTTTGCCATTGGAAGATGTTCCTAAAGAGGAGGTTTGTATGAGTGCTAGAAGTTTGTTTGGTGGATTGAAGGAGATTTCTGGATGGATTGAGACATGAGAACATGTGTTATGCCTTGCTTCCTAAGAAGACTGAAGACTTGAAGCATGAAGAAGAACAACTGAAGGAGATAAAGGAGTTGTTAATAGAGTATGGGGAGATCATTTCAGATAATGTACCTGATGGATTACCACCTGTGAGGAGTATTAGTCATTGCATGGATTTGATTCTTGGAACTAGTTTGCGTAATAAAGCAACACACTAGATAACACTTGCAGAAAATGAAGAGTTGAATAGACAAGTGCAAGAGTTGTTGAGGAAGGGTTTGATTAGAGAAAGCCTAAGTCCATGTGTAGTACTTGTTGTGTTAGCACCTAAGAAGGATGGATAATGGAGGATGTGTACAGACTCTAGAGCAATAAACAAGATCACAGTGAAGTACAAATTTCCTTTTCCCTGGATGGATGGCATTATAGGTTTTTTGAGTGGAGCTAAATACTTTACAAAGATAGATTTGAAGAGTGGATATCATCATATTAGAATTCGAGAAGGGGATGAGTGGAAGACAACATTCAAGACAAATGAAGGATTTTATGAGTGGTTGGTGATGCCTTTTGGACTAAAAAATGCACCAAGTACTTTCATGAGGCTGATGAATGAGGTATTGAAGAAATTCTTGGGTAAGTTTGTGTTTGTTTTGATTGGAGGTAAAAGATGGGTTTTGAAGGGGCCTAAAACCCTTTACAAAATAAAGTAGCTAATAAAAATAGAAAACAACATTATGCAACAATCATCCCAATGACAACAAACCAACAACCAAAAAGAAGGCAGTCAACCAACACCACTACATATTGTTCAAAATCTCAACAACCTCCATTTCACTAGCAACCATCTTCTGCACATTATCCACAGTATCAAACACCTCTAAACAAGAGGCCCCACCCTGAGCTTTCATTATGTTTCTAGTTCTGACCCCCGAACCCACCAGTTTTTACCTCACCAATCAAAACACTACCTTTAACACCACCCTTCTCACCAGTATATTCCACATCTAGCAGCTTACCCACAGTAGCAATATCATCAATAGACAATATCCTTTCTCTTTTTCGTAGTAATCACAGGGGAGATCACCTTGGAAAAGTCAAAAATAGCCAAAACCTTAGGGACATCCCCACTCTTCATCACAACATTCCACATTTTATCAATTTTATCCTCAAGGGATAAGATTCTCCCTTCCAAGTTTTGTTTCAAATTGATGGTTTCTTCTGCCACAGTATTAGCCACAGTATTAAGAGATTCCATTAGATCATCAATTTTTCTTTGGATAGAAGGATCCTCATCCTTACTAGCAATACCTCTGATTCTTACATTAGTCTTGTTAATCTCATGGAAGAACCAATTAAAAAATTTAAACAACACAATAGCACTATCACGAGCCAAACCTAGCACATCAACATCCTCTTTGTCAAAGTTCTCAATCCCTTTCCCCACAACCGCATCCTCATCAGAAGAACTAACATGAAACTTATCAACAAAAATATCCTTACCTTTTCCAACAGAGACATGAGTCTTCATATTTTGAATGGAGCAAGCGATTTCCTCCGCAACAACCTTCCTTTTCATCAGCCTATCCACATCTGCTTTGCTAGTTCCCACAGTATGTCCTCCACCCACAACCCTTTCCTTCCCCTGATTCTGCATCCCAGTGTAAGCACCCAAAGAAGTCTCACTAAAGATACCTCCAGCTAGGGAAAGAGGGGAACCTTCTCCAATAGTTGGCCAACAGTTCTCAACACCCTTTTTCTTCTAGCTCTCATCCTTAGTCTCTTGCAGTTGTCTGGTCATTGGGGGAGGAGAGGAAGCTTCCCCATAAAGTTCATTTTTTTCCTTAACCCCCTTAGAATTAACATTCCCTGTCACCTCATCATTGCATGTCGTATAGCCCTCTTTGTCATCTGGCTTCCTTTTCCCAGTCTTATGCAGAATAGGGGAATTGGGGACCTCCTCAAAAGAGGCATACGAATCTGGGACATAATCAACATCATCATCCCTATTAGACTCAAACTCTTTGTTCAAAATAAGCCTCCGCTTCTTATATTTTTTAATAACCCTTTCCTCTTCCAACACCGTCTCATAACCCTCCCAAGGTTTAACAATATCTTCCTTCAGGGACACAAGAGGTTTTTGCACCTTATGAACTTTGACGTGTTCATAGATCAAGAGAATTAACCCCACATGCAGGATAGGGTTTATGGGGTTTTTCATATGATCCTTAATCCCCGAGTCAAGCAACATCAACAAGTAGTATGGAAAGGAAATTCATTTCTTATGCCTTAAATGGTTAAGTAAAAGGAAATGGTAAGTGTTAATCACCATATACCTACCTTCCAAGGTGACATACCTCATGATCTCTTCAACAACATCATGCCACAATGCTTTCAAGGAGCTCCTCTGATAACCACCACTCTTCGCCATCTTCAAATCAGCAGCCTCATTCCCTTTAAAGAAAATAGACATTGTAGCCTACGATTCTTTTTTGTCTCTGAACACCTTCATACCCTGCATAGCCATAATTTGAGCTATGAATTCTTTGTCAACCACGACTTCCCTTCTGTCCAAATTTAGGGTTCTCTCATTCCACCCTTGAACAACCAAATCAGTGACCTAGGGGTTGTTACCATGCAGTTTCTCCATCTACAGAGTTAAGCCACCCTTCCCTAAAATCTCCCATAGCTCCTTCTTCTGCTTAGCAAAAACACAGGACTTAGGCTCGACACGGTTTTTGTCCCCACCCATCGCAAAATACTTAACATGCAGAGGCCAAGCACAACACAAAAACCTCTGGAGAATAAGACAAATACCACCTAGAGTAGAATTATAAAACAAAAGACTTTGGAAACTAAGATGAATATCACCCAGAATCTGTGTGAAGCTAGCAGAAGGACATATATGAAATGATGAACTCGAACTCCGGTCCATGTGAAAGTTGTGCCCCATACTTAAAACTTGAGCATCCCCATTCATAATATTAGGCCATGTGATCAAGGACATGCACAACTCGATACAAAATAAGATCAAAATCAACTTGAGATTAGCATTCATTGTTAATAATAGGCATTGCCTCAAAAGGAATAGGATCATTTAAATCCCACTCCTTTCTTTCTCTAACACCAAAGTAAGTGAAGAAATCAGCTAACATATTTCCCTCTCTCAATATGTGGGAGATATAACAAGTATCAAAGGAATTGATAATTTCAATGGAATCCCTAACCAAGGCCTCAATAGTCCAAGACGGAGGTGAAGCATTCTTCAAAATATTTATAATGTTTAGAGAGTCACCCTCCAACTAGACCTTCCTATACCCTTTGCTTTGATCCATTTTGAGTCCATGATAGGCTGCACCCACCTCTGCGTAGTGGTTTGTCTGGATTCCCAAAGGGAGCGACACAACAAAGACAATCCTACCATTAGAATTTCTAATCACTCCCCCACATCTTGCAGGTCCCAAATTTCCTTTTGTCGTGCCATCAAAATTTATCTTAACCCAACCATTAGGTGGCACCTTCCAAGCAACATCTTCTCTTGAAGATTCCCCTTTAGAGACCGAAAGAGAAATATCACAAGGAAGCTTCCACTTTTTTGCAATAGAGATATCATAGGAATAGAGGATAATCTTTTGTCCAACATAAAATGAGATCCCAGAAAGAAAATTTTTCTTAACACGCACACAAATCTTATGAGCCACAAATAAAGCTGGAAGAGCATAATTTCTAAAAATGATGTTGTTGCGCTCCAGCCAAACCCCCAAAATCATATGAGGCAAAGTGAAAGACCACAAAATCTATAGAGCCAGATTAGATGAAGGGCCAACCCATTGATACCATAAATATTTGATAGAACCAGGAAACACCCAGCTAAGATTCCAAAGCGAGGGCACATGATTCTAGATCACACCAACATATCTACACCCAATCGACAAAAGACAAGTATTTTTTTCTTCCTCTTCACAAATAAAGCATCTATTGGGCATAACAATACCTCTTTTAATTAGATTATCAGTTGTTAAAATTTTGTTCTGGAAGAAGAGCCAAAAGAAAATGTTGACCTTAGGAATCAATCTAGAGGACCAAACAGAGGCCCAAAAAGGAGGTAGGCCAATAAAGGATTCATTGAAATGAAAAGCCAAAGCAACAAAGAAGTTACCCACAGAGGAAGGCTTCCAAACAAACCTATCAGGAGAAGGGATAGAAGGACTATGAACCAAAGAAATAGCCTTAAATAAATAATTTCCAGACCAGGGTCCACCTCATGCAACTTCCTCCAACAACCTCTATCAATATAGTCAGCAAAAAATCTTCCAAACTGTTGCACACAGAGGTCCATAAAGGGTTGAGCCCATGGCTCATCCTTTAGAGGCCCATTTCCATACAAATTATCATCCCAGAATAGAATACTCCTCCCATTACCCATCTGCCAAAAGAGACCCTTAGCCACAAGCCTTCGAGCCCTCAACATACAATTCCACAACATAAAACCATATAGAGGATTAAATTCATGAGATAAAAAATCTCTAATCCCATCAGCACCATGTAAGTATTTGCTCCAAGCCATTTTCTCCCACTCACTTTTGGCTAGCAAGAGATTCCACAACTATTTACCCAAAAGGGCCATGTTAAACATTTTGATTTTGTGAATGCCCAGCCCACCAACATTTTTAGGCCGACAGACATCATCCCAAGCAACCAAATGAGTTCTTTTTTTATCTTCAACACCTATCCAAAGGAAGTTTTTCTGAATTCCTTCCAAGATATCCACAAATTTCCTCAGCATGTGAAAGAGACTAAGGGCATAGACCAGAATATTCTAAAAGGTGGATTTAATCAACTGAACTTTGCCAGCTTGGCTCAACAAATCCCGCTTCGACCTAGCCAACTTGGAATTAAATTTGTCAATCAACCCCCTCCATAAGGAATCTAGAGCCTTAGAGCATAAGGGGAGCCCCAAGTAAGAAGCAGGAAGTTCACCAATTTGACACTGCAAAGTTCTAGCTATCCTATTTTGTCTTTGAATCGAAGTGTTAAAAAATAAAATCACACTCTTTTGTAAGCTAATCTTCTACCCAAAAGTAGCCTCATACATTTACAAAATCTATTTGATAGGCTTAGCTTCCTTAATAGACGCCTACCCAAGCAAAAGAGAATCATCCACAAATTGTTGATGAGAACAAACAAGTTTAGCAGAAGAAGGGGCTAACCCGGTCATAAGACCAGAATTAACAAATCTTTGGATAAGACGACCCAAGGACTCAACCATAATAATAAGCAGGAAGGGAGAGATAGGATCCCCTTGTTGCAAACCCCTAGAGAAATCAAAGAGAGGAGAAGGAAACCCATTAATGAGCATAGAGAACCGAGGAGTTGAAATAAGTTGATGAACAAGAGCCATCATTTTCTCCCCAAAACCAAAGGAGAGAAGAATCTTAGACAAAAAACCCCAATCCACTCTATCGTAAGCTTTAAGTAAATCAAGCTTGAGGATAAACCCAACCTGCTTATTGACAGTAAGAGAGTGAATATTCTCATGAATAATGAGAATAGAGTCCACTAGCCAAAAATCTGTTCTACCAAGGAGAAATGATGAGAGGCAAAATTTTTTGCAACCTCAATGCCAAAACCTTGGAGAAAATCTTATAAATCAAGTTGCAAAGACTAATAGGTCAGAACTCCTCAAAAGAAGCAACACTAGGCTTTTTGGGAATCAAAACAATAAAGGAGGAGTTAAAATCCTTTAAAAGGGAACCCGATCTGAAAAACTCCTTAGTAGCTGCAACAACATCTTTCAGAATAATTTCCCAAAAAGACTGAAAAAGGAACATTGGAAAGCCATTAGGACCCAAAGCCTTATTACCTTCAAAGGAGAAAACAACTCACCGAATTTTATCCGCTAAAGGAATACAAACTAACTTCCTATTGAGCTCATCATCCACCAATTGGGGAATATCCCTTAAAATATCCTCTTGACAGGCCAAGTCAAGCTCCCCCTCCACCAAAAGTAGCTGAGAGAAATAGGAAGCAACAACAAGCTGTAAATCAACATCCTTCTCTAGAGCTTGATTATTATAGTTAATCATATTAATCATGTTAGAAGCCCTGTGTTTCAGTGTAGAGATATGAAAAAACTTAGTATTATGATCACCACTTTTCAACCATATGATCCTTGAACGTTGCTTCCAAAATTCTTCCTCCTTTGCAACTATATTATGCAACTTAGAAAGTAGAACATTTTCCTTCAGCATCAAATCCTGATCATACCCAGATGATTAAATGACTTGCTGAATAGAGTGAATCTCCCTAGAAACCCTATCTTTCTCTATAAAAATATGACCAAAAGAGGTACGGTTCCATTTTCTTACATTATGCTTAACATTAGCCAAATTTTAGCAACTCTATACATAGTCGACCCCTCCACATTAATATTCCACTAGTCCTTAACCAAATTACCTAGGTTAGGATGACAAGTCCACATTTTGTCAAATATAAAAGGAAAGTTCTTATTTCCACCCAACAAATCCATAGACAGAGCCAAGGGGAAGTGATCCGATCCCAATTTGGTAAGAGCTGAGAGAGAGCAGGAGTAGTGGATTAACCACTCAAGGGTTAAAAGAGCACGATCCAACTTAACCTAGATAAGGGCATTACCCACATGCCTATTCGACCAGGTAAAGGAAGCCCCTTTTAGATCCAAATCAAGAAGAGTTGATTCATTACTGAACTGCATTAGGTCGTATCTACTATCATCCACATTTTTCAAGCCACCCATCTTATCAACATCATGCAAAGGAGTATTGAAATCTCCAATGACCAACCAATTACCAATGTTATGACAAACTTTAAAAGAAGCAAGATTCTCCCAAAGCCTTTTTCTGGCACTCTTACAATTAGGAGCATAAATATTAGACAAATTCCAAGAGAACTTATCATGAAGGTGGGAAAAAGAGGTAGCCACATGATTACTATCATTAAGCACCTCCACACCTCTAATCACCCTAATATTTCAAAAAGTCACAATCCCACCAGAAGCACCAACCACCTCAGAACAATGTATCCCAAAATCCTTGAAAAGCTTCATTTTCAACCTAGAAAGTTTATCCAAACCCATTTTAGTTTCTTGAATTAAAACAATATCAGGGTGATGATCTCTTACCAGATTAGTCAGGAGATCATGCTTATGAGGGTGATTCAAACCCCTCATATTCCAGGAGATAATCTTCATGGGAGTTTATAGGAAGTTCTCTTAGAGCACATATCCAAAAAAGTTCTCTATGTTCCATCAGCTATATCCATCTGACTCTCCTTCTCCCTAGCAACATTAGCTGGAGGTCGTCCTCTACCATGTAGCTTAGACCCACAGTCTAACCTCTGGCTATTCCTTGTCACAACTCCTGGAGAGGGAGAGTGTTTTTTCCTATTATTCCCATAGACCTGAGTTTAAGGTGGAGTGTCCACTTCCTCTAACTCCACAAACTCCATAACATCAGGCCTCATCTCCAACCCCTCTATTTTCGACACCACACTTTGAGGAATCCCCCCCAGGAGAAGATCGAGATTCAACAATCACAGAAGAATGATTTTCCTCCAACATCATAGACCTTTCCTCAGTAAACACAGGGGGCGAGCAATCCTTTTCAACCAGTCCCATATCCTAATTCATTTCCCCCTAAGCAAGTAGAAATTCAAAAGAATCAACCTTATCAGCCTCATCTAGGTGTATGTCCTCATGAACCTCTGAGGAGGGCACACCTTCAGGCTCCACCTCCTAAGCAAGAGGTTTTACAGACTCCACCTCCTGAGTTGGAGGTTTCTCTTTCTCTCTCCATTTTTTAGTCATCTGCTTAGGTACTTTGAGAGGGCATTTTTTAGCCCAGTGGCCAAATTTTTTACAGTGGAAACATGCAAAGGGATTCGACTTGAATTCAACTATATGCTCCCACACCCCAAGTTTAGAGTTAATCTTAATCATAGAAGGAAAATTAGTTGATTGCTCCACATTCACACAAAATCTAGCATAAACCGGCTGATTCCTAGAAGCCATCATTTGGTCTATCGACAAAAAAAAACCAAACATATTGGAAATCCCCTTAAACACCTCCTCATCCAAAAATTCCAATGGGAGGCTAGGCAATCTAACCCCAATAAGAGCAATTGAGAAAGAGCACGAGTTTGGATTGAAGCTCGGTTTTCACTCCTTCAGCATGTAAGTTTGTGATTGTTTATTTGGATGACATCTTGATTTTTAGTAAGAGTAGAGAAGAAAATTTATTGCATATAAGACAAGTTTTGCAGAGGTTGAGAGAAGAGTTGTTGCTGATAAACATTAAGAAGTGTAGTTTCATGAAGGAAGAATTGGTATATCTGGGATTTGTGATATCTATGGATGGATTGAAGATGGATATTGAGAAGGTAAGAGAAATTTTTGAGTGGCCTACACCGAATAGCATTGGAGAGGTAAGGTCATTTCATGGATTGGCTAGTTTCTATTGGAAGTTCATTACTAATTTCAGTTCTATTTGCAGTCCTATGACAGAAACAATGAGAGGAGATTAAAGGATTTTAGGTGGAAATTTGGAGCAGATCAAAGTTTTGAGTTGTTGAAATAGAAGGTGACTGAGTAGCCTATGTTGGCTTTACCAGATTTTAATAAGGTATTTCAAGTAGACTGCGATGCAAGTGGAAATGTGATTGGAGCAGTATTAAGTCAAGAAGGGAGACCCGTAGATTATTTCAGTGAGAAAATGAATGATGCTAGGAGAAGATATTCAGTGTAGTATCAAGATTTCTATGCCATAGTTCAAGCCTTGAAGAAGTGGAGACATTATTTGTTGCCTAAGGAGTTTGTGTTGTATACAGATCATCAGGCTTTGCAATATTTGAACAGTCAAGGTAAGTTGAATCAGAGACACATGAGATAGGTAGAATTTTTGCAAAGTTATACTTTTGTTTTGAAGCATAGGAGTGAAAATTCAAATAGAATTGATGCTTTGAGTAGGAGAAGGAATTTACTGACAAAGATGGGAGTGGAGGTATTAGGCTTTGATGAATTGAAGAACTTGTATGAGGAAGACCCAAATTTTAAAGAACCTTGGAGAGCTTGTAAAGAACTAGTTTTGGAAGATAGGAGTCAGTGGTTGGATTCTTTCATTCAGGAGGATATGTTGTTAAGAGGAAATTAGTTGTGTATACCCTGGAGTTCAATGAGAGATAACTTGGTGAAAGAAAAACATAGTGGAGGATTGTCAGGACATTTTGGAATTGATAAGATAGTAGCAATGGTAAGTGAGAATCACTTTTTGGCCACATATTTATAAGGATGTTATGAAATTTATGGAGTTACAGAGTTTGTCAATTTGCAAAAGGGAGTAGTCAGAATGTTGGATTATATAAGCCTTTGACAGTTCTGGAGAGACCTTGGGAGGATATCAACATTGATTTCATACTTGGTTTACCGAAGACACAGAGAGGTAATGATTCTACATTTGTGGTAGTGGATAGATTCTCTAAAATGACACATTTCATACCTTGTAAGAAGACAACAGATGCAGTACATGTAGCAAACTTTTTTTTCAAGGAAGTGGTCAAATTGCATGGATTACCTAGGAGTATTGTTTCAAACAGGGATACAAAGTTTGTTGGTTACTTTTGGAGGACACTTTGGAAGAATCTAAAGACATATTTGAAGTTCAGTTCTATTTTTCACCCACAGACTGATGGACAGACAGAGGTAGTAAACATGAGTCTGGGAAATTTGTTGACATGTTTGGTTGGAGAGAAGACTGGAAGTTGGGATTTAGTTCTTGCACAAGCAAAGTTTGCTTATAATAATTCAGTGAACAAGAGTACGAGAAAGACACCTTTTGAGATTGTTACTGGAGTCCATCCTAGAGGCATATAAGAGTTGAGAGACATCAGTATGGAAGATAAAAGGAGTGCATAAGCAGAGGAATTTGTAGAACATATGAAGAAAGTGCATACTCAAGTGAAGGAGCAATTGGAAGATATGAACCAGAAGTATAAGGAGAAAGCAAATGAAAAGAGGAGACATAAGGAGTTCAAGGTTGGAGATGAAGTAATGGTATATTTGAGGAAGGAAATATTTCTAGTTAGCACATACAATAAGTTGAAGATGAGGAAGTTTGGACCTTGTAGGATTTTGAAGAAATTTGATTCTGGAAATGCATATGAAGTGGAGTTACCGGATAACATGGGTATATCACCTATATAAACATTGCAGACCTACATTAGTAACATGAAGCAAAATTTAGTGAAGACAGTGAAGCAAAATTGGAGAAACAGTTTCCTAAACAACAATCAGATGAGATTGAAGAGATTTTGGATATCAAAGATGGGAGGAAAACTCATGGAAGATAGTACAAAGAATATCTTGTGAAGTGGAAGGGCATACCAGTGGAGGATTATTCTTGGATTTCTCAATCTGAGGTAGACCATTTTGGTTTCCCTTTAGCCCCAGCAAAGTGAGGGACTCACTTTTCAATAACCCTAGATGTTTGATGCAGGAGCATCCTTGGTTCTTGGCAATCTTGCATCAACCAAAAATATTTTCTTTCAATTTTGTTCTTGTTCAGTTCCTATTTAGTTCAACTTGGTGGATTCATCATATTTGCTCACCAAACCTTGTAGATCTATGTTTTCATTGTGGACATGTTCATTTTCCTTATTCCAAGATTTGAGCGCAATTGGATCTTTTTCCGACAAGTTATCACTTTCGAATTTTATGGTAGTTTCTTGAACCAACACTGGAATAATTTAAAGCCCAACGACTAGTTTGATCACTCGTGGATCTTTATCGTAACTTGAAAATATTGAAGGTGTGATTCAAATTGTTCCATGGAGTGTCCCCAACCTTGATTATAGGTCCACACTTCATCCTATGCATTCACCAAGGAGTAATTCAAATTTGAGGTTGGCCTGTTCATGCACATGTTACATTTTCTTTCATTGGAGATTGTAATGATCTTTGGTCGACGCAAATGATTCTAGATCCATGGATGTGATATAAATCATTGTAGTAGATCATTAGAAAGGCGGTTAGATAGAATAATAGATTTGAGATGTTAGATTTCAGCTCGCATTAAGGAGCATATAGGAATGTTGTATTTTTGAACATGTTATATCAGGCTTGTGAGCCGAATCTGTAAGCCTGGATGTTGTCGGCCGATTGTAATTGAGATTTTTGTTAATGAGAATGTTTGCATCTACATTTTCCTCCATATTCCATGTTGCTTCTATTGTGTAACTCTTGTTGCATGGTCCAGATTGTTCTCTTTGAGGACCCTCCTACTGTGGTTGCACTAGCCTATACCCAGAAAAACAACTTGTCCATATTTTTTCGCAAATCTTAATCCTAAAATTTAATTTCATCTACAAGTCTATTACATGTCCACTTTTTTTGAAATTATAGACAAGGGGATAACCATTGAAAAAACCCTCGTTTCCAAAATTTTTGTCAAAATCTATAACAAAAATAGAGATAAAAATAACCAAACCAATGACAAATCACGATTTTGGGATAAAAATAAAAATATTGCAAATGATGAGGTAAATAAATCCAAAATAATTCAAACTACACCACAAGTACATGGACAAAAAATCCTAGTGTCCAAAATTTCCAACCACAAATGCATATATTCATACCATAAGCACAATAAGAAAACCCCAAATAATCCAAAGCATAAGTACACTTCCTTCAATGAACCTATCAAATTTGTATTTCAAAAATTTGTTCAAGACAATTTACACACACCCAACCATTCCATAATAATATACCTAATCCTACATGGTACAAAGAAAACAAATATTATGAGTTTCATCACATAAAAGTTCATTTTATTTCCAAATGCATGAAACTCAAAAATTGTATACAAGATCTCATTGATTTTGGTGAGATTGAGGTTGAAGGTCATGTATCCTCATATCCTAATGAATAATTAGGCACCTATACGGATAATTTTCCTAATAATGATCAAAACTAGTTCTATATATCAAACAAAGGATCATCTCAAAATAATCGTACCAAAAATGTCAACACTAGTTAATAAGTCATCTATCTCATATGAATCAATAGTGGGTGAGATTGAGGAAACCTATCCATAAAATAACACCATTACCATTAAGAATCCTAATTTTTCCATCACCACTAGGTGTGGTTGGGTTCTATCTAATTGGATTCTTCATTTTCCCAAAATGGCACCCAATATGAATTCTTAGATCTCAAGAAGACTCCAACACATATATCTATCTTAGAGCTTTTTCAATCATCATCTATGTTGAATGAACAAGACAACTGAGAGGGGGGGTAAATCAGTTGTAACAAATTATATATCAAATCCCTCAATAGTAATCAGATCCACATGCATTCATTAAACCCTTATTCTATTAAAGTGATTAAACACGAAATGCAAATAATAGAAACTAAAATAGCAACACCATACACAAGAGAACATCGGATTTGCATGGAAAACCCAATGAGGAAAAACCACTATGAGGATTATCTCAAAATATAAGTAATTGAAAACCAGTACAAGGGATCACTGCTAGAATAGGACACACTATCCAGAAAGGCTCATAGTCAGGGTTCACTGCAAAGAAAAAACACAAGAAGATAGAAGAGAAAAATTAAACACAGAAAAATTTCTCAATGCAACAAGGAATCCACCACAAATGCTCCAACACTTTTGTAGCCTTGCATGAAAGATTTTAGACACCTTCAACTCACTGCCTTCAAGAATCCAATACTTTGAAATTTGCACTGCTGTTCTCAAATTTCCATCACACATCACATCAATCTCATCTATCTTGTCTCTCTATTACATCTCACAACACCATTACTCTTATTTATATCAACCTTTTAACCTTTTAACCTTCTCCAAGGTTGGAAACTATTTGTTACATTCAAAATTTCAAATTAGGTCAACACCTAAACATTTGCGTGGATAGGAATGAAGGCAACCCATATAAATCCTTAATTGGGACTCAAATTAATCCTAAGACATTTCAACACACTTTCATAAACTTCGCATGTAGTGCTAACACATGGTCACCAATACCCATGCTAAACACCATAAAACATCAAGTACACGCTTCCTTAAATTAGTTTGTATTGAACATCTAGAATACTGAGAGGCAAGGGTGAATCAGTATTCCATAAAACCATAATAGAATCCATCTAATAATTATCACAATTCTAACGGAATCAACAAGAAGGAACATAAAACCAATCAATGGAACAATACACATGAACACCAGGATTTTTATGTGAAAACCCAAAAGGGAAAAACCACGGTGAGGGTTAACTCACAATATATTATATCCGGATATAAAATATTATAGGGCTCACTACCAGGACTCATTGTCCTTAAAAAGGCTCATTTTCCAAGAATAAAATATGGCTAACCGCCAAGATACAAAGATAGTGGCCCACTGCCAAAAGATTGAAATAATAGAATACACCTACAATGTGCAACCCGATTTAGTTCCAATGAAGCTCAGAATATGAAGTACTTCCTCACAAGTAGTCACTCAACTAATCTGCAATGATCCACAACTGATAAAGCATTTAGGCTTAGATCTTCACATACCCCTTAATCCTTTTCACACCTCTTCTTTCACATACTTACATTCTCTCTTCAAGGAATATTATATATACAAGCATATCTTATTCACCAATTAGGTCGGCCTAATAAGATGAAAACAAAATAATCAAAAATCTCTTTGTCAGCACCATATATAATTTAAACATTCTATCCATGTAGTGCATTATACCAAGTCAACTAACATCCATAAAACATAACTAGTCTCCATAATGAATTGCATACGCTAAGTCGGCTAAGACTAGAAAACAATTCTCCAAACCAACAAATAAACCTCAAAGCAAACACCTTTCGGATCTGAGAACACGTTAATTTCCCATCATACTACCAACATAGAGACTATCAACAAAACTGCAACATGAGAATGTTCACCTTAATAAAATGTGGAGTCTCCCACACAGTATGCCAAGCAAAGAACAACAATAGAATACATAGTTGAATTATGTCAGAGATAACTTTCTACTCACAACCAAAAAATGTCTCAAGATCTAGGATATAGTTATCTAAATGAGTCATGATGACATGGTTAAGATATTAGAGTCATATCAGACCTTGTGGTGAATTCTGGACTCAAATACCAACACACTGATCCATCACAAAAGGACATTACTAGCAGAGAACAACTTCTGATAAACCAAGTAGACCTCCCATATAGTTATCACCATGTTGACATCAATGACAACATAGGAACAACCAACACAAACCATCCATACTTCATGCTCATATTGCAAGGCTACATAATCCCAACAATCTCCCCCTTTGGCATTGATGACAACATGCATGACAAAAACATTTTCCAATATACTGCAATTGAATACTTTGAATACTCCCCCTATCAAAACTATTCTTCACAAAAATGGTTTTCCTCTATCTCTCTATCTCTCCATATCTCTATCTCTCTATCTCTCTATCTCTCTATCTCTCCCCCTTTGACATCAATGAAAAAGGATGGGGTCCGATATATATGTATATATGCATCAAAGTGTAACAAAAAATATATGAACACAAAATTGAATTAACCTAAAGAAGAACCTCTAAGACTCTCCAGGATAACCTTCCATGATGCTTCTTCTTCTTCCCATGAACCTTTTGCACTTATAAGAGTCTTTTGTAATAGCTCAAGCTTAGTTAAGGACTCTATACCATTTGCTAAAGTATTGGGACTAAGATTAATCTTTGATAATTCACCAATACAACCAAGAGCACTAGAAACAAAAGTGTGTCTGAGTTTAATCATGTCTTTGAGTGCCACAAAATTCTTGATAACTTTAGTCCTTTGATCCTCCAAAGAAAAGAATTTATCCTGAAGCTACACAATGTAGGACCACCTCTAATTATCTCTATCTTCTGCTAACCTATATGTATCTTCCTGAGTGCTCATCCAGGATTCACTCATACTTATCTCATTTCTTATGTTCAATGTATCGCCAAACCAATCTAGGCAAAAAGAAAGTAGTTCTTATGCCTCTTCTTCACAAACTTGTATTTTCTCCAATTCCTTCATCACTCAATTGTGTGCATTTGTATATTTTTCCTTGATATCTTCCAAATTTCCTTCATCAGACCTAATTCTAATATGCACTTTAAGTTTGAAGATGTAGACCTTCAAAGAATCAATCGTGCCTCTAAGATTCTCCACAACATAAATAGATGAATCAAAATTAGCACCACGAATAACCTTCTTCAATTCTTCTAAATCTCTTTGAATGTTTATTCTTTCATGCTCATGTTGAGCTCTCTCAAACTCACTTCCTTTTGCAAGTTCTTTCTTAACAACACTCTTCCTTTTCTTCCCTATTCTAGTTGTGCTACTGGAGGTACCTTCTACATTGAGATTCTTAGGGATTTCCAAAAGAATTTTAGCATAATTATCAACTTTAGCCTCTGACACTTCATAATCTAACTCAGATATCCATACCAACCTTGATTCAACTGCTTCCATGTGACAAAAATCTGTAGACACAAGAAAATTGATGCTTCCAAAGTACCTTTCAACAACACTTACTGGAATCCTAAACCTTCTACTCATCCTCATCTAAAATGTTCCAAAGAATGCAACAAGGACAGTCTCTTATGCATCTAAGCTACCAATATTTATCATGAAATTCCTAATTTGATGGGCAATAGGCTCTGTATTTGACCATTCTATCCTTCCTATTACCGGTAATTCTCTCAAAAAGTAAGAGTAAATAGACAACCAGATTGCCATATCAGAATATATTCTTCTTACTCTTCTTGATTTCCTTTAGATTCTTCAAAAGATGTATATGAAGTAATTCACACAAGTCATAATCCATACCTCTTTTAACCATATCAACAATAGTATGTACAACAATAGTAAAAACTGTAAGGTCATTGTTAGGGATATAGACTTTGTGACCAATGACCATAGTAGTATACCTTATTACCATATCCACAATTGATTTCAAATCAATCTCTTTCCCTTCAAGATTCGCACCAGGAACCTCAATTATCTCTTGCTCATCCATAGCCTTCCATTTGGGAACTGGTTCAGAGGAACAAAAACCAGTTACATCTCTGATAGCTTCTCTGGAAATCAAATGTGTCTCATCAATCCACAAAGATTCATCATGAATTTTGCTCAACACTATTTGAATATAATTTTTTTCAAATTTAAACAAGGGGACTTTCCTCAAAAAATCCAACTTTTTCTCAACTAACACTCTATAGGCATCATTGATCTCTTCCAATTCACTCTCCCATAGCATGCTCAACTAAACTGATGACATCTCTTCTATCCTACTATAAAAAAATACATAGCTATCTTCTGTAGGAAACACTCTCAGAGGGATGTGAGAGAATGCACCAACAGACTCTTCCAACACATTCCTCAAATATCTCTTCAAATTAACTTGCACTTTATCCGCACTATTCACAACCTTTGAATTATCCATAGCAATAAAAATGAAAGATTGTGCAACTAGGAATACCTTAGTAAATTCCAACAAGAAATGTATAGATATCCTACTTTCAGAGATCACTTTGAATCCACTTGATCTCTTCTTCAAACCCTAAAATTCTGAGTTGCTCTCTAAGCTTCCTTTGCACGCTTCTTTGAAAATACATAAGCCTCTTGAATTATATGAGTTTATTCCTTTCATTCCAAATGATTTTGCAATAAATGCTTCAACTTGCAAGTAGATTACCTTGAAAATTGTGTACGCCTCCATTCTTTCAAATTCTACAAAACTCATTCTTCACACATGCGACTGAGAAAATTCCTTAATTTTGTTACCACATTAAATATACTTTTGTCATGATGTGACACAAGTATCGATGAGGGGGTTTATTATATTTTCTAATAATTGCTCCCCCTTAGCCATTGCTTAACTCAAAAATTGATGGGAGTATTTGCATCGAAGGCCGACACAGATAAAACTGATGATTTTGATTCAACTTGCTTTCCTTCCTTTCTCCAAATCCTTTTCATTTCCTTTCTCGCTTCTTCTGGATCAATGATTTGATCATTCTTCTTCACTAGATAATTATTCTTTCTTCTTCTATAGTTATTAATAGGGTGTTTTGGATTGTTGCACTTACAACAAACAACATTCTTCTTTCCATTTTTTATTTTATTCAACTTATCTTCACACAGAATAATTTTATATCCAACATTCTTACACTTGAGACATTTTTCGAAGAATGATAAAGAATCATTCATTTTACTTTTGCAGTCCTTTGCCTTATGACCAAATTTCTTGCAAGAATAACAAACACCATTGAAAGATAAATACCTTTTAGCATCAGGTTGTTTGACAAGAGTTCTTTCGGAGTTCCTTCTTAGATCCTTGATTTGTCCATCTTTGCATTGAGTCTTCTTACCAGTAGATTGCTTCGCTTTAGAATTTTGACCTTCCTCAAACCCTAAGCCACACTTATCCATTGTCCATCTCTAAGAAGTAATCGACTCATCAAGCATTTCCAAGCTTATCTTAAATTTATCTTCAAAACTTCTTTCCTTTTCCAAATCAAATCTCAAGATTTATGCTTCTTCCTCAAGCTTCATGCATTCATCCAACTTCCTTTGAATTTCAATTTCCTAACATACTTCAGTTCTTTTCTTCTCATCCAATTGTTGCAGCAAGTTGGAGACAATTTCATTTTCCTTAACCAGTAGATCACATGCTTCAACACTTTTACTTTGCAGCTTTTCAATATACTCATTTGCTTTCATCAACTTGTCCTTCAGATCTTTTATTTCTTTTGAATATCCAACAAAGACCACTTTCAAAGGAAAATATTTCTTATACTCAAATTTTGGGACCTTCCTGAAGTTGTTAGGCTTCTTCCGAGGAACCAAGCTTTGATGCCAATTGTTGAACACCCAAAATATTGAGAGGGGGGTGCATCAATATTACATAAAACCATAATAAAATCCATCTAATAATTATCACAATTATAACTGAATCAGCAAGAATGAACATAAAAATCAATCAATGCAACCATACACATGAACACCACGAGTTTTACGTGGAAAACCCAAAAAGGGAAAAACCATGATGAGGGTTAACTCAAAATATATTATATCCGGATTCAAAATATTACAGGTCTCACTGCCAGAACTCACTGTCTTTAGAAAGGCTCATTGTCTGAGCACAAAAGATGGCTAACCACCAAGATACAAAGATAGTGGATCATTGCCAAAAGATTGAACTAATAGAATACACCTTCAATGTGCAGGGTCCAGTTCTAATGAAGTGCAGAATATGAAGTACTACCTCACATAGCAGTCGCTCAACTAATCTACACTAAACCACAACTGATAAAGCATTTAGGCTTAGATCTTCACATACCCCTTAATCCTTTTCACACCTTCTTTCACATACTTCCATTCTCTCTTCAAGGAATCTTATATATACAAGCATATCTTATTCACCAATTAGGTCAACCTAATTAGAAGAAAAATAATAATAAAAAATCTCTTTGTCGACACCATATATAATTTAAACATTCTATCCACGTAGTGCATTATACTAAGTTGGCTAACATCCATAAAACATAACTAGTCTCCATAATGTATTGCATACACTAAGTCAGCTAAGACTAGAACACAATTTTCCAAACCAACAAATAAACCTCAAAGCAAATACCTTCTAGATTTGAGAACACGTTAATTTCCCATCATACTACCAAAAAAACTACAACATTAGAATGTTCGCCTTAATAAAATTGTGGAGTCTACCACATAGTATGCCATGCAAGGAACAACAGTAGAATATAGAGTTGAACTCTATCAGAGATAAATTTTTGCTCACAACCAAAAACATCTCAAGATACATGATATAGCTACCTGAATGAGTCATGATAACATGGTAAAGAGATTAGAGTCATATTAGATCTTGCGGTGATTTTTGGACTCAAATACTGACACACTGATCCATCACAAAAGGGCATTACCAGTAGAGAACAAATTCCAATAAACCAAGTAGACTTCCCATATAGTTATCACCATGTTGACATCAATGACAACATAGGAACAACCAACACAAACCATCCATACTTCATGCTCATGTTGCAAGGCTTCATAATCCCAACAATATGAATCTTCTAGACAACAAAATTCACTTGAACAAGATCTAGAATAATCCTCAAACCACCTGAGATCCAACAAAGAATTCATAAAAAACTCACAACATAGAAATACTTCATCCCAAAACATCTAGTAAACCTTATTCGCACATTGACGCATGAAACACACACTATACTATACCAAATCAAGTGAAACCTTCAATTCTAAAAGATATAAACATTATAAGCAACTTCCCAAATTTGCACAATTTGAATCCAAACTACGAAAAAAATGCGGAGCAAATATATTTCTCCCATAACATAGAAAACATCACTGAAAAATTGGTTCACAGACTGGGGAAAATATCTCACTTTGTACAATGATCTAGAAACCCAAATTTTGAATTAAGGGTTCTATATGAGAAAAATTACATTGAAATTTTATTTAAATAAATTCTAATCTTATTAATTCCTTACTTTACACCATTAGAATTAGGGGTTTAAATGTCTAAAATTATATGAGAAAAATAGTCACCCAAACTTTATAATTTATAAAATTACACTAAAATTTAATTTTAATCTTATTAATTTTTATGATAGATACTGTTTAGTCAAAAGCTTTTTTTATTTTTTAATCTTTTTTACGTTCTTATTGTTGATAAAATAAAACATATACATTTTTAATGAGAAATAATCAAAATATTTTTTATCTCAAAAATTATTCTATAAAAAGTTGAGTTTGTATTATAATTTATGATAGATCAAGAAAATATTAATCGTAATTCTAAATAATGCAATACAAAAATTATAAGTATCTCAAATATTTATCATCAATGTCATGATGATGTGGTTTATAAGAAGTGACATCTCAATTCAAATATTATACTCATTATTATTATCTTTTATTTGTTATGATTGACACAGGTTTAAACATTTATTATTAGCTCATTTTTATCTTTATAAATTGATATAATTTTTTATAACATGTCAACATCCTTCATTACTAGTATATATTATAAATATTATACTAATAACAATTATCTAATATCATATAATACTAATTCATATATATGTTACATAAGTAGATAATGTTTGATTGTTATTGTGGACAAGAGCAATCTTTAAGAAATCAAGATAATTTGACAAATATCATAATTAAATTCTTAAAAAATTATATAACAACTTTTATATTATACACAATACAAAATTTCTCATTTTGATGCTTAATTTGAATAAATAATTTTTTTTTGGTCAATAGAAAAAATATTATTCTCATACTAATAAGATATTATAACAATCAATATTTGTTTGTATTTTAATTGATTAGTATCAATTATAATATCTAAAATGTTACATCAAGAAAAACTAGTCTCTATAACACTTATTAATATGACTTTTCTAAAAAAAATTAAAAAAAAAAACATTTAGACAACTTTCCTTTCACATATAATTTTTTAATAAAAATATAATAATAACATAAAATAAAAACAACTTTCAAAATATTATAATTCATAAAAATAGTCAAGAGACATAACATTTCTACAATCTATATTAATAAATATAAATTGTATGCAATTTTATAAATTTAATATTTAACATCACTTTCTTTCTCATTTCATCATTATTATAAAATATTAAAAATATTAAACATATCATGATTCCCTCCATCAAACTATAGTCCCACTTGTACTTCTCATATCCTAAATAATTGATATCAACAGTGCATTATATTATGGAGTCACTATTAAGATTTAGTCCAAATAATTTGGAATGAATCTTCTATCATAAGTATATATTTTATTTTTAATCAACAAATTTAAAAATCTTATAAGATAAAAAATACCACTAAATTATCATGAATAATTTTGTATTACACAAGTACAAACATATATAATACTCTAATTAATTAAATATCATTCATTACTGCTAAATAAAAACATACCCTATTAATATAACTTTATAAATTAAAAATCATAACAAATTTAAAGGACCACTAAAATTATAAAAACATACCCTATTAATATAACTTTATAAATTAAAAATCATAACAAATTTAAAGGACCACTAAAATTATACATCTCAACGGAAAAAAAAAAATGCCTACATATTGTAATAATATTGTAATAGGAAAGGGCTTCTCAAAGGGAATTTGGTATTAAAATTTTCATTTTCCTTTTCAAAAGCTAGCTTTATACATTTTTCATCTATTTTGTGTTGTATACAATATCACTTTTGTAAAGCAAAAGCTTGTATAGTTACAAAATCATAAAGGGAAAAGGAACTTTTTCATGAATAAAATCCATCTATTTTGTACTTAACATCAAAATCTTTTAAAAGTCCACGTTCATATTTACAAATGAATGAGTAAATCATCCCCCCAAATATATGGGAAGATTGATTAACTTGTTTTTTTTGTGTAATGGGTAAGTTTTTGCTTCATGTACTTCCATTTTAGATGCTTCTCCTCCTCATTATTTAAGGACTTAGAAAAGCCCACTATAATAATCTCAAAGGAATATATTATACATACCCCATATGGAGCTTTAAAGATAAGATAAAGATGGACATTTTCTTTTCATTTCTTTAATTTTATGTTGCTTTCTAATTTAGAATTTAAACATAATGAAGTTAAATTTTAAATTAGAAAAGAAGAGAGGTTGTTTATAAAAATAAAATAAAAGATAAGATAAGAGTTAGAAGTGTTTAGTTATTATGGTAGTGATATAGTTTTATTATTTTGTTTTGGAAATGTGTTAGGTCAAGAATATGGTTTTAAAATTTATATTCTTTTATTAAGTGTTTTGCTAATGTTTAAATTTTTATTGGGGTGTTTTAGCTTATTTTTACTACTTTTACTATTGTGTTTGTGTTTCACTTTTTGTGTGTTTATGCAATTATTTACTAAGTAGTTTTATGATCATATATGGTCATTTGGACATGGAAAATGGTAAGGGTATGAATTAAAGTAAAAATGCAAATGTCAACATGGAGAAATTTTTTGAATGTTGTGGATGCTACATGTGTTCATGTCTAGGGGACAATCCATCAAATATGGCGGTGTCCACTAAAGTGGAGATAAGTGTTTGGATATGAAAAGACTAATAAAAACACACTTATTTTCCCTAATCTAGTGTTTTCCCACCCTACTTTAGATACTTTTTCATCCATATCAAGTTTTCAAAGCTATGTTTCAATTTTCATAGTTTTCCCCCTCTCACAACTATACCTTTGTTGGCATTTATCTTTCACTATAGAATCTTTTAATTTAAGTTTAGGATTGATTTGATTTCTAAGTATAGATTTTATTTCAATATTATTATTGTTTCATGCTAGTTGGATTAGTGCTTGAATGCCCACAAGGGGACTAAGGAAAAATCCCCTTTTTCCTCTCTATTTTGCACGGTTTCCTTCACATACATTTTAAGACAAATATAAATAGTTTTGTGAAGAATATTATAGCGTGCCAAGAGGAAAGTTGAAAGAAATCATAAGATACTCTGTGAAATTTGGGACTATTCTAGCATGAAATACTAGACTACCCACCAAGGACTATGTTGTACCCCTAGGCATATGAGAACCAAATGTCCTTGTAATGAGTTCAAAATCACTCAAAATTTGGTTTGTAGTTTTCTGATAATCTATTCTACTCATTTCTAGTGTGCATGTATCATATTTCTAGGTTATTTTCTCTAATTGCATAGTTTTTCTTAATTTCCAATGTATTTTGGATTAACATCAATTTGCTTTATTATTTTACTCATTTATATTCATCTTCATGATAAATTTCATACCTGAAATTCATTAGGAATATATTTTGAACATTTCCTACAAATTTGGGACCATTTTGATATATAAGACCAAGCTACAACCCCAAGACTAGGCTACATCCATTGTTGCAACCCCTATTGAATAGGAATTCTAAGTTTAGAATTTGATGATTGGTGTGGTAGCTCCCTGAGAGGTTTTAATCCATTTCTAGAATTGTTATAAATCTCTACAAATGTATTTGTTTCAATTAATTTTCTATTTTCCTTGAATAGCTAGTTTTTTTATGTTTCTAAATTGTAATTGTTTGCATCATGTTTGTTGTCACATTTTCAATCCTAGCTCTAGTAGTTGTCAAGTAGTGTTAGGTTAGATGGAGATAGTCTTAAGAAATGTTAATTTTTGTATTATTTGTATACATAATAATACAATCTAAAATTAACCCACCTCACCTTTTTAAGGTTCATTTTTAGGTTCTTCCAATGGTGGATAGTCATAGAAAGCCCTAAAATTGGATGTTACAACAAAACATGGCCCTAAAAATAGTTGTGATATAAGATGTTATGATCCTTCTTGTAATATATTTTCCAATTAACAAATAAATAAATAATGAGTTTTGTAAATTAGACAAAAAGAGAAATATTATATTGAAATAATATAATCACATTACTAAATATTGTGGGCCTCTTCAAGGAGATAACCTCCTTTGGCTCAATTCAAAATATTCAAATGGTGATTAGTCTTACTGTCTAATCCTTCTATCACAACTAATTATATTGAAGAGAATTATCACTTGCAATGCATGTGCAATAATTATAATTAGCTAAAGTGATGGCATATAAAGCATATGCATCCAAAATTTTATTAATGATACCTAATATAAAAGTAATTAGTTAGGACTAAAGGTCTTACCACAAGACATAAATAATCTATTTGTATTTTCTTTTCTTCTTTTGATTTCTAGGTGTGGAGGTGGACATATGATATTTACAATTCATGTACAAATTCAAATGCAAATTCTAAGCTATTTCACTTTTAAATTGGTGCTCTAGACTTGTGTAAGATTTCACTTGTTGTATGAATAAAAATTCAATGAGTCAAGTGCCTAACTTGTGTGGATTAAAGGTTTTGTAGAGTAAAACTTGAATGGAGATTCAATTTTCATGATCATTTTTTATACACATTCCTTGTTTCCCAATCCATGAGTCCATACTAAGGAACACTAGCATATTGCATATCTCCATGTATATTTGAATTTCTATTTTATAATTATACATTTTTTGAATTAGATCATATATTTTAATCTTGATATATGGGCAATGGATTTAATTGCACAAAACTTGATGGAGGAGTTGTATGTCTACCTTTTCTCCTACTTCCTCTCTTCCTCTATGTAAACTTGTTGAATAGTTTTATAAAAGGAGTTGGAGGAGTTTTTAAGTTTTCTCTTCTATGACTTGTTGTACATGTTGAAGGTGTTATAGAGAATTTTGTATAGATTCAAGGAATCATGAATTAGAATATTATTGTATTGTCATTTTCTAGCACTTAATTTGCCTCTAGTTTGAGTTATTTCCAAGCTAGTATTCATGCATTTCAGTTTTGAAAAGTTGTAAGGTGTCCTAAATCTACTAATCATCAATTTTACAAGGGGATAAACTTCCCAAATCTCTCCAAGGGAACTCTATGTAAACTTATGAACAATCTATTAATTAAAGAAATAATTTTTCCACACCTTATGTGTTCCTATGAATTTTAAATTATTACAATTGTAAGCATTATTTGTTGGGACTCAATCTTGCAATGTCGATTTTTTCTTGATTCCCTTTCCTTTTGTGTGTCTTGACCCTATTTGGACTACTAGTCATAATTTATTTGATAAATATTTGTGTTGGTCCTCAATTATGAAATTATCCTAACCAATGTCTTATGGCATTCTCCATGTGCCTATAATGTATTGTAGTTGCCAAAATCCCAAAATATGTCTAAAGTGTTTAGGTTGCAAGTTAAAGTGTTTAAGTTTGTAAAAAATTTCAAAGTTATTGGATTTTCCCTATTCGACATACCTTTATACCTAGCTCTACTCCCCTTTGTTCTTATTGGGATAGAAAACTTCCCCTTCCCTACATATTTTTTTCCCTACACCCAAAGGTCTAATTTTCATTTATTTTCAATAAAATTTTAGACTTTTCCCTTCTTGATCACCCTTTCCTTGACTCGCTTTGATCCTAACTCCTTGACCATTTATACTAGGACTACCTTTATCAAAGTTGGTCTTTCAGAATACCCTTTCCTCAACTACATGTCATATGATTGACTCTTAATCCCTGATACTTTGAAATGCATAACCTTTTTAAGATTACTTGTTTGGTCCTCTCCCATTCCACATACATTAATGGTATGATTTCTCCATAACATTTTATCCTTGATGCCCCTACCAAAGGCATGAGGTATGAGTTACCCTCAACCCCTAACAAGTCTAAAACTCTTCAATCTTTTATTGTTTGACTTCATCTAACTCCCTATACACCTAGAAGACCACTTTTGAAAAGGGATAATGTCATAACACTACAAAATAGGGTTTCTCTCACCTAGAAACCATTATTCATCTAAAGGGCACACATTTTCATGTTGGTTGTAGCGACAAAGGAAGAAACAATCCAAAAAATACTAAATCAACCTAATGGATCTCTATAATTATCAAATCAAATTAGATAATTTACTCAAAGTTAATTATTTAATAAAAAAGTATCAATTTAAAAGGAATAAATGGCATTAATTGACATGTATTGCTTGTAATATGACAATGATGGTTTTATGATCATATTTTCTTCATGCTATCCCCTAGCAACATCTACAATAGATTTCCCAAGATTTCCTAGGTTGTTCCACTCTAGATCTAAAGGCATCATTAATATAGTAGTAATTTACAAGCCTAAGAAGAGTTTCTTCATGATGTTCACATGACTTTCAACACATTTACCAATGTTTTTCATGTGATTTAAAACATGAACCATGACATGTGGATAGTGGTGGGAAAGGGATGGCATTTTTCACATGTCATCCAATTTTTTGTTATCTTGAGAATTCCTTGAGAAAGTTGGGTACCAAAATGATAGATCTCATTTACTAGTTGGTTGTTCATGCAAATATTTGGTTGTTCATGCAAACAGTTGGTTGTTGAGCCAATTTTTGGGTATGGTAAAGTATTCAATTTATTCTAGGGCATCAAAAAATATGTGTCTAAACTATAAATTAATGGATATGCTTTCTAATATAATAGGAATGGTTTTGTAAATTATAAATATTTTATAATGGTATGCCTTCATGACTATTTGTAGTAATTTAGGGAAACATTTTAATCACAGTTGCTATATTTATCTTACCACATTTGTTGGTATAAATGTAATAAGGTTTTGGTGTGTGTGTGTGTGTTACAACACCTTATATATTATAAATGATTTGTAATAACCATCCCTTTATTTGATATGGGTCAGTGTAGTGCTAATTATAGATTATTAAGTATTTATATTGCAAAATTATAATTTATGATTTTCATTTACATGTAAATCTAATTTTGTTGATGCTTTTCCTTAGTATATTTCCTTCATCTAAGTTGTTGTTTATGACTCAATTTTCTAATGGATTAAGCACCCATCTACATTGGTGAAGGACTAATGAATCTTTTATTCAATTTCATCTATATTATTGTTTTGATTAGTAGGGGAAAATACGTTTTTAAAGGACTCAAAACCCTTTACATGAAAATTTTGTTGATACAAAAAATAACACAGTTAAAACAACAACCAACTAACAACCAAAAAACAGTGAAAAATAGACAACAACAGAACATGGCAACAACCAAAGGAAACTATTTCAAATTTTTTAAGGTGTTGGCCACTTCCAATTCTTGATTGTAGCAAATATTTTCCATCAATAGCAACTCATTTTTCTCTTCTTCAAATGTTTTCCTCGTGTTGCCCCTTGTCCTTGCACTTGGGCCCTTGTCTTCATCTTTTGTTAGATTTTTTCCCTTTTATTTGGTAGTTGAACCTTTCTCCTGATGCCTTGCATAGATCTAATCCTCCCTGAGCTGACTAAGTTTCTCCAATAGAACCTTAAGGGATTCTACACTATTCTTTATGGACATTGGCTAATTTACAACAAATTCTTGGTATACTCATCAAGCTCTTTTATTTCCACTTCATAGAGGTGGTTTTCATAGTCAATCTTAAAATCAAAGATTGAAATTTCCAAGTTAACAAGCCTCTCAATAAGAAAATCAGAGGCCACCCCCTTGGGCTGATTTGAAAAATTCTCTTTTAAGCTTAAGATCTTAATATTAACTTTATTAAACTCTTTCATCACCCATTTAGCAAGTTTAAAATCACATGTGGCTTCATTCCTAACCATGTCAAGAAGCTCCATAATGGAAGTATTATCCTCATCAAGGTAAGATAAGTCCTCAAAGAGGGGTTGAACATCACTAGCACACTTAGTCTTTCTTGAATCATCACCTTTAACTACAATGTCTAAGACTTTTTCTTTGCCCTTGCCAACAATTACAACCTATTGAGAAAGTTGTTAGGTAGGGGTTTCCTCTACCACCATGGAAACATCTTTGCTAGTAGCACAATCTAGATCCTTCACCTACTAAGGAAAGTGTTGAGTGTCTTCATCCTCCCCGATCTTAGAGCTGCCTGACCACGAACCTTGCTTCTTAGGCTTCTTTTTGGGAGATTTATTTTTTTGGCCACCTTTCTTCCTCTTTTGCTATGGGGATTCTAAAGGTGATGAAGAAACCTCAACCGCTTCAACCTTAACCTCCTAATCCATTTTCCACTCCTCATCCCCACCATCCTCAATGCCCAAGTCTATTGAAGGGTTTTCAACCTCCTTAGGTTGACCTTTCCCCATAGATTTATTACCTTTAACAACCTTAGTTAGGGAATTAACCTTAAAATACTCCATGATAAGCAATATGAGGCCCTCATGGAGTACATGGGTATGGGGATGTTTGAGATGCACATAAACAAAGGCCTCCAACGAGGATAAAAGAAAAAATGGAAAGGTTTTAAAAAGATTGTGCCTAAACTGATTTAGGAGAGTAAAATGGTAACCCAGAATTGTTGTAAAACACCCATCAAGAGTCACATACCTCATTAATTTTTTTGCAACATTAGCCCATATACGTTTAATTGAGATCCTTTCATAGCCATGGGATAGAAGCTTGGCTAGATTCTCCTTCTCATTTTACTTGAAGAAATGGTCCATCACATCCTCATTACCTTTCCTTTCCTTGAAAAACTTTCACTCCTAAATCTATAAACTAGTAATATGGGTAATAAATTCTTCAATAATTGGGAAGACAACACCATTCACCTTCAGGCTTCTGTTGTGCCAACTTTGGACAAAAAGGTTAGAGGCTTCATGATCAAATCCATGAAGCCTCTCTATAAAGGGAGTAAATCCTCCCTTCTCTAGAATCTTCCACACCTTCAGTTTACTTCTCCATTTGTCACAAGAGATAGGCTCAAGCCTACTTCTATCTCCACCCATATTTTTACTACAAAAAACTCTCACCAAAACATAGAACCTGCTACAACATCTCCTCTTCACAAACTATAGCCTTCTAAAAATGTGAATAGCATTGGGAATGGGAAAAAAGGCACCCATAAAATGTGTGTTGAGAGGGGAAATACTTACACCTTGATCACCCCCATCCAAATAATCAATTCTGGAAATCATATCTTAATAATGATATAGCCTTCTTGGGTACTAAGGTGTACCCTTCCCATACCTTGCTACTCATTAGATTTACTCCTTCATTAGCAAAAAAAATTGCAAGGGATTTTCCTTCCATAAATATATGAGTGAATCATACTTCCTCAAAAGTATTCACCATCACAAGAGAATCATTAATAATTAGAGTTTTAATTGTCCAACTCATCTTGTTTAATCCTTATAAGCACCTGACAATATTAAGGGAGTCTCCCTCAATCCACACTTTTTTGAAACCACTATCAAATGTTGATTTAATAGTCGACCTCTGTGTGGTGATTTGTTTGGATTGCCAAAGGGAGTGCCACCAATCTATATTCTTGTTAGTTGTAGGTTTAGTTAGGATTCTATTCATGTTGCTAATGGTTTAGTAATATAAACTAGTGAACCATTTAAACCAAGCTAAAACTATTAAATCACTAGAGAATCATTTCCAACATGTCTACACCTTTCCATTATGTTCACAACATTGGCATTAACCATTTTAAGTGATTATAAAAATATTTTCATCTATGGGTGCATGTGCAAGGTGTGTTATCATCTATATAGAGGTCTTATACAACTAATTGATCTTGATCCATTGATCGTTATAAGAGTCAAGCGTACATTTGGGTATAGTTATTGTTTGTTATAATCATGTTATATTAGAATAAATTTAAATACCTATAAAGGAATACCTTTAGGAATACCCTCCAAGTTTAACTTGATCCCAAAGTGTAGGAGATATTACCCAATCTTTTTTATAGACCTTTAACCATCCTAAATATGTTGATGAGACCCTACTTTACCTTCGTGATGGTGTATCACTAGTCTTGAAGGTAAGAAGAAGTTCTAGGATAGTGGATCTACAATTCTAGAATGTAACATTGTTAATATATATTATTTTTCTAATAAATTTTATTGTTTTTATGTGTTTTGAAATTACCTAATTTTTATAGCAAAAAATAAAAGTGAATGTTAAAAATATAAAGGATTTTTTTAATCTCACCTCAAAAGTCACATAGGATTAAGACTAGTCTTAGTAGTTTTAATCTCCAAAGTTTGGTCCAAGTGTAGGGATCACATAATCACCTTATTTAACATTTTCAAACTTTTGTATTCTCTAATGAAGTGTGTAGTTAAGAATTTCTACAAGAGAAAAAATTTCATTCATTTGATTCCCCATCCTTGACTACATCAATTATTAAGGTTTAGGTTATATGTATAATTGCATGTAAGCTAAGTTTTAATCACATCCTAGACTGAGGTAGTGGGTTTGTAAGTGTTTTTTTTTTGGTAAAATAATTCCTAAAAGGATATAAAGGCCTACATTAGACAAAGAGGAAGAGATGTCTGAAGAGATCCAAAATAAGTTAGTGTCCATGGAAGTTGATTGTGGGGGAAATACTAGAAATGACGAAGAAAATAATTGAGAGAAGAAAGGATGGAAAAGAGAGAAAGAGTAGAAGAACAACATTTAAATGAGAGAGAAGATAAATTATTGAGAGCTACTGCAAATATATGTTGGGAGACAAAGATGAATTTACCTAATTTTTTTGGTACTTCAAATTTGAAGGAGTTGATCAACTAGTTCAATTAATTTGATGAGTATTTTGACCACAATAATATCCATGACCCTCAAAAAGGTTAAAATAACACAAAAATAGTTAAAGGGGCATGTGGCTCTTTATGGAGAGAGCTATAGAGGATATTTTCTAATGGAGTGAGTTCACTTTATTGAACCAAATTGTGTAAAGCTCGATAGATGATGTTCTTAAAACCACATAATTTTCCAAACTTATTACATTCCAAGTATAATAAAAGTAAAGGATACATATATCAAGATCTTTTCATAAATGCTCAAAAGGAAAATTCAATAATAAATTTCATTCCATGTATGCAAAATAAGTAAATTGCACTATCAACAAAGATCTTTGCAATGATATATATATAAATGCCATTTGCATACCAATGAGTTTCCATAAATTTCATTCAAGTTTCAATTACATCATTAACTTTCAATCAATACATCTATTTCAATGTTACAATACTGAATTTCAAATAAAGTTACATTTACAAGTGGGCTTTACAAGCCATTCAAAATAATACATGAATACATTTATAGCATGTGAACCTCTGAACCTCAACAGTCGTGACACCATTAGTCTTCTTGCAAGTTGGGGCCAAGAGTGTGATTAAGGTGCCTTTTTTGCCCAACCACAAAGTACATGACTTCCCCGGGTTTCTTCCTAACTCGAAGAAATCCCCGGCCTTGCATGAGGAGCCTAGCAACCTGAAACAACAACGCAGGAGGGAACTCTCGATGCAAGCCTGATGCCTATATGCATTCCTAACATGAGAATCACATATTTCTTGCAAACAAGAGGTGGCAAAGACCTATATTCATTTAGTTATAGGATTTTAATTCCATCTATTTCAATGGTGCATGTGCTTGGCCAAGCATAAATAAAAAAAATGATAGTTTTAGAAAAGGTAAAACTATCGTCTCTGTGGGCCCACCTTCGGCATCCTGTCCCGAAAGTTTCTCAAATTACAGTAAATAATGCATTTTTCCATCTAAGTTCACATTCAGTTTTACACATTTCTAATTCCCAAGAAATTTTATCATTTTCCAATGTTCACTCAAAGAGTATCAATATAGCTTTTCATGCATACACTCAGTATGAGAAATGTACTTAAAGTTACTAATTTAAAAACAATCCAAGCTTTGTTTTCTAGAATAGCTTGATCAAAGTAAATGGACTTAATAGATTCAGAAAAAGAAATCTACTCTTTCAGAAAATTCACTAGTTTTAAATGTGTTTTCAATAGTCTACATTTTCTATAAAGTTTCATCTTCAACTTTTAACATATCCTTATGAGTATCTCACTAAGTTCAAAAATGAAATATGGTAACTCATACAATGCATCGATATTCAGAAAAATAACAGTTTTGGGAAAAGAAAAAACAATGTAAATTTCCAAATTTGCACATAAATACAAGTTTGGTAGTGTACACAGTTATTTATTCAGCTTCTTTCTAAGTCTTAACTTTTAGATATTAAAGTTCGTCGTACAAATTTGTATAAGTATTTATTATGTAGGTATATATATATATATATATATATTTATAATATATACCATATATATGTAAATATTTAGTAGACTTACAACTGAATGTATAAACTGAGCTGTGTTTTATGTATGTTACCATTGTCAGAAGATAATGTTTACTATGGAAAATAGTGGTATTTATGTCAGTATATATATATTTATATATGTATATATTTGTGTGTGTATATATATATACTTGTATTCATTCATATATCAAAAAGAATTCATACAGATTTACAAAATGCATATGCCACAATGTTGCATTTTTTGTATCCTATCATTGATAATGGTAAAGCTTTCTGAAACAATTCGGGTATATATATAACTTTGTACATTGCTTATCAGTATATTTGTTTATACACACACACACACACACACACACACACACACACACACACACATATATATATTTTCTTGTATGCACATCGAAGTTTATAAGTTATGACAGTCATTCATCAGTTTTTTCATTGTCGTATTTGATTTACCTTTTTGTACAGAAATTTTTGAAATGAAAATAAAACAGAAAAATAAAGAACTTTTACTACCTTAAGGCCGACGCCCTTCCCATGGGGAAGGCGCTACCTATGAGGGGGCAACACCTCCTCCACAGGCCTTGGCTTGTGGAGGGCGTTGTCCCTCTCACAGCGCCGCCCTTCCTCCATGGGACGGGCTTGGCGAAAACCCCTATTTCATTAACTCAAACTTAAATAAAACAATCTCTCCTTAGTTTACACAATATGCAGATTAAATTCTCCAGTATTTCGAAAGAACAGGGTATATATATATATATATATATATATATATATATTCATATGCACAGTGACAATTATGTATATATATATATATATACATACATATATATATATATATATATATATATGTTTACTTTCAGAATCTTTGTGTAATGATAGAGCATTCTGAGACAAAATTTATAAACCACAATTCACAAAAGAGAAAAGCCCCAATATGAAGGGGTAAAATTTTGCAAATTCTTTCAATGCACACAAAAGAATGGAACATTTTCTCATATTTTCACTGTTTTTGCATACAATTCAAACACTTGGCATTCAAATTCCTCAGTAGTATTTTCAAATTTCAAGCAAGATTTGTGGAAAAATAATGGAAAACCTGTATATTACGCTTCTAGTTGGAGATGCTCTTTAGACAACTTCTTCCCTTTGCCCCTTTTCAATCTAGTTTTTCTAAGCAAGCTTCTTCTCTTTCCTTCTTTCCAGTTGCTTTTCCAGCTCTTTATTTTCCTACTATCTTCCAAAGAATAATTCTCAACTCACTATTTTGAAAGATTCAACATCTTCTTGGCAGCCATTAAAGCAAGATTGCAGAGTTTAATTTCAAGAATGATTTCAAGAACGGTTGCTTTCTCGGGAGCTCTTTTCCCTTTTTAATATTGTTTTACCTTTCCATTTCCTACCCTAATCTTGAAAATGGATTTTTAAAATAAAATTAAAATATAAATATAACTTTGTGTTTTACATTCCATATTCATAAATAAGAAATATGTAAAAATAATCTACAATTTACTGTTGCACAAAGGAAAACTTTTTCGAAAATACTCACCCAAGACTAAATTCAAAATAAGTATTTATCTAACATTTGAATAAATATCAATTAATTCAAAATAATTATTTATCTAGCATTTAAATAATTGTCAATTAATTATTATTTTATTTTATTATCACAAAAACACAAGTTAAAGAAAATAGGATTCTCACTTAAATTTATATCATGATAATCATTTTAAAAAAAAACCAAGTTAAATTATAACTAAAATTAATTCCTTTACTTTATCATGCTTTCATTTCATCATTTATTTAATTTACTAATTATTATTTAATTTGCAACTAATTCAAAACAAACACACTAAAATTGACATTCCTAAATGCAAACTACATGAATCTAAGTGCTCGTGTGTGTGATCGAGAGGTCTTCCTGCTTTGTCCTGTCAAGAAGCTAACCTCCTCTCCTTAATCACACCCTTGGTCTTCGACCTCCTGCAACTCAAGTGCACTTAGGCACACAACAATAACTGAATTAGTATCGCATAAAGATATTAATCAAGCAATATATTACATAAATTAAGATGTTTCTACTCTATTTTGCTTCATTTTCAAAGTAAAATGCATTCAATACTATTAATTCAACTTTTCATAATTTAAATAAACACTTTCATTTATCTCCACACCAAAACACCATCATATTAATTATTATTCTACCACGCACATCAAAACATGTAACAAATCCACACAAAGACAAAAGAAACCTACATCAAGGTTGAGATGTGACAAATTGTTACCAAATTGAAGGAGAAATTTTTCTCAGAGATTATCAATTAGAGTAATTTTAAGGAACTCTACAAAATATGGTAGAGATATGATTAAAAAGGATGCTCTAAATTTCTTTTAAATTTTGAAATAAGATATGGACACCATAATATGAATTGATAAAAAATAGGGATACATGTGAATTGATTGAGGCTTAATATTTAGGATGAGATGAGAATTTTGAGGGTTAATTTTATGGATGGGGTATATCAATTTTCCTTGAAATAAAATGAAATTTTTTCCATAATATAGTAAAATAGAGGAAGACAAGACTTCCCTAGAGGTAGAGGCCAAGGGAGAGTTGATAGAGGAAAGAGTAAATATGAAGAGAAAGCTAGCATCTCCCAAGCAACAAACTATGAGAATAAAGGAACTTCATCATTCATAGGAAGAGGTGGTGTAGGGATTTTTGGAACCTATTTAGATTGTTGAAAATTTGGTTGTAGGGACTTTCAACTCACTCAAATTTAAGAAGAGATTTATGAAGGTATTGAAGTGAGTCTTCATTTAATAGAAGGAGAAGATTCAATTGGATCACCCACTGAAGAATAAAAAAAAGTGGAATTCCTTTGATGAAATAGGTATTATTAAAGCTATTGAAAGGGAGTATTGAGCATATGTAAAGTAGAAGCATATCCATGATTTTTTGCAAGTGTAAGAGAAAGTGTTGCAAGGTGGTTAGTAATAGTGGAAGCATAAACAAATTGGTTTCCTAAGAGATGCTGGAGAAATTAAATTTGAAGAAACCAGCTCATTCCAACCCTTATTAGGATTCTTTTCTTCTAAAGAAGCAACATGTGGTGGTAAAGGAGAAATAGCTTATGATTTTTAATATTCGATCTTATAGTGATGAGATGTGGTATGATGTGACCATGACTATGAACATGTATCATAGATTAATTGTGAGGCTTTAGAAATTACATAGGCAAGTTGTGCATGATGGTAGGGAAAATACTTACAAATTGATGGAAGATGGAAATAGATATCATTTTGAGTCTTGTATAAGATCAAGGATAAGAGTGTGTACCTGAAAGAGTGATGGTGATTGGAGTGGAGTAATTATTTAGTGAGCTAGAGGTAAATGAGGATGAACTAGCTCCCATTGTTAAGTGCTTGTTAGATGCTTAAAAATAATATCTCTTGTTTCAGAGGAGGTGAATAAGATGTTAGAGAAATAACAAAAAAATGTGACTAGTGAGGTGTTTGATGGACTTTCACCATAGAGAACTATACATCATTATATTAATCTAATATTAGGGGATATTTTTTCCAATAAGGTTTCCTATAGGATGATGCCTTAATAGAATGATGAGATAAATAGAACATGATACAAGAGTTTCTTAAGGAGGTTTTAACCATGGATTGTTTGATCCCATGTGGAACTCTAATAATTTTGGCACCCAAGAAAGGAGGGAATGAAATAGATGCACTGATTCAAGAGAAATTAAAAATTTGACCATTAAATATTGATTTCTCTTGCTTAGAATGAATGAATTGATCTATTAGATGAGTGTATCTAAATAAATCACAAAGATTGGTAAAAAAATGGTAGCTATAAAATGAGGACAAAATTTAAAACCAAAGAGGGCTTATATGAGTGGTTGGTTATGCCATTTGGTTTGAAAAATGCACCAAGAAATTTTATGATTTTAATGAATGATATATTAAAACCCACACAATTTTTTTATTGTTTATCATGATGAATGAGATATCAACATATGCTTTGTTATAGGATTACCAAAAAATTAGATGGGATATAACTCAATATTTTAGAGGTGGATATGATGCCAAATATTTCTTATTTTGTTGATTAATAGAATATATGTGATACATCTCACATAACAAGTCATTTTTAGAAGAGGTGATAAGATTAGATGGACTACCTAGTAGCATATAATCGAATAGAGGTGTAATTTGTGAAAAAAATTAGAGAACTTTGTGGAAGAAAATAGGAAATAATTTTAAATATATTTTTTCTTACCATCCACAAATGGATGGACATAATAAGGTAGCAAACAAAATTTTGGGGAAAATTTTGAGAAGTTTAGTGGGAGAGAAGCCCAAGTAGTGTGACTTGATCTTGGCCCAAGTTGAGTTTACATTTAAAAAATCAGTAAATATAAGTATAGGGAATCCACCATTTTATGTGGTCTATAGGTGAAACCAAAGAGGTGTGTGAGATTTGAGTGAGGTGGTAGGGATAAGTAACATATGTGAAAAAGTAGAAAATATGGTTGAACATAAGTATGAAGTGCACAAAAAAGAAACCATTTGGAGAGAAGTAATTTGAAGTACACATCTTTTATTGATCAAAGGAGAGAAAAGGAGTTCCAAGAAGGATAATTAATTTTGGTTCAAAATTAGAAAGGAAATGTTTCTTGAGGGGACCTATAACAAGCTTTGTTGATAAAATATTAGATATTGCAAGGAGGTAACAAAAATTTTAGTGAATGTTTATGAGATTGAGCTACTTGAGTGCATGTGAATATCTTCTATTTTCAATGTTCTTGAACTATATACTTATCATGGAGTCCAAGAGGGTGAAGGGAAGAGTGAAATAGAGGTATTTGAGTGGAAGAAATACATTCTAGAATAACCCAAGGAAGAAATCAAAAAGGTGTCACAATAGAGGGTGACTAAGTAAACCAAGGGAAAATAGTACCTTGAATATTTGGTGAAACTAGAGCATAGACCAAATGAGGATGATACATAGTTGAAACCAAAAAATATGGGAGGTATGGTTTCAATCTTGAGATCATGCAAACCACTTTGTGAGATGAGCTTACATTCTTTCTTTCCCTATGTATCTAATTGTGTGAGGGGGAAAATTGTAGAGCGTAAACAAGATAAATGCAATGAAATAGAAGCTAATCTAAATCAAAAACACTAATCTAGATCTATTCCTTCACTCATAAAATGACTTTCTAAGCTATCGAAAACACACAATGAAATCCTATGATTACCAAAATGAATTCAAAACAAAGAAAGGTTACCATCCCATGTCAGAGTGTGTTCGCAAGATGTTGGGTTGTTCATATCACTATGAAGCCTCCATTGTTGCATGTGAGAAGCTTTGATGCAATGCGTGTGTTGGATGATTGAAGATATGTTGAAGCTTTGCCAATGGTGATTAGGAATATTGGCAGTACTTCATTGTGCAAATGATGTTGATTCTTCAATCCTTTTTTGTGAGGAAGGAGGTTTGTTATATAATTGTGATTTGAAATGGACAATTAGGATCTTGTAGTAGAATATCTTGATCAACAGTCAAAAAATGTTGAGAGGATTTAGACATGCATAATCTATGCAAAATAGATTATGTAATTAGTGTGATTGAAGAAATAGATTGAATAATTTGTGGGATTGAGAGATAGATTGATTAGTCAGGAATATAGATTGATTAGTCATAAATAGATTGATTAGTCAGGAATATGGATTGATCAGTCAGAAATAAATTGAGAAATCAAGGGATTGTAATTTACTCAATCAAGAAAGTGGTTGAGAATGATTAATTTATTTATTTAATTAATTAATTCATTTTTGGAGTTGAACGTGCAAATCAAATTTGACTTTTGCAAATAAAGTTGCATTAGTTTGATTTGATTTTTGATGATGTTTTGAATAGTTTATTCAAATTTGGAGGGAAAATGAGTTAGTTAAGTTATTATGATTTAATAATTTAATCGACTTAGGGAAATAAAGTGATTTAGCGATGTAATTAAATAATTGATGTTATTTAACTAATCATGACGAATTAAAGTTATATTAGGACTTTATTAAATAAATGAAATTTATTTAATTGGTTGAAATTGATGAAATGTGAATTAATTAAATAATGTTGTATTATTCAATTAATAGCAGAAATAGGGTTTTAGTACTTTATTTAATTAGTCAAAGATGATGAGATAGTGAATTAATTAAATAATGTATTATTCAATTAATAGAGGAATTTTAGGGTTTTGGATGCAATTGCTGTGAAATGCAATGATATATGCTAGTTCACAGGCTAGGACAATTTTAGGTGTCTACATTTTGCCTCTCTTTGATACAATGCGACTTTTAAACATTGTGTCAAAGAATATTCAAAAATTCTTCCTCAAAAGTTTCCCCAGGCACAAGAGTTTCCCCAGGATGCCCCAGATGAGATACTTGGTGCCCCCTCAGGAAATTTGGTAAAAATTCTAAATAATGAACAAAATTTTTTGATAAGATGATGTGATGCATTCAATGCAAGGACTGATAAAAGAAATGGTGAGAAGAAGAAAATGTTAATAAGAAGTGAAGAATAGTTGATGTTGTTAGTCATTGATGAATTTTCTTTCACTTTGCTTGGAGACTTCACATTTTGAACAATCTTTATTGATGTAGCAAATAGACACGATGCACAAGGGTATTAATGACCAAGGCGACTTTGTATCTATTGCATGGACTTTGACTCTACAAACAAGGAGTATTCTTGCTCATACCAGACAAATGGAAACCCTATTAGAGTGTATGGGTGAGAAGATTTAAAACATGTCAAACCAGTAATAGAAGAGGTATTAAGCACCTAATATGCCACCGCTACATGAAATGCTTCAAAACAACTTCCATACACAAAACAAAGAAAGTATTCACCGTAGTAGTATAACAAAAATATCCACAAACATAGAAAACTGAAATGATGCTCAATTTCCCTCATTCCTTCCTCTCTAAATCCTTATGGACATCCTCAAGAGATCCTTGGAATGAGTCAATAATGTAAATCGAAAAGATAAGATAATAAAAAGATAAAACAATGTTGCTATATCACTTACTATATATGTTTGGGGGTAGGGCTATTATCTAGTGTTGATCATGTCTATTGTAGGAACGGATCTGTTAAGACATATCTCAAGATGTTGTTGGTGAATTGTCAAAAGATAGGTAGTTGATATGTCGGCTTTGTTGTTCTCCAATTGTGATCAAATCTTTATGATTGTTTGCTTGAAAGTTCTAACTTTTGATGTTGCTTTGTTTGTTGTTTGTTTCATCAAAGGGTGAGTGTGATGATTTGTTTATTATGGATGATGTTTTATTTTTGATAGGCGATGACGATGATAGTATTTTTTAGCTTTTTTGAATGTTTTTGTGCCTTTTGATATTATTTGATGTTGTTTTTGGTGTTTTCAAGATATTTGAATATTTTTGTTTTTGAATTTTTTGACTAAGTTGAAAGAAAGCATGATAAATACCTAAGGGGACTGACCTAAGGCCTCAGGGGATGATCAGCAATAAGCCTTGCCTACGTTGTCCACACAGAGACCATGTAGTTTGACCGATTTGACTCAAAATCATAAACTTGTTTTTGGGATAAACAACATTGATAACTTGGATTGATATTCCACTTCTATTTCTAGAGGATATGTTGCAAGAAATCTACTTGAACTAGCTGTGAGGTTCAAGAAAAAGTTGATATCTTAGATTTTTTGAGTGAAGGAATAATCCAACAATGTTGTTTCTTTTTTGATGTTTTTCAAATGTTTTTTATTTTTGTTATTTTTCAGATGTTTTTGATTTTGTTGTTTTTCGACCATGATGGGATACATAAGGATCTAATCTACGACCAGCTTCAGGAAGTTTCCCCCAGTTGGAGACAAGACTACTTTCCTTAATCAGTAATAAGCCATGGTTGGATGTTGTGGATAGTACCAATAGATAATGATGCGAGTCTTATTCAAACATAGCGCCTGTCTGCCAGGTTTTCACTACGATACCTATTCTAGGAGTTCCATAAAGTGGTTTTCACTTAAAGAACATTTTATTTCTCTTTATTATTTTTCTTTCCTTTTGATTTTTTTTTTTTTAACTTTTCCATTTTTTTGGATTTTTACCCTTTTGCTTGGGGTGGGGCATTCTAACGTGCTTCATGTGTAGAACTTCTTGAGGTGGTTGTTGTTTAGTAGTTCAGCTAAGGGTTCTCCTTCAAGAGTAGCTAAATGATATGCTCCTGAACCGTAGCTTGTCGTGATGATGAATGGGCCTAACCAGTTGTGTTCAAACTTGCCTTTGTCATCCTGATTCAGTTGTACCTTATGATTATCCTTAAGGACCAAGTCACCAACCTAAAATTTTATGTCTTTTATTTTCTTGTCATAGCTTCATTTGAGTCGATTCTGATAAAACTGAATATCGTTTAACACACTCAAACACCTTTCATCTAGGAGCTCCAATTCATTTAACCTAGATACTCGATATTCTTCATTGTTGACCATGCCTTTTAATGAGATTCACAATGAGGGGATTTCAACCTTGATAGGTAGGACAACCTCTGATCCATAGACCAAGGAAAATGGTGTGGCACCTGTAGGTTTTTGGATGTTGGTTCGATAAGCCCATAGGGCTAGGTTTAGTTGTAAATTCCAATCATGACTGACTTCATTAATAGTCTTTTTTAGTATTTTTAGTATGGTTTTATTTGATGCTTCAGCCTAACCATTTCCTTGGGGGTAATAGGGTGTGGAGAATCTATGTTGGATAAAGAATTTGGAACAGAGTTCTTGGACATCTTGATTTTTGAATGGGGTTCCATTATCCATTAATATCATTTGGGGAATTCCAAACCTATAAATTAGATAATTCATAATGAATTTTGATATATGTTTTCCAGTGATGTAGGTCAATGGAATTGCATCTATCCATTTAGTGAAATAATCTATTGCTATGATAATAAATTTGTGCCTATTAGATGAAGCGGGTGAAACTACCTATGAGGTCTAATCCCCATTACGAGAAAGGCCATTGTGTTGTGATGGGTCTCAACTCTTGTATTGGTACATGAACAAGATCATTGTGTTGATGGCATTGACGACACTTTCAGGAATATTGAATACAATCTTGCTCCATGGAGAGCAAGTAGTACCCCGTTCTCAACTACTTTTGGACTAGGTTAGGTCTGCTAGAGTGGGACCTACAAACACCTTCGTGTACCTCTTGTAAGGTCATTTTTGCTTCTTCTACATCAAGACACCAGAGTAATATACCATCTAGACTACAATGGTATAGGATATCTCCTATGATTATAAAGTGGGGGGTTCTAAGGGTGAAGGTTTTATTTTGAGTGATCATTAGGTCAAATGGTATGATACCATGCTAGATGTAGCCAAATGTATCTTGGTACCATGGGGAGTTAGGACCAACAACAACACATACCAATTTTGATTCTAGGATGTCAAATGTAGGTACGAGCAGTTGTTCAATGAGGAAATCATACTTAGGAACATTTTGTGGAATATCAAGTAGTGAGCCTATTGTTGTCATTGCATCGACAACTCTATTATTGATTTGAGGAATTTGTTCAAAGTTTATTGTGACAAAATATTCCTTGAAGCTATCCACCATCCTTTTATACAACATTAGCTTGTCATCTTTTGTCTAGTACTCATCGTTCACTTGTCTAATCACTAGCTAAGAATCTTTGAAGACCTGTAGCTCTTTTATTCTCCATTCAATAGCCATTTTTAGCCCTGTAATTAAAGCTTCATATTCTGAGATATTGTTAGTGCATGGAAAAGTGATCTTATATGCCTTGGGTATACTATCTCCCTGTGGTGTGAGAAATAGAATAGCTACTCTAGAGCCATGTTGAGTGTGGGACCCATCAAAGTATAGAATCCAATGGCCTATCTGTTATGTCATCAAGATACTCTCATCTGGAAATTCCACTGTGAGAGGCTTGTGATCATCTATGGGTGCTTTGGCCAGTTGGTCTACTATGAATTGTCCCTTGATGGTTCTTATATCCACATACTCTATATCAAATTCACTTAGAATCATCACACATTTGGTAATTCGGCCCGTTAGGGCTGCTTTTGCTAGTAGGTACTTTAGAGGGTCTACTTTTGAAATCAATTTTACCTTCCTATTTAAGATGTAGTGTCTCAGCTTTTGTGTTGCAAATACGACTAAGAGACATGCTCTTTCTAGGGGTGAGTAGTTCAACTTGTAGTCCACCAATGTTTGGCTGATGTAGTAGATTGCTCTTTCCTTGTTATCATCATCTAGCTGGGCTAGGATAGCTCCCAACGTTGCTTGTGTGGTAGACATGTAGAGTACCATTTCCTTGTCTAGAATAGGTGGCATGAGTACAGGAGGAGTAAGTAGGTACTCCTTGACTTGCTAGAATTATTGGTCACATCTCCCATCCCACTTAAACATGATGTCCTTATTTAGCAGATGAGTGAAAGGGTGACATTTTTCTGCTAGTTGTGTGATAAATCACCTAATGGATTGTAGCTTCCCTTGTAAACTCCTTTGTTGTTTCAATTTTTTTGGTGGAGGCATCAAGCTATTATTGCTTTTACTTTTGCAAGATCCACTTCAATCCCCCTTCTTGACACTATGTACCCTAACAACTTTCCTGATGTTACTCCAAACAAGCACTTTTTAGGGTTGAGTCAGATTATATTGTTCAAGCCAATCAAACACCTTTGCAAGATTAATCAAGTGATCTTCCCTTTTGATTGGCTTTGCTATAATTTTGTCCACATAGTCTTCCATGATTATGGGTAGCATATTGTGGAATATAGTCATCATTTCCCTTTGATATGTTGCTCCTATTTCCTTTTGACCAAATGGCATTACATTCCAGCAGAAGGTCCCCCAAGCACAAGTAAATGTTGTTTTGTGTTGATCTTCTAGAGAGATTTTTATTTGGTTATATGCGAAGAAACCATCCATTAAGGATAGCATCTCATGCCTGATCATGTCAATACTGGGAAGGGGAATTCATCCTTTGGGAAGGCTTTGTTCAAGTGCTTGAATTTTGTGTAGATCCTTATGCCCCTAGTAGGCTTTGACACTAGTACTAGATTTGATATCCATTCCAAATAATTGATGGGTCTAATGAAACCCACATCTAGTAGCTTCTTTATTTCTACCTTTACCAATAACACTATCTGAGGATGCATTTTTCTGAGTTTTTGCTTGATAGGCTTTGCTCCAAGGAAGATGACTAGATGATGTACCACTGGTGCTAGATCTAGTTCAGGTATATCTACATAGGTCCATGCAAAGTTTACCTTCTTGTCATTGATGAATTCTATGAAGTTTGCTTTCTCTTCAGGATCAAGCAATGTTGCATGGTATGTTATCTTTGGGTTTTCTATTGTGCCAACATTTATGGAATCTGCTTCTTCTACTAGGAGCATTGATCTTTCTTGATATTCTGATTTGGGGAGATTGAACCCTCCATCTGTGGGTGCCTTGGGGAGGTTTTCACCGTCAAATGTGTCTTTTATTTTCTTCTTTTTGGGATCCAATAGAGCCACATTGTGGTCTTCTCTAGGGGATCACATATTTGTTTTTATGTTTTCTCTTTCATTTTTGCAACTAAAAGATTCAATATCTCCAATGAAAATGCATCTTGTTCAAGTTCCATGACAAACTCTGCTTTGTGATCCCCTGTGGATATGTCTGTTCAAAGTCCCATGAACTCCACTTTTGCCTCATCATTATGGAATTGATCCAGAATAGGTGTATGTTGTTGTTGGTCCTAATCTATCAGTTCTGGGTAGTAGAGTGGTAGGTTATTGTCATTATCCAAAAAAATTATGGAGGTTGCTAAAATGGTTAGTATGCCTCTAGTATCATTTTCCCATTGGTTGTCTAGATCATCATTACTAGAAGTGGAGGAATCATATCCAGTGATAAAGGAAGGGGAATCCCATTCGTATTTGTTAGAATCTATTCTAGAATGATAATAGATATTGGGAATGGTTTTGATGAACTCGAGAGGGAACCTATCAATGTTAAAGTTTTTGAATAAGTCTTCAATGGGTAAATCATTGTCCATGATATGGTAGATATCTAGTGCCTTAATGCTAGCAGAAGTTTCTTGTTTCTTAAAAGAGGTTCATCCAGTTTTTGGAGTAACCACATCTTTTGGCTTATAACCCAATCCCATATTTTTATTTTTATGTTCCACTATGATAAGCTCCCATTAGCCTTGTTTGTGTATCCCAAGGCCACCTGTTCCTTGATATCCAATTTTTTTAGCTAATTGATAACCTCTACTACTAGGATCAATTAGAATGGGTTGTGGTTTTTCTGGTTCTTTTGGTCCTCCTTGTAAATCATGGATGAGAAGTCCTCTTTGAATATTTCTTCATCCTTCATGTCCCCCCACTTGGTGAAGATCATAGGTTTGGCTATCATTTGCACTATCTAAGCATATTTGATCTCTTTCAGACCTCCATAGACTTTAGGTGTTGGTGGAAGCATTCCAATGAAAAATGCTTGGTTGAAGTGGTAGTTTCCATTATCCCTATCTAGTACTTGAACCTTGGTTTCCATTTTTAGTTGCTCATTTGATGTGGTCTTGATTGAAGTCTATGGTAGCATGGAAGGGTCAACATATGAGAATGAATGTAAGCCTATGTCATTGCTAGGTATGCGTTGGATCTTATTATACTTTTCCTCCAACTTTGCATAGAAATGGAAGGGTTCGAGATTGGCATATAATGTTACCTCTTTTCCTTCATGGGGAAACTTTAGGCATTGGTGAAAGGTTGAAGGGACTTCTTGTAATGCATGGATCCAATGGCATCCTAGGAGGAGGTTATATAGTAAATCAAGGTCAAGTACTTGACATGTAGTTTCTATGATGTCTGGTCCTATCTGCACTAGTAGCCTGACTATCCCTTCTGAATTTCTCTCAAGTTCATCATAGGCCCTTATAGTGACACTCTTTCCTTTTTCTATCACATCATCAAAATACCCTAACCGTTTGAAAAAAATTAAGGTACAAATGTTTAGACCCGCATCATTATCTATCAACACTTGCTTGACCATGTTCTTGTGGACACCAACCTCTATGTATAGGGATTGGTTGTGGAATGTCCTTTGTGGAAGATCTTTCTCAAAAAATACTAAATGATTGTTGGCTATGACTTTTCCAACCATGGCTTGGAATTGATTAGGATCAAGGTCGTTAGGGACTGATGCTTCCAATGCCTTTTCAAGTATTTCCCTGTGTGTGGGTGACATATTTAGCAACTCTAGGATTGAGATTAAGGCAGGGGTCTTCTTCAATTATTCCATAATTCTATAGTCATTTGATGACTTAGTTGTGAGTTTGGGTGGGGCTCCTTGTATTGTAACTCTCCCTTGATAGGTAGTTATGTTACAGTTGTTGTCTCCACCTCGTATAGTCACTACATTTTCCCTATTGTCATCAACTTGTGAGAGGGTTCCTAGAACTGTGTCACTATAGGTATAATTAGCATTATGATAATCCTGGTCCTTTCCATTTTCATTCCTTTTAGCGTGGTTTGGGATTGGGTTTGTGTATATTTGAAGGTCCTTGTTTATGGGATGATGTTCAACATCCACTTCTCCTTTTTGTATCAAGTCTTGGATGAGGTGCTTGAGTCTCATGCAATTGTTTGTTGTGTGTCCATTGATTTTATGGAATTCACACAAGTCTTTCTCATTATACCACGGTGTCTTGAAACTAGGATCCTCATATTTTGGGAGATCATTTACCTTGATGAGGTTTTGTTGCATTAGCTTATGCATGACTGTCTCAAGTGACTCTCCTAGTATCGTAAACTATCTCCTTGGTTGATCATATTGCCTGTGTTGCCCTCCTTGATTCATTTGTTGGTTGACAACTTGATTATTCTTGGGATAGGTAATTTTTTTGTTTTGTACGTTATTTAGAACATAGATCGTTTGTGCCATGTGCAGTTTATTTTGAGGTGTGTTTTGCGCATTCCATGGTGCTCTAATGTCAACTATTCCATCATTTGTAACATTCTTGTTTTTGGCCCAAACTTTAGGTTTCTCATTTGAACTAGAAGGACTATCTCTGGGGTTGTTTATCTTGATCACCCCTCTCACTATGAGGGCCCTTTCTATGTGTAGTCCTTTCTCAATGGATTCTTCAAAGTTTACGGGACACATCATGGTATTTTGGTAGTTCACTTTTTCTTGGACATTTGAAATGAATATGTCAACTAGCTCCTTATCGAGAATAGGTGGTTTGCATTGACTAGCCTTATGTCGCCATCATTGAATGTATGAGGTGAAATTTTCTCATTGAATTTGCTTAATTTTGTATAGGTCTGTGATGGTGACGTCTTAATCTATGTTGAATGAGAAGTGGCTTATGAACTTGCTAGATAGTTCGTCAAAGGTTTTAATTCTTGGTGACAGATGGGAAAACCACTCCATAGCATGACCTATAATGCTGCATGGAAAGAGCCTCATGAGGTAAGCGTCATTGTTTTGAACCTCCATACATGACACTAAGAAGTCTCGTACGTGCTCTACTGGATCTCCTCTTCCTTTGTAATTTTCAAACTTGGGTATTTCAAAGTTTTTTGGAAAACGTAGGGTAGTGATGGAGTGATTGAATGGGAATGGACATATTTACTAAAGGGTGTAGGTCTTCTTTGGTTCCCTACCTACATGTCTGCTATCTTTTGGTTCACTGCTTCTAGTTGTAGTTCTATCTCTATTTTTGGTACCTTGGCTTGCAAGTCTTTTATGTAATAGCCTTGTTGTCCTACCATGCTTTGGTCATAGATTGGGTAGTGTGAAGGTATGAGACCTTGGTATCCATGTTGGGTGAAAGGAAGGTTAACTCCTTGTTGGATGTAAGGAGGATTGACTCCTTGTTGAGTGTAAGGAGGGTTAGCTCCTTGTTGGGTGTAAGGAGGGTTAGCTCCTTGTTGAGTGTATGAAGGGTTAGCTCCTTGTTGTTGGAATGAATTATATTGAAGGTTACCCTATTGATGCATTGGTGGGGCACCTTATTGGTAGGACGAATTGGGAAGGGTACCATGTGGCACACCTTGTTGTTGGTATGAACTATATTGAAGGTTTTCTTGATGGTGCATTAGCAGGTTACCTTGTTGATGGGATGATTGAAGAAGGGTGCCTTGTGGCACACCTTACTACTGGTATGGACTATATTGAAGGTTTCCCTGATGGTGCATTGGTGGGTTACCTTGTTGGTGGGATGACTGACGAAGGGTACCATGTGGCACACCTTGTTGTTGGGACAGACTATACTAAAGGTTTCCATGATGGTGCATTGGCGGGTTACCTTGTTGATGGGACAAACTAGGAAGGGTGCCCTATGGCACACCTTGTTGTTGGGGCTGATTATACTAAAAGTTTCCCTAATGGTGCGTTGGTGGGTTACCTTGTTGATGGGATGAACTAGGAAGGGTTCCCTATGGCACACCTTGTTGTTGGGGCTAATATGAAAGGGGACCCTGTAGTCCACATTGTTGATGGTACTGATTTGGAAGGGGACCCTATGGTCCACCTTGTTGATGGTACTGATTATTTAGGGAAGGGTCAACATTCAAAGTGTTTTGAGGTACATATTGTTCTAGGGGTGGATTTTTTCTTTGTGGTACATATTGGGATGGACCTCCCTGATACTGTTGTGCTACTACTACTTGTTCGATCTGATTTGATTTTCTATACAATGGGTTTTCCATGGGTTGACCATTGTTTTGTGAGAATACGAGTGGCATGTTTAGAATTTATGTGGGTTTGGATATTTGTCTCATAATTGAGTTATCCCCTAAGGGAATAAGATTAGGATCTTTGAAAGCCTCCATGTTAAAATCTATTGGAGTTTAGCACCACTCTATGCTAACTTGAAGAAGTATGAATTTGGGTCCTTTCTCAGAAATTTGTCCATTAGTTTGAGCACCTTGGGGTTGTTGGAATGTCTAAATGGTTCCTCATCATTTATCTCCTCCTCAGTATCTACCTCCTTTATGACTACTCTTTCTAGGTCCTGGTAGAATTCTTCTATCACTTCTTATCGTTTGCAGTTTAGCTCTTCCTAACTAAATGTGTCCCTATATGTGGGCCTCTTTTGGGGTATTTCAAGGTCACTTGGTTTATATCCCAATGGGCCACCTTCATCATTCATGGTGTTTGTTGGTGGGATGCTAGCATTGTTCTTGTTTTCTTCCATGTTCTTCCTATGTTGTGATCTCGTAGTTGTCATAAACAACTGCCAAGCTTTTGTGAATGTTTTCGTGACTCCTAACTATGGAAAATAAATTCTTTTGTTTTTGGATTTTCTATTGAAGATCTATGGGTGGTTGGCTCATTCAAAAGCGTAAATAGAAATGGTCTAGCTGATTTTAATGGGTACGATATCTTCTCAAGATGTACCCTTTGGAAAACTTTAGAGTAGGACGATTCTTTGAAAGTCGGAGTATGGATTTCCACTTAAGGATTTTTCTCTTTCCAGAGATCATGAAGGATGGGTACCTATTGCCACATAGGAGGTGGTAACACAGGTCTTCTGACTACTAGGTCTACTTTCTCTTCCTATTTATCTAAGATGTTTGTTGCATTTCTCCATTGGTTGGGTGTTTTGTTTTTTCTCAAATATGAAGGTCTTTAATTGCTGATGATATTAGTTTGTTCACCTTCAATATGTGTGAGGCTTGGTTGGAGGATTAGTGCTATAAGGTTCGGTTGTTGAAATGGAGCAATTGGTCACCAAATGGTCTTATGGTGAAGGTGTGGATGTTTTTGATATGGTTCGTTATGAAGCTCAAGACCCGAAGGTTTGAGTGTTGTTTTAAGGTAGAACTATTCTTGGAACTCAAAATGTTGGGAGGCATGGATTGATATCTCACTTCTTCTTCTAGAGGATATGTTGCAGAAAAGATTACTTGAAATAGCCTTGAGTTCCAAGTAACTATTGATATCTTAGAAATGTGAGTGAGGAAATAATCTAGGGTTTTTTGTTTTGATTCTGATTTCCAAAAGTAGGATGGAATGTGGAGAGTGAATGAAGGACTATATGATTTAACTAAGTTTCTGATTATTTTGTTCTAACAAGGATCTTGCAAGTACCTTTGATTTTTTTTTGTTTTTCAACAAGATAGAGTAGAAGTGATGTGTTTTGAACAAAAGTGATAGACTGTGAGCAAAAGTGACTAGATTTCTCAACTGCATCCTAAAATTTGTCAAGTGTGTTGGTTTCTGAGAATTAAGTGTGAGCTAAAACTTCAAGTGTGGCCTTTGTATGTTTCTGTCAAACATGGTGATTACTCAATCAAAAGTGAGTTTTCTTTGGCAAGTGCAAGCAAATTTTTGGCAAGAGCTCTATTTCCTAAGAAGCAAGTGCATTGGTTTTTCATCAAGTGCATGAATTCTGTAAAATGCAACTGATTTTCATCAGTGAAGTTTCTGGGATAGAGAGAAAAAGTGAGCCTTTTCTGTCAAGTGCACCCAATTTGGATCAAGCGCACTAGAAACAGTATCAGAAGTGGACTTTGTGCAAATTGGTTTTCCAGCTTCAATATTTTGGCAGCAACGTTGATGTTTTTCTTGTAGTTTTTGGACATTTTGATCTGTTTCCAAATATGGCAAGTGATACAACAACTTTGACTAACTCAAAAAGCATGTACTTGTGTGACTTGTATGTCTATGGCTTTAAGTTGTGAAATCACGATACCCAAGCCATAGTTTCCAATGTTTACTTTGAGCCAATGTAGCCTAAAATTAAAGCCTATATATTAAGAAACCTTTAAGGAGATCTTTAAGGAGTGCAAATATAGGGCTTCTCTTAAAATCATACACTAAGTCAAAGGGATTGTGATTCAACCATCATGTTTAGTGTTTGTTTCAATTTGTTCCTTTTTTTAGCTTAAGCACAATGTTTGATGTCAAAATTTGTTTTGAATGTTTTTTGCAAGTTTTACATAAACAAACATTACAACTCTAGAGATAGAAACCATCCTTTTAGGTAGGCTTTCCTCATGCCCTGAAGGGATGATTTTACATGCAACTTATGGCACAGGCTTGAAGTTAGACATGGAAAGTAACCTCTCGAAAGTAAATTCTGATGCACCACTTTCAAAGAATGTTTTTTAGATAAAAGGGTAGCTTCTACAAACATTTGGATCTTAATAATGTTTTGGGATTATTACTTTCAAATTTCTATACATGCAAAGTTTTGCTCAATTAAGAGGCCTCCCAACCCTTTTGGGTTTTAACGTATCACATGGATATTGGGGGAGACTGATGCCAGTATAAAACATCACCTGGTGAGTGAGGACTTTCCTCACACCAACAATAATTTATATAGCAGTCCAAAATGAGAGTATCACTTGGGTCGCCTATGAGTTCTTCAACATGGGATGTGTCTCAATAGGTAGGCCCTCTAAAGGTTTTCTTTGAAAATAAAAGTGCAAAGCTCAAGATGTTTTCGCTCACCCAAGATCACCAAAAGGTGTGAGGGGAGAAGACAAACACCTAGCTTTCCAAACATTGAATGCATGGGATACAATTGATCTTAATTTGATTCTTTTTAAGTACCTCATGTGGTGCTATCCCCAAAATAATGTGTGAAAAGCATAATAATTTTCTATTTTTTAGTTGCACCAACGTGAAGTATTTTGGATATCAATCACTGAGATAGCAAAGGTTCAATACAAAAAACTAATTTGTTCATTTTTAAGCCCAAAACTTCAGTGTTTCTAAATTGATTTTGGTCTTACTTGGTCAAAAAAAATGAATGCGAGCGTGCATCAAGAAAAGGAAATCGTTATGGTCATTTAAACAAAAAATCAAACATTCCAAGTTTTTAATTTGAAAGCTTAAAAACCCTTTTTAGAGCACCAATTGAATTGTTTGTTTGTGTTGTTCTTTTCATGCACCAAGTGAAAATTCTCTAACTATGAAAGCTTGGAAAGAGTTCATTGTAGAGCACTTAAATAAAAAATGTGTTGTGTTGTTCTTTTTAAGCACCAGATGAAAGTTCTCCTAACTTAAGAAAGCTTTGAAAATGATTCATTTTAGAGCACTTAAATTGAAAATGTGTTGTTGTAGGGTTCTCTTTAATCACCAAAATGAAGGATTCCTAACTTAAAAAGCATTGAAATGATTCATTTTTAGAGCACTTTAAAAAAATGTGTTGTTTGTAAGGTTCTTTTAAGCACCAAAATTAAGGATTCCTAACTTAAAAAGCATTGAAAATATGAAGCTCTTTGACTGTTCATCTTCCCTACAGAAAAAAGTGTTAGTGGTTCCTTTATGTCTTTGTCAATCCTGCATACACACACATTAGTACTTGTCACACATTCCAAACAGACACCTATTAGCATAAAAAATCAAAATTCAACTTACAGATCTCAGACACATGTTAATCAGAGCAAACGTACAAAAAAATTAGTAAGTGTGCCCTCTATCAAAGAGAAAAAGTGCTGGAAAAATGCAAGTGTGCCCTCTATCAGAAGACAAAGGCGTTGGAAAAATTCAATAGCGCCAAAATAAGAGTCAAGTGCACCAGTTTTAGGGTCAAGTGTGTTGGTTTTGTGAAATCAAGTGCAACAATTTCCATAACCCTATGCACGAAGATTTTTCCAAAGCACCTCCAGGACCTATAACTTCAAAATTTTCTCACAAAATCATTAGTGTTGGGGGCTAGGGTCCCATCAGGTGTGCTAGAATGTGTGAGGGGGAAAATCATAGAGTGTAAACAAGATAAATGCAATGAAATAGAAGCTAATCTAAAGCAAAAACACTATAATCTAGATCTATTCCTTCACTCATGAAATGACTTTCTAAGCTATTGAAAACACACAATGAAATCCTACGATTACCAAAATGAATTCAAAACAAAAGAAAGGTTACCATCACATGTCAGAGTGTGTTCGCAAAATGTTGAGTTGTTCATATCATTGTGAAGCCTCCATTGTTGCGTGTGAGAAGCTTTGGTGTGATGCATGTGTTGGATGATTGAAGATATGATGAAGCTTTTTCAATGGTGATTAGGAATATTGGCAGTACTTTGTTGTGCAAATGATGTTGATTCTTTGATCCTTTTTTGTGAGGAAAGAGGTTTGTTATATAAAAATTGTTATTTGAAATGGACAATCAAGATCACATAGTAGAATATCTTGATCAACGGTCAAAAGATGTTGAGAAGTTTAGACATGCATAATCTGTGCAAAATAGATTACGTAATTAGTGTGATTGAAGAAATAGATTGAATAATCTATGGGATTGAGAGATAGATTGATCAATCGGGAATATAGATTGATCAATCATAAATAGATTGATTAGTCATGAATAGATTGAGAAATTAGGGGATCATAATTTACTCAATCAAGAAAGTGGTTGTGAATGATTAATTCATTCATTCATTTTTTTAGTTGAACGTGCACATCAAATTTTACTTTTGCAAATAAAGTTGCATTAGTTTGATTTGATTTTTTATGACGTTTTGAATAGTTTATTCAAATTATTCAAATTTGGAGGGAAAGTGAGTTAATTAAATTATTATGATTTAATAATTTAATCAACTTAGGGGAATAAAGTGATTTAGCGACGCAATTAAATAATTGATGTTTTTTTCTAAATAAAAGTGGCTATGCCATTGAACATTTTATTGATTAAAGAAAGTTTACAAACCCTGGTTTAAAAGGAGCATACCAACAAGAAAGAACCAGGGAAGAAAACCTCTAGTTGTAGCTCCAAAAAGAAGACAAAAAAACTAAACCTATAACCCCAACCAGACCCAGAAAGAAACCCCATACATGAGAATATCAATTAAACCCCAGAGAAGCCCCCCACAGGAAAAAAACCCAAAAACAAGATACATTGGCTTAATATCAAAACCAAAGCAAATCATTTCTCCTCATCAAGTGGCAAGCTAGATCTAGCTTCGTAGTAAGACAGAGGAAGAAGGTGGTCCAAAGATAGTTTCAGTTTTTTCTTCCGAGGAGTAGAAATATCACTATTGAATGCCCTGAAAGCTTCATCAAGTAGAAAATGCATTGCCAAAGATAGATTAACACCAGTGGACATGACCTCAAGAGGAAGTTTGTCCATAAGCCGACTACACCCCGAAATGGTTTCAACAAAGTTATCACTCGTAATTCCTAACCTGCTAATCATAAGAAGATCTCCAAAGAAACCGTTAGAAATAAAATTATTTATATTAATAAAACCAACAATAGGAAATGAATCATGATCTAAGTTGTATAAATTTAATGCTTCGCAAAGATTCGAAATAGATATCAAATCAAGAACAATATCATCAACACCAAGATCAAAGATTACTCCAATTTTTCCATGAGCAAGCGAACTAGGGACTGGGATTTCCTTTTGAAATAATACCACTGAAACTCTATACTATACAACCAGAGCTACCAAAGTGCCGAAAAAAATGTAAACAAAAAGAAACCAAGAAATATCAAAGCACAACCCATATAAAGCACCAAGTATATCATTCATATGGCAGTGCCAAGGCAGATCGATCCCTTCAAACCACTACCAAGTAGACATAGACTATAGTATTCAAACTCTATAGATTGCAAAGTCTCACGTAGCCACAAGCCACAAGTTAATGATTTCCATATTCAATTATTCCAATTAAGCCCAAGTCATGTGACCACAAAAGAAGGCCACAAAACAATAATATTCATATTCAATAATTCAATAGTGCTTGTAGTGGAGAGAAGGGAAACATAATCAAAACCAAAGCACAACCATAGAATTCCTATGGTTGACAAAGCTTCCCAAAGAGATCACCACGAAGCCAATGTAATGGAGATGACCATAAAAAATGAATAATGAGATATACCCATGGATCACAAAATATGATTGGAGAAGAAAATTGAAGCACTACTTCATGAGGCCAAATAAAGGATCAACCAAGATGAAGACCATGACACGGTCGATACCAAACATAAAAACCAGATCCTAATTTGTAAATGAGATCTTGTTTGCTTCATAAATTCAAAGGAAGATCAATCTCATTAAATATTGTAAAGGATAATTCCTCATCAATAGCTCTATTTGATAAATAATCAGCCAAAGTGTTTGCTTCCCTATAACAATGGGATATTGAAAATGTATTAAACCACTTTAATTGAGTTAGCACCTTGTCTAATAGATATTGAAGCTGCCAAACATATGTTTTTTTTCCTTGAAATAGCATGAAAAACAACCATGGAATCACCATCGATTGATAGAGATTTAATTTCTAGGGACCTCGCAATATCCAAGCCCATACTAAGGGCTTCAAGTTCAGCCATGTTATTTGTTCCCCATGGCAACATTTTGCAAGTTGCCTTAACAATTTTTTCTCCTAAGTCTCTTATAACTAAAATCGGCCCCGGATTTACCAGGGTTACCTCTTGATGCTCCATCATAGTTTAGTTTAAAATAATTTATTGGGGGAGGAAGCCATTTGTCTTGTTTGTGTGCCAAAATATTATCTACTTTATTAGTGAAAGAACCATGGAATGGTAAAGTTTTGATGAGAGGCCACTTTTTAATTATGACACCATCCCAATTAGAGAAGGATTTTAAAGATTCAATGTTCTTAAAGATAAAGGATCTAACCACTTCAAAAATTGAGGATTCCAATTTGATCAACACCTCCTCAATAGTAGAGCTCTTGTAATAAAAAATTATGTTATTTCTCTCATTCCAAATGCACCATAATAGTAAGGATGGTGTAACTATCCATAAGCAGTAGAAAAAAGAAGTAGAATGCAAAAGGGGCCAAGATTTAAATTGAATAGATAAGGTGGGGTACACCATAGAAACCCAACTTAATTTTGCAAAGATCCAGTACCAACAATGAGGTTCAAAAGGGAAATGTAGAAAAAGATGATCCACAATTTCCAAAAAATAACCACAGAAGACACATGGGAAGGAAGTCACAATCCCTAGCTTGTCTAACCTCTTGGCAGTTAAAGCCCTACCATTGACAGCAATCCAAGTAAATGTGCCAGCTTTGGGAAGGAAAGCTTCATTCCAAAAGAGAGTTTGCAGAAGATCAGATTTATTTAGTGAGTTCAAAAGATAAATATATCCATATTTGACTGTGTAATCTCCTTACTTCAATTTGGTCCAAATTAGGTCATCATCCTTAGGTGTGAAAACAATGAACCGTTTCCCCATCTCCTTCTTGTAAGCTTCTTTGATAGATGAGGGAATATTTAAGTTATCAATAGATTTCGAAGAAATTCTTGGAATGGAGTCAATGTATTCAATATTAAAATAGTCCGCAACTAGAGGACCCCACAAATTTTTTAAGAGCTCTTTTAAATTCCCCCAATCTGTAAATGAAGAGAGAACAAGATAACCATTCCACCTATCCTCCCAAAATTTAGCTTTTTTCCCATTGTGGATCAACCATGAAAGGTGAGGGAGGATGATAGATCTGCATGAAGATAGAAAGTTCCAAATTATTGAGCCTTTAGGTAATGAGGAAGCCCTAAACAAAGATTCTTGTGGGAGTAGGTGAAGATATTTTGAAAACATCAGTTTCCCCCATCTTGATTGAGGATTTTTGTATAGTTTCCAAGTAAGCTTTGCACCTAGGGCAGAATTTTGAAGTTTGATATTTCTTATTCCAATTCCCCCCAGATCTTTTGGAAAACAGACCTTATCCCAAGAAATAAGAGGTATTTTTCCTTTACCCCCAATATTATCATTCCACAAAAAGAAGCGTAAGATGGATTTCAGAATGTTTAGGGTATGACATGGGGCCTCTAGAACAGACATCATGTGAATTGGAATGGCATTCAAGACAAATTTTACCATTTGAATTTTCCCAGCAAAAGTTAGCCACTTGTGTTTCCATAGGGAAATTCTAGTGTTTCCATAGGGAAATTCTATCTGATATCAACTATCAGATTCTCTCCCAAAAAACATGAAGATTATTTCCAGCAAAAAATGGTACACCAAGATAGGAGTAGGGAAAAGATCCCACCGAATACCCCCATAATTTAATTAATCTATTTTGAATGAAATATAGCACATTTAATAGAAATATTTTTTATTTAGAGGGGTTAATTTTTTGACCCGAGGCTGATGTAAAATCTGTAATTATATTTTTGATTACCTTTGCTTCAAGTATTGAGGCATGCCCATATAGTAAAGTGTCATCTACAAAGAGTCCATGAGTTTGAGATTCTTGCATATTTGGGACTAGGATACCTTTCCATGCTCCTAAAACGTTTGCTCTTTTTATTAATCTGCTTAGGCCTTCATTCATTAGAATGAATAGAAATGGAGATAATGGATCCCCCTATCTAATGCCTCTGGTTGAAGGGAAGAAACCACATGAAGAGTTGTTTAGTAAAACTGAAAAACTTGCAGTTGAGATGCAAGAGGAAATCCATTTAACCCATTTTTTTGAAAAACCCAGTCTACGTAAGACAGCCAACAGGAAGTTCAAGTTTATCCTATCATAAGCCTTCATCATATCCAACTTGAGAATCATAACTGGCATTTTATTTAATTTAATAGAGTGCAATATTCCATGGGCTACAATGGCACCTTCCGTGGACTATTTCCCCAGCACAAAACCACCTTGTTCCTCTGAGATAACATGTGGGATGATCTTCACAAGGCGAATGGAGATTGCTTTGGTGAAAAATTTATAAATGGTGTTGCACAAAGAGATGGGTTTGAAATCAAAAAAGGTACTTGGAGAATCAACTTTTGGTATAATAGCAATGAAGGCATTATTAAGTTCTTTGAGGATAGTTTTATTACATCTAGCTTCTTCAAGTGCCTGCCAGACATCAAAACTAATGAATTCCCAACATTTTTGAAAGAAATTGGCAGTGAATCCATCAAGGCCCAGAGCTTTGTCAGGAGATAAATCAAAGACAACATTTTTAACATCCTCTATGGAGAAAGGGGCCATTAACATAATATTTCCATTGCAAGAGACCATAGTGGGAATGGCCTCAAGAATGGAATTTTTTATTGAAATAGGTTCAACAGTCAACAAATTTCTGAAAAAAGATATAGTTCTTTAGCAATCTTGTTATCATCTTCTAAGAGAGTTCCATCCATGCTTGTAATTGAGGAGATTCTACCTTTTTGTCTCTTAATTTTTGCAGAAGCATGGAAAAATTTGGTATTTCTATCACCATCTACAAGCTATGTGTCATGAGACTTTTGTCTCCAATAACATTCTTCTCTACTAAGAACTTCATCAAGTTGTGAAGTTAGAGATTTTTTAAGAGAATAAGAAGTTGAGTTCAGACCATTTACCATCACAACATTATTTAAAGATTCAATTTCATTCTGAAGACTTATTTTTGTGTGAATATATTTCTAAAATGATGCTTATTCCACATTTTTATTTTCCCTTTTAGGAATTTTAGTTTTTTAGCAATTTGAAACATCCAGGATCTAGGAAAGAAAGGGACATTTTGCCACCAAAACTTTATAAAAAGGATGAAGGATGAATCCCTAAACCACATTGGTTCAAATTTGAAGGGAATCTTATTAGCAGCTCTATTTTCAATGATATTGAAGGACAACAGGAAGTGATCAGATCCTGGGAGACCGTGAATGGTACAAGATACATCTAAATCCAAGTCTAACCATGAAGAAGAGAGTAAGAAACAATCCAAACGTTCATCAATTTTATAAAAATATTTCCTTTTATTGGTCCAGGTGAAGGAACCATTCAATGGTTTGTAGTCAAATAAATAATTTCCACAGACGAAATTTTTGAAATCCCTCATTACTCTTTTATTTGGAATAAGACCTCCTATCTTTTCAAAATCATCTAAAACAACATTAAAATCTCCACCAATCACAACCAAGGAATCTGAGAGAGGTTGCAAAATAGAAGATATAGAATTCCATAACTGTTGTTTCTCAATGGAAGATACAAGACCATATATGTTAAATAGCCAGAGTTTGATGTCAGTGAATTTACTTTTTACTAGAGCAAGGCCCCAATTAGAAAAGGAGCAAATTACCCTGAGAGAAACATTGTTTTCATTCCAGAGAAAAGCTAGCCCCCCAAAGCACCTAAAGCTGAGTGAGAATAGAATTTCCATTTGGACCATTTTGAGAATAGTGAAAAAGCAGAGCTTGAGTTCAATTTAGTCTCTTGTAGTAAAGCCACATCAAAATTTATTAAGTCAAGTTGATGCCTAATTAGGCACTACTTATTAGGGGCGTTTAAGGCCCTAACATTCCACGAAGTGAACTTCATTTTGCTCAAGGGGAGGACTCTTCTCCCCTTTTCCCTTGAGTTTTATTTTGAGAAAGGTTTCCTGCAACAAACTCCAACTACAAGTTCCATTTAGCAGCCCCTGACCTTTTCATCGGGGGGCTAAAAGTCCTTTTCTTTTTTGCAAGTGAAATTAAAGTAGTTTGAATCCCCGCATCAATCTCAAATTGAGTTTTATTTTGCTTCTGTTTACACCCCCTTTTTGATGGTGAAGACAGGGGCATAGATGGAGATATATGAGATTGAGAGATGGGTAACTTTTCTCGTAAAGATGGGCTTATAACCATGTCACCCATGCTAACCAATTGCATTGGATTCACAGATGAAGCCTCCACCTGAACATCATTCATAATGAGAATATCAAGTTCTTTCTCCACTTGTAGCATGTCATTCTCAATGTTCGAAAGAATTTTGCCCTGAATTTCCTCATTAAAAGTATTCCTTGAGGCCTTTATTATCTGATGAATTTTATCAATCAATTGTTGATCCTTTGAAAATTTATTTGGAGATTTATCTAAGGATGGTTGTTCTGCAACTAGGCCCGCTAAGTCTGAGCTTGATTGAGTTTTTCTTCTCAGCCTAACAAGTTCAGACAGTTCTTTATGTCTTTTTTCTGAGAGACTTATGGTTTGCAAAGGTGAATAGACCATAGCCAAACTAGGGTCGTTACTAACTCAAGCTGATTCCCCTAGTTTTGGTGTGGGGATTTGATCTGAAATGGTGAATGTCAAGTTGTTAGATCCCTTTCTTGTGTTACTTGTAGGGAAGTTTTCATTTGTCACTTTTTTCTTGATTCCTATCTCCATTTCAGGCTTTAGAGACCTTATGTTTAGACCATTTTTCAAGGGACTAAAAAGGTTGCCCTTAAAAAATTTCTATAGAGGAAGAGACCTAGGGCCTACCACTGAGTTTCCCAATTTGGTTGAAACTATCTTTCCATCAAAACCAGGACCAATATTTGTTAAATCTTCAGAGGATAGTATTTCAAAAGGGTTCCTAATCAAAATCCCTTTACCATATTGAATCTAAGCAATTGCATTCTGGTTTTCAGAAAGTTTGATCAAATTACCTAATGGAATTGTGACATTTAGAATGGGATTAGGAAGTGCACTACCCTGAATCTCTGTATCAACCTCAGTGTTTTTGCTTGGAGAAATGGGTTTATCAGGTAAGGAGGAAATTTGAATTGTCATGTTTACTGTAGGCATCTAAACATTAGAGATTTTATTAGGCCCATTTCTATCAGAAATTTGTTTATTTAAGGTAGAGTGAGGATTAATTTCATTAGATATGTTAGAATTCAATTTATTTGACATTTCCTTAATCGTTTTATCCAAGTTTCCAAGAGATTCATTTAGTGATTTTGATTGTGTAATCTTGAGCCATTTGAAAAGAGGAGCATCACATTCAATCATTGATTTCTTAAACCAATCTAAATTCTTAATTATGGATTGTCGCCATGTACCATCCAAAGATTTGATATTACAATCCCTCGGTAAATTTTTGTTTGGATTTACCAATACACAAATTCTTATGACAAAAAAACCATCAGAGATCTGTGAATCCGAAAGTAAAAATTTCCCAAATGAATTACCATTTTTTTCTAGAATGTTTGTGTCAGAAAATTCAAAAGGGAGTTTTGGCAGAGAAAACCAAATTGGCAGAGAATCAGATAGTTTCAAATCTAGTTCAAAGAATGGGTGCCATGGGAAAATGAAAACAATGTTTTTACCAAACCAGACGAATTTTCTTTCAAGAACTTGGTTTTTAGCTTCAACAAAATCCATAACCAGAATGAAAGTATTGGTCGATATTACCTGAAAAAATAGCGTACCATACCACTGAGAGTGAACCTTCGTGTGCAACATAAAGAGGGCCATACCTCCCCCCCACATCTGGAGAATAACAACATATTTGAAAAGATCCTAATGCTTTTGGCTTAGAGGAAGCTTTTCCACACTTACAGATGGCAGTGGGAGCCAGATATCCTCTTTAGGGTTTGGAGAAGCCAAAGCCCCACTCACCTCTGACCCAGCAGGGTTTGATTTGCTATGATCTTTATTAGAGTCGGAAGCCGGAGCCTTAGGGTTAGAGTCTCGAGCAACGTGAGAGATTGTGAAAAATGGCGAGCCACAACCGACACCATCCAGGGTGTCTTTGGAGTCAGGAGCCCTAAATTCCTTAGGGTTTAAAGTAGCCTGCATCGCATGTTTCCATGACGGAGTCCTGTTGGCCCCAGGAAAAGAGGAGGGCACATAATCTTCCATATTTCCAGTTTCTTCCCTGACCCCCACATACCCACTTCGGTTATGCCACTCTAATATTTTGACTTGCCTTGGACGTGGATTTTCAACAGTATTCTCAACCCTCAGATCCCTATTTGAAAACCGTGCTCGGTTCTACCTTTTATTAGGCTTTCCAAACTTTTTAAAATACTTAGATCTTGGAGCCTGAGATGGATTATTTTTTAAACCCTCTGGAGCTTTGTCGATCCATTTACTTGCATGGTACACCCATTATGGACAATGATCAAGCTTGCCTTCAATAGAAGTACCCATAGCCGCATCCACCCAATTACCTCCTTTGAAAACCCATTGAGGAACATGCTCTGAGATATAGTTCAACCCCAGCGGTGGCAGATTGTTTAGGGCATCATCACCTCACCTTCCATTCTCCTCCTTCCTTCCACCTTGCCTACCTTCCTCTCTCTGCCACATCAAATCTTCTTTCCCCATTTGTAGCAGTCGTTTGTCTTCAGAAACCCTCAAACCCAGATGGTACACCCATTGCGAACAATGATCAGAAATATACAAAGTTTGATTAATTGATGTTATTAACTAATCAGGACGAATTAAAGTTATATTAGGACTTTATTAAATAAATGAAATTTATTTAATTGGTCGAATTAATGAAACGTGAATTAATTAAATAATGTCTTATTATTCAATTGATAGCAGAAATAGGGTTTTAGGACTTTATTAAATAAATGGAATTTATTTAATTAGTCAAAGATGATGAAAAAGTGAATTAATTAAATAATGTTGTATTACTCAAATAATAGAGGAATTTTAGGGTTTTGGATGTAATTGATGTGAAATGCAATGATATATGCTAGTTTGCGGGCTAGGACAATTTTAGGTGTCTACACTAATGTAGAAACATCTTAGGGAAATAAGCAATCAATTGCAACCCAAAAATAATTTGTTTAAATTTTGTTTGTTTGTTTGACTTTATAGGTGTAAAGGTGGAGATATGCAATTTTCAAGTAACATGCAATTTAAATTCAAATTTCAAACTCTTTCCCTTTTCAATTAGTGCCCTAGACTTGTGGAAGACTCCACTTATTATATGAATCAAATGTCAACAATTCAAGCACTCAACTTGTGTTCGTTATGGACTCTGATCTTATTGGTTAATATTTATAGCATGGGGAGATGTAGGGGTTTTGGAGGAAACACCATGTAGACACCTAAAAATGACTAATGCATTTCATCTAACCCATCATCATCATCTCGTTATCAATCTATTCATTACTATTAAATAAATAATTTTAATTATTTAATTAATCTATCATTTCCTCTTATTCACACTAATTAAATAAATTTTAATTATTTAATTAATTTATCGTTTTCTTCCAACCACTATAATTAAATATTATTTAATTATTTCTTCAATTTTCTTCATTCATACAAATTAAATAGCTTTTAATTATTAATTAAATTCTTAATTTCCTCTATCCACATTGATTAAATAATTTTTAATTATTAATTAATTCATGCATTCCCCTCATTCACCATAATTAAATAAATAATTTAATTTGGCTTTTCTATCTGTAAATCTTCTGAAAATAAATAAAATTAATATTTTATTTATTCTCTAATTATATCTTCACCTCATACACATTAATTTATATTCTTCCATCTCCTAATTTAGCGAGTTGACCGAAAAGCAACTTAGTTCACTCTCACTCACTCACTTCACTCATCCATGCAGGCATTTAACTCCACATCTTAGCCCTTCATCTTGACACATGTCACTTGCACATTCATTATGATCTCTCAATTGGTCTCATACATTGATCTCTCCAATCATTCTACACCATTGATCAGATATCAGTAAAATCTATAAATTACCCATCATTTAGCCAATCAATCTCTCCATGAATCATTTACTTTTCTGGTGTACATGATTTATTGAAGTAGACTATTCGATCATTTGAATGGGTTTTATATGGATTGTTATCCTTATTGAATTCAATGATTTCATAATAGTCCTCTACACACCCACAAAAGCACATATATATATTCATTGTAAATTTGCATTGTCCATCATTAGGTCACATATTTGAAGATAGAGGTTATGTTGGATTTTCTTTTCCTAGAATTATACCCCCTCTTTATGTGAAAGGAATTTTGCATGTTGAGTTTGAAGTTGCATATTCAACTAATTGAGTTTAGTTGGAATATTGCATATCTTCCATGAATCTTTAAATTCCTCCTAGAGAATGACATACTTGTTTGAATGAGCTTAATTATTTAATGGGTTGTTGATGTTGGAGTTGGATTTAGTTGCATGACACTTGATGGAGGAGTTGCACTCCTACTTTTTCTCCTATTTCCTCTCTTTCCTCCTTTATGACACCTTATTGAAGAGTTATATAAAAAGAGAACTTGGAGAAGGTTGCAAGGTTATCTCTACCATGATTTGTTCTAGGTTGAAGGTGTTACAAAGTACTTTTTGCAAGTTTAGGGACTCAAGGAGAAGAATATTGTAGCATTGCTATTATTTAGTACATTAGTGTGCCAAATTTGAGTTGTTTTTAAACAACCATTGATATATTTCAGATTTGAAACATTATCAATTGTTTTGAATATGTAAATCATCAATTTTCCAAGGGAATATGTTACCCAAATCTCTCCAAGGGTATTCTACATAAACTTGTGAACAATGTATTAATGAAATCAACAATTTTCCCACACCATATAATCTTATGTTCTTTAAATCATTTCAATTGTAAGGATTGTTAATCAATTACTTTTAGATAATGAAAATAGATCTTGTGATGTGCCTTGAATGTACCAAAGTTTTACAACAAACCAACATAGTGAGGGTTAGAAATCTCACCTCAAAAGTCACTTAGGATGAAGACTAAATATGGTAATTTTAATCCCTAGAGTTTGGTCCAAGTGCATGGATTGCATAATAAATATATTTACCATTTGTAGACCCTTGTAATTTGTAAGGAAATGTGTGGTTAGGTATTTTTTCAAGAGAAAGTTTGCTATTCATTTGGCTCCCCAGCTTTGATTCCATCACTTTATTTCTTGGGCATTTAAAGTTTCATTGTCTTTCACCTTGTGGTCACATCTTAATGCCCCATGACATTGATCAATTAAACGATGTCTCCTCAACCCATTATGCAATAGTACATTTGCGATTCTTAAAAATTTGGAGCAAGCTATCAATAAGATTTTTTTTTACTCTATATTCATGACAACTAATGTAATGTACACATGTAACACTTGTTTACAAGGGAGATGAAAACATACCATTACATGCAAACTTAATGAGAAGATATTAACCCCAACATTTACTAAAATGATTTATTAACTACCATTTTGTTGGGTAGGGGATCAATAATGGCTGCACCAATAATAAATTTTGTGATGTTGATCATATGTGTCATAATATCAATAGTAAACTTCATCACAGGAATTTTATATGTGATCTTGAGTTATTCAATAGTAATGTTCACTAATAAGTTAACTTTTTTATATTCATAACACTCTTTAAACCATTTGATAAAATGATTTATTACCTACCATTTTGTTGGGTAGGGGATCAATAATGGTTACACCAATAATAAATTTTGTGATGTTGATCATATGCATCATAATATCAATAGTAAATTTCATCACATGATTTTTTTATGTGATCTTGAGTTATTCAATAGTAATGTTCACTAATAAATTAATTTCTTTATATTCATAACACTCTTTATATTTACTAAAGGAGAAGAATAGTGTAGCATTGTTATTATTTAGTACATTAGTGTACCAAATTTGAGTTGTTTTTAAACCACCATTGATATACTTCAATTTTGAAACATTGTCAAGTGTTGTGAATATGTAAATCATCAATTTTCCAAGGGAATATGCAACCCAAATCTCTCCAAGGGCATTCTATATGTAAACTTGTGAACAATGTATTAATGAATTCAACAATTCCCACAACATGTGTTCTTATGTTCTTTAAACCATTTCAATTGTAAGGATTGTTAATCAACTACTTTTCTAATGAAAATAGATCTTGTGATGTGCCTTGAATGTACCAAAGTTGTACAACAAACCAACATAGTGAATGTTAGAAATCTCATCTCAAAAGTCATTTAGGATAAAGACTAAATATGGTAATTTTAATCCCTAGAGTTTGGTTCAAGTGCATGGATTGCACAATAATAATATTTACCATTTTTAGAACCTTGTAATTTTTAAGGAAATGTGTGGTTATTGTTTCAAGGGAAAGGTCGCTATTCATTTGGCTCCCCAACTTTGATTCCATCACTTTATTTCTTGGGAATTTAAGGTTTCCTTGTCTTTTACCTTGTGGTCGCATCTTAATGCTCCAAGACTTTGATCAATTAAATGATGTCTCCTCAACCGATTGTGCAATAGTACATTTGTGATTCTTAAAAATGCGGAGCAAGCTATCAATACGATTTTTTTTACTCTATATTCATGACAACTAATGTATTGTACACATGTAACATTTGTTTACAAGGGAGATGAAAATATACCATTATATGCAAACTTAATGAGAAGATATGAACCCGGAAATTTACTAAAATGATTTATTACCTACCATTTTATTGGGTAGGGGATCAATAATGGCTACACCAATAATAAATTTTGTGATGTTGATCATATGCATCATAATATGAATAGTAAACTTCATCACAGGATTTTTATATGTGATCTTGAGTTATTCAATAGTAATGTTCACCAATAAATTAACTTCTTTATATTCATAACACTCTTTAAACCATTTGCTAAAATGGTTTATTACCTACCATTTTGTTGGGTAGGGGATCAATAATGGTTACACCAATAATAAATTTTGTGATGTTGATCATATGCATAATAATATCAATAGTAAATTTCATCACATGATTTTTATATGTGATCTTGAGTTATTCAATAGTAACGTTGACTAATAAATTTACTTCTTTATATTCATAACACTTTTTATATTTACTAAAGGAGAAGAATATTGTAACATTGCTATTTAGTAGAGAAGTGTGCCAAATTTGAGTTGTTTTTAAACCACCATTGATATATTTCAATTTTGAAACATTGTCAAGTGTTGTGAATATGTAAATCATCAATTTTCCAAGGGAATATGCAACCCAAATCTCTCCAAAGGAATTCTATATGTAAACTTGTAAACAATGTATTAATGAAATCAACAATTTTCCCACAACATGTGTTCTTATGTTCTTTAAATCATTTCAATTGTAAGGATTGTTAATCAACTACTTTTCTAATGAAAATAGATCTTGTGATATGCCTTGAATGTACCAAATTTGTACAACAAACCAACATAGTGAATGTTAGAAATCTCACCTCAAAAGTCACTTAGGATGAAGACTAAATATGGTAATTTTAATCCCTAGAGTTTGGTCCAAGTGCATGTATTGCATAATAAATATATTTACCATTTTTAGACCCTTGTAATTAGTAAGGAAATGTGTGGTTAAGTATTGTTTCAAGGGAAAGGTGGCTATTCATTTGGCTACCCAACTTTGATTCCATCACTTTATTTCTTGGGCATTTAAAGTTTCCTTATCTTTTACCTTGTGGTCCCATCTTAATGCCTCAAGACTTTGATGAATTAAATGATGTCTCCTCAACCCATCATGCAATAGTACATTTGTGATTCTTAAAAATGTGGAGCAAGTTATCAATAAGATTTTTTTTACTCTATATTCATGACAACTAATGTAATGTACACATGTAACATTTGTTTACAAGGGAGATGAAAACATACCATTACATGCAAACTTAATGAGAAGATATTTAGACCCCAACATTTACTAAACTTATTTATTACCTACCGTTTTGTTGGGTAGGGGATCAATAATGGTTGCACCAAGTTTCCTTGTCTTTTACCTTGTGGTCCCATCTTAATGTCCCAAGACTTTGATCAATTAAATGATGTCTCCTCAACCCATAATGCAATAGTACATTTGTGATTCTTAAAAATGTGGAGCAAGCTATCAATAAGACTTTTTTTTACTCTATCCATGACAACTAATGTAATGTACACATGTAACATTTGTTTACAAGGGAGATGAAAACATACCATTACATGCAAACTTAATGAGAAGATATTCAGACCTCGACATTTACTAAAATGGTTTATTACCTATCGTTTTGTTGGGTAGGGGATCAATAATGGTTGCACCAATAATAAATTTTGTGATGTTGATCATATGCATCATAATATCAATAGTAAACTTCATCACATGATTTTTATATGTGATCTTGAGTTATTCAATAGTAATGTTCACTAATAAGTTAACTTCTTTATATTCATAACACTTTTTATATTTACTAAAGGAGAAGAATATTGTAGCATTGCTATTATTTAGTACATTAGTGTGCCAAATTTGAGTTGTTTTTAAACCACCATTGATATATTTCAATTTTGAAACATTGTCAAGTGTTGTGAATATGTAAATCATCAATTTTCCAAGGGAATATGCAACCCAAATCTCTCCAAGGGCATTCTATATGTAAACTTGTGAACAATGTATTAATGAAATCAACAATTTTCCCACAACATGTGTTCTTATGTTCTTTAAAGAATTTCAATTGTAAGGATTGTTAATCAACTACTTTTCTAATGAAAATAGATCTTGTGATGTGCCTTGAATGTACCAAATTTGTACAACAAACCAAGATAGTGAATGTTAGAAATCTCACCTCAAAAGTCACTTAGGATGAAGACTAAATGTGGTAATTTAATACCTAGAGTTTGGTCCAAGTGCATGGATTGCATAATAAATATATTTACCATTTTTAGACCTTGTAATTTGTAAGGAAATATGTGGTTGAGTATTGTTTCAAGGGAAAGGTCGCTATTCATTTGGCTCCCCAACTTTGATTCCATCACTTTATTTCTTGGGCATTTAAAGTTTCCTTGTCTTTTACCTTGTGGTCCCATCTTAATGCCCCAAGACTTTGATCAATTGAATGATGTCTCCTCAACCCATTATGCAATAGTACATTTGTGATTCTTAAAAATGTGGAGCAAGCTGTCAATAAGATTTTTTTTCACTCTATATTCATGACAACTAATGTAATGTACACACGTGTAACATTTGTTTACAAGGGAGATGAAAGCATACCATTACATGCAAACTTAATGAGAAGATATAAACTCCAACATTTACTAAAATGATTTATTACCTACCATTTTATTGGGTAGGGGATCAATAATGGTTGCACCAATAATAAATTTTGTGATGTTGATCATATGCATCATAATATCAATAGTAAACTTCATCACATGATTTTTATATGTGATCTTGAGTTATTCAATAGTAATGTTCACTAATAAGTTAGCTTTTTTTATATTCATAACACTCTTTATATTTACTAAAGGTGAAGAATATTGTAGCATTGCTATTATTTAGTACATTAGTGTGCCAAATTTGAGTTGTTTTTAAACCACCATTGATATATTTCAATTTTGAAACATCATCAAGTGTTGTGAATATGTAAATCATCAATTTTCCAACGGAATATGCAACCCAAATCTCTCCAAGGGCATTCTATATGTAAACTTGTGAACAATGTAATAATGAAATCAACAATTTTCCCACACCATGTGTTCTTATGTTCTTTAAATCATTTCAATTGTAAGGATTGATAATCAACTACTTTTCAATGAAAATAGATCTTATGATGTGCCTTGAATGTACCAAAGTTGTACAACAAACCAACATAATGAATGCTGGAAATCTCACCTCAAAAGTCACTTAGGATGAAGACTAGTCATGGTAATTTTAATCCCTAGAGTTTGGTCCAAGTGCATGGATTGCATAATCAATGTATTTACCATTTTAGACCCTAGTAATTTGTAAGGAAATGTGTGGTTAAGGTTGTTTCAAGGGAAAGGTCACTATTCATTTGGCTCCCCAACATTGATTTCATCACTTTATTTCTTTGACATTTAAATTTTCCTTGTCCTTTACCTTGTGGTCCCATCTTAATGTCCCAAGACTTTTATCGATTAAATGATGTTTCCTCAACCCCTTATGCAATAGTACATTAGTGATTCCTAACTATGGAGGAAGTCATCGATAAGTTTATTTTGTACCCTATATTCACAACAACTACCGTAATGCACGTGTGTAACATTTACTTCCATTGTTTACAAAGGAAGTGAAAACATACCGTTACATGTCAACTTGATGAGAAAATATGAACCCCAATATTTACTAAAATGATCTATTACCTACCATTTTGTTAAGTAAGGGATCAATAATGATTGCACCGATAATAGATTTTGCGATGCTAATCATGTGTCATAATATCAATAGTAAACTTCATCACATAATTTTTATGTGTTCTTGAGATATTTGATAGTCATATTGACTAATAAATTACCTTCTTTATATTCATAACACTCTTTAATTTCCCCCCGTCCCTTAACACTCTTAACTGTATAAATTATTATATTTTAATCTTCATTACACTAATAAACCCCCCGTTCAGTTCTGATTAGACCCTTTTAAATAATGCAACAAGCTATAATGAACCTTTTAATCCTGATAAATTGAAAAATAAATAGAGATAAGAGTATCCACCGTTCTTTTAATTGACAACCAATAAATAGGTAGGTGAGGAGTCAACAACCAATGATATTACTTATTTTTCTGAATCTTAAATGCAAAGCTACTTTTTAAGAAAATGCTTTAAAAAAGGCTTAGGCAACATCTTCCAAAAACACAGGAATAAGAATAGACCCCATTGCAATTGCCATGGATATACAACAATCCAAATAATTTACAATTGGAGGATCCCTGAAAGTTGTTCGACTCCGACAACCAAACTGTTGCAAATACTGTTGTAAAAGATTAAAAGAAGACAAGGTTGAATGATGGCTTCATTGTCTAAGTAAGCTTGTGTAGGGGTGTATGTACAAGGGGGGGAAGGAAGCAAAGAAATGTGTAGTGGGGTTCAGTTTGAACGGGGGAAAATCCTTTGTCCTGGTGCAAGGATAGCCCTCGGATCATATGTGTTTTTTCTTTGCTGGAATTGATGCCACTGCCTGCCAAAGTGTCTTTTCCAGTCGGTGTCATTCTTGTAATGAGGGATGTAGAGCTTCATGTCAATGCCTGTACTTGTACAATAATTGAGAATCTCTTCATTTTGTGCTAGAATGCTCTGCAATGGAGGGCCACTTGGATACGGTGGGCTGAAACGAAGTAGAGCCACTAAGTAGAATATGTCCTCATCCGGTACAATCGCAGACATTCGACAATCCCACCTAAAACCAAAAACAAAAAAAAAGAGACATCATGAAGTGATGGATTTGAAATTTGAGGCTTATAATATGATTGCTCATAGCTGTATGAATGAACCCATAAGAAGTAAAAAGTAGCATGTGAAGTGAGAATGATTATGATGATGGTAATGATAATGGACTGACTTGTTTCTATTTACAGGATATACCAGCATGGGTCCTCCCACACCATGTTTCAGAATCTCTCTGAACACCTTGTGATCAAACTCTGAGATTTTGGACTTTGGCACAAACATGTTCAGCCATGGATGTGGGGCATCCCATATTCCACTGGATCTTGCTGCCACTTCTACTTCCTCAACTCTGTTCAAAAAGTCGAAGTAGGAAATCTCCAAACAGTAGTGCAATCCCCTGATGAATCTCAGTGGGCCTAGCATGCTCTCCATTCTCTGCACACGTGTGAAAATCCACAGAACTCCATGATTCCAATGTAAATTAACAAATTCATAATTGGACTCTCATTACTAAGGAGTAACAAAACCCATAATTGGGCTTCCATTATTGAGTGAACGATAAACTATAATTGGGCCTTTCCATCATCAAGTGGCAATGTACTGGCAAATCACCTCAGTGCTATTGTAACACCCATTTGCAAATATTTTAAGGATCAATCTGTGTGCCCATTTTTGTTTCCCTTTGTGAAATGAAGAAATCTCAACACAGAGGAACCAGAAGGATCAGCATGTTTTGTCTTAAAGGTGTATGGGCGTATAGCCTTTTTTGGTTTCTCTGTGTGCTGTATGTTATGGTTTCTTCACTTCACAAAGGGAAACCAAAGAGGCCCCACCAACAAACATTTTAAATAAATATTGTTTATGGGCCTTAATATAGAAATGAAGGTGTTATTGCTAGTAATGGTATTGGAAATCTGACCTTATTCAGGGCCATAAAGTCTGTGTCATGGTCATAATGAAGGGCAACTTCCAGGCAATATAGCATTGGGCCAGCAGTATCCGGTATTAGCTTGGGGTCAAATGAAGAGCTCCGCGACAGAGGTACACAGGGCCAGCCATTAACTGGATCACTGTTGTTAGGCAAGACAAATCCTTCCACATAGTCAAAAGATTTACCCTCTGGTAGGCTTATTAGCAGCTCCTGATCAGCTCTGAAATCCTCAAAATCAGAATATACAACTCTGATCCACCTCACCTGCCAACCAAATTGAACCAAAAGGATCTAATTTCAAAGACAAAATTTAAGTATGACAGATGAAAATGAAGCAAAAGAACAAAAAGCCTGTCTGTTGTGCCCGAATCAAGACCCGGCATATTGCCAGACAACAAAATCAAATGGCAATAAATGTTGGCAGAAGCATGCCTGTCGCTTTCTTAATTTACTTCAGTAGAGAAACAAAAAGATAATGAGGACCTGGTTCTACTACTACTATTCTGCCATACTGTGCATAATTGTTGATATTGATCATACCATGTCAGGAGCCTTTTGCAGCATTATTCTGGCTTTGGTGATGATCCCAAATTGACCTAGTCCCCCAAGTGCTCCATAGAATAGGTCATCACTCTGCTCTGGAGAACATGTTATAGCTTCTCCTGTCCCTTGAAATTCACAATCAAAACCACACCATCATCTATAATTACTCTCGACTATACAAAATAATTAGGGGTTTGCACAATTTATCACTATTTAAAACACATTTTCTGGAAAAACAAACCGTGGAAAAAAAAAAAAATTCATGTACGTTTCTCATCACAATACATAAAATACGTTTACAAGAGAATGAAATTCAGGACAAAAAAGTTAAAAATCCTGCACAGTTTCATCTAAAATCCCTGTTGGATGAATGATTAAGCGCTTGCAATACAGAATCTACATATGGCTCTACTGGTTTTAGCCTCTTCCAGAATATAGATTGTAACGAAGGCCGATATGATTTTAAACACTGTAAGCAGCGGCCTTTTTGTTGAATTTGTGGTTAATCGTAAACACATATTTTTCTTGGAGCTTCAAATTGCAATCTAATTAATCATCCTGATGATGGGCTAACAAGTGCAACCAGAAATGTGTGAGCAAATGAAACTTCGTCACCGCCATTTTCCCAAAAAAAAAATTATAGACTGTGGAATGGGGATGTTCAGAATCTCTCCTGCATAACTGCTTGTTTGAAAGGTCTCTTAAAACCCATCAGCACTAAAATAGACTAATTGTTAAACAGACTGCACTAGCACAATCACATCCTTGGACAGAAATCTAAAGCATGCCAAAAGAGACTCTAAGACTAGCAATTCGTTTATAAATATTTTATCTGAGATGGAGGATAATTTGATACCAGATACTATATGCAGCTGCGACACATTGGAGATTTGTGGGCCAAACTTGAATGTCTGGCCACTGACTCCGCCATTAGAGAGCGTCCCTCCTACTGAAAGAAAAAGATAATCAGTCCAGGATCGAGGCGCAAGGCCCACCTTAAGACAAGCCTTGAGCACATCCACCCACAGCTCTCCTGCACCCGCATCAACATAAGGAGCCTGTGTGTAGTTTCCTTGGAAAATCTTAATTCCCTTCATGGAACACATGTTCAACACCACGCCGTTGGGCGCCTGTGCTTGGCCGTTGATAGAATGACCATTGCCTCTGGCAGCCACTGTGAGATTAGGAGAAGAGGCCGCCATTTTAACCACCTTCACAATATCCTCCACAGATGCAGGATTCACAAGAGCAGTGGGTTTATGATGATAAATTCCTCCAAAGTCTGTGGCCCCAGTTGCAGTCTCATAGAATGATACTGTGCCCTTCAATTCCATCAAACCCAATGAAGTACCAGAATCAATGTTGCTACTACTGCTGTTAGAGACCCTTGTAGTATGCTCTGAGTTATTGCCGGCTATACACCTTGTAATGATCCGTTCAACAAACAATATCAACATTGCCAGCAAATTGCGAGCAGGGAACTTCATTGCAGACAGCTTTCCGCGTGCTGCCACAAACGTCCTGTCAATGATTTTCCTGCTCAGACCGCTTCCTTCTTCCTTTTTACTGCTCTCTGCCATGCAATACATATATTAGTGATAAGACAGTACTGGAACTTCTGCTATATGCTCAGAAAAACTGTTAGGAAAATCTCATGGCAGTAGGAAGCATTACAAAACAACAATAACAATCTTAACATCCTACTTCAGCCAACATTTCAGTTGAAGAGAGCCACACCATAACAACACTCCCAACCTCTAAATTTCCGTTAACAAAAGAGCCAAACCGCAACTTTCCCACCCTCTAATTTCATTGTATTTTATTGTTTTCGACTTCCCAGTCGAAGAAAGCCAGAGCACGACAGTCTTAGTATAAACACTCTTCACAGAGATTTAAGAAGCATTGACAGACAATGAACACAATACGTTTATGAAGGTTGTTCATTTCCCCACTCACCAACCTCTCTATATAGTTAAGATTTGAGAATATAAAAAACATTTGTGGTTGTGCTTTGTACTGCAGCAAACGATGGGCTCCTCCTCCTCCTTCTCCTCATGCTCATACTTTTATCAACCGCCCATTTCCTTGGCCACTCCTGTCTGCCACTGCTGCTTCTCATAACTTACAACTCACTCATCCACTCACCATATCTGCATTTATACCCACATCCAATCTCCTCCTTCCTTAATACAAAAAGCGCCAAACTCATCTCCTTATTTCAGATCACATCACACTGGACTTACTTGAGATTCTCCGTCTCCATAAAACACCAAAGTCAGAGTCACCTTTAAAAGTAAAAAAAATTATATTTTTTTTTCATCCCACTAAATTTAATCCTCCATATCCTTTGCCTATCTGCTCATAGTCTGCCTGCTGATCCCACCATATGTGACCTCAAAAAAATCATGTCCTCTCCTATGTCGAACTAAAGATGCTCCTTGTTATATTGAATCTCCGTGAGATTTGCCTACAGATTTATCTGTTTTTTCTTGAGCCACACATTGTGGTGGCTCTTGACAAAGACCTCGAAGCTTTGGGGTTTTAAAATAATGAGTTTCGATGCTTATTGCTCGCATTTCCGTGCTTCTAACACACCTACAATCATAAGTATAATCAGGGTTTGCATCTTTTGACCACACTCTCCACGCGCAACTTGTTAGCTTCTGCAGTTGTCTGCATAATGCGTCTTACACAAACGTCTAGGCATCATCATCCTCCCTCACCCAAATCATGTCATAATAATGCAGAATCAGTGCTTTACACAAAAGCTTCAACTTTGCTTATCCAGGTCCCTTTCCGCCAAATTTATCTCATCTATTGCCCACCTAGCATATTCCGGCGATTCTGATAAGCCTTGGAAGCTAATAGGCCCACTTGTCAACTTAGGAGAAAGAATGGAAACTTCTTTTAACCTCCACCATCTATAACGCCTTGTCATTATCTATGTCTATGCAATTTTGTTTGTATTACCAGGACAAACCTAATGGCGATTCACGCTATCATAGGCTGTACAGGAATAAAACACCCGTGTGTGTATCACTAAAGTAAATGTGTATTTTGATATAAGAGGGAGGGAGATTGAGTTGATTGTGACATACTTGCTTTTGAATCTAAGATTAGATTTGGGATGAGCAAATTGCAACTATGTTTTCAGTAATTTAGAATTGTACATGAATTTGGATCAATTTATACATATGGTGTCTTGAATCTAGTATCTATTAGTTTGATCTATAGTGTGTGGTCTTGAATCTCTTTGTAATTAAACAAGTGACGCAAGCGTCGAGTTCCTGCCGAGAGGTAAAAAGCAGCTAGCTATGAGTTAGAAAAAGTAATTAGATAGCAAATAAGAAAATAAATGTAGCTAGGAAAGTTTGAAATAATTTGCAATGGTGCATTAATGCGTAAAATGTGTAGGGTCCATGGGCAACGTGGTCCATAGATACATGTGAGCAGTTGACATGTGTGGATGGATGCATGCGATATTGTACTTATGGGTAGCATGAATACGTGGAGTGTTTTATAGATATACGAATGAATACTTGTATTTTTTATGTGTGTATGTATACAATTGGAACAAGAAATATCCTTTATGTTCTTATTGAGGAAGCAAAATTGTATTATTATTTTGTTTAAATTATTAAATGCAAATAACGTGGAACATTTGTAACAATGGTTGAGCCATCTATGTATACATGTATGCATGAATACATGTATCCACGTGCACAAAATGCGTAGAATAGTGTAAAGCATCCTCTGCATTTGAACGAGTTTGAAAGCACAAGGAGACTCAAGTTGCATATTTAGTAGTAAATGAAAGAAAACAGAACAAATAAACTACTTATGAGCAATGCACAGTTTTTAAATTTATTTTTTAATAAACGTTATGTATCCATTATTTCAATTTCAACATTAACATCCATCATTTCAATTTGAACAAAGTTTTGATGTACGAATATTACTAAAGCATCAAATTTCATTTGCAACAATTTTGAGAAACATGTGCCCAGGCAGTATAAAAATATGCATTTTTACATGACCCATTAATTTTATGATAAGAAGAAAATAATTTACACTACAACATTTTATAAGAATGACATTTGTAAGTAATTTCTAGGGCATTTGTGTTTGGAATTTTGGGAAATCAATGACTACTAAACTTTTAAAAAAATTGAAAGAAAAAAGATGCTATCCATGTCCCCGCATTATTGCATATAGAGAAATATTTAAATGCATGGTCAAACAAAGGTTAGCATACCTTTTTTTTGTTTCTATGTGTATTTGTAAATAAAAATTATGTCTAGTGTAATGTTCTAAAACACATGTTAGGTTAATTAATACAATTGAGCTATTTGACTTTATCATATGACAATATGCGAGTGCTAGTAGGAACACTAATGTTAGGTGGAACATTGATATGGGTAACTCATTTGAGTGTAAACTTTTGTAAGATGAATCAATCTTTTTGTTAATGTAGTGTGAAGGTAACTTCTATATAAAGCTATTTGAATGACATATTAAAAACATTTATTATTGAAACAAAAGAATAATACATTATTGTTTTTTGAACAAGTGTATAAACGATATCCAATGATGCATTGGAATGCATGGATACATGTACATATTTGTTAAATCTGATCATACATTGGAGCCTCCAAGAAACTGTCATACGCGTTCTTAGGGATCTGTAATAAGCGGGATTTAGAAAAAATGTTTAGAAAAGAACTCTTGAGTACAACTCTATGTTATGATAGTTATTTTCGAAGCCCTCAGTGTTTAATTGCATAACCTTGATATTATTTTCATTTTTTTGTTTGATTGGTATGGTGTGAATTTTGTTCTGATGGAAGAAGGTATATTTGAGCTATAGATAGATAAAGATATGTAAGGGTGATAAAGAAGAATGAGTTATGTAAGTGCAACAAAGAGAGTGAATTGAGAGAATTATGAGATGCAAGTAAGGTATATGAATTCCTTATGAAAAGTATTTGATATGGGAGGCAAGGATATGCGAGTCTGGATATGAGAATGAATGGAATGTAAATGATATGAAATTATCATTTTTGAGTTATATGCTTAAAATTAAATGCAAGATATAAAAATTTGAATGAGTGAGTTGGATTGAAAGAAAAAAGGAATTGAACACATTGGTATGATGCAAGCCAAGCATATAAGTGGATTTTGAAATGTATTTGATTTGAAAAGAAACGATGTGCAAGGGTGGAAATGGAAATGAGTGGAATCGATAGGGTATGAAGTGATCATTTCTTTGAAGAAAGGTTGGAAGAATGTCTATTTTGTTATTGGTTATGCTTTTTAAAATCATCATAGGGCTGAGTGTCTCAATACAAACACAGAAGAAAGACTCATGTCCCATTTCTCACTCTCCTTCGTACTAAAAAAAGTGCGAAGATCCTTGAGCTTCCTCGAAAGGTGACAAGAGAAGAATAGATATAAAAATATAATGATATTTAATGATACAAGAGTCAAAAGAGAAAACAAAGCAAAAGTTGGTATGCATATACTATGAAAAGAATAAATATGTGGACTTTTTTATAGATATACCAATGAATACATGTATTTTTACATGTGTGTATGTATACATTTGCTGCAAGAGACATCCTTTATGATCTTATCTAGGAAGCAAAAATGTATTATTAATTTGTTAGAATTATTAAATGCAAATAATCTTAAACATTTGTAACAATGCTTGAGCCATCTATGTATACATGTATCCATGTGCACAGTATGCATAGAAGAGTGAGAAGCATCCTCGACATCTGAACGAGAAATTTGAATGGAAAACACTAAAATCAATTAGAAATACAAATCAATAATCAAAGTACTCTAAATGCATCAAAGCACAAAGAGACTCAACTTGCATTTGCAGTAGAAAATGAAAGAAAACAGGAAAAATGAACTATATATCACCAATGCATATATCTAAGGAATGCATAAATATATATGCCTGCGTGCATAAAGTTAGAAATGTCAGAAACAATTTGCATTTGAAAGATATACAAAAAACATTTATGATTGAAAGAAAAGTATAATACATTAGTGTTTTTTGAACAAGTGTATAAAGAATATCTAATGTTGCATTTGAATCTATGGATACATGTAAATATTTGTTAAATCTGATTATACATTATAGCCTTCAAGAAACTGTCATATGTGCTCTTAGGGATCTGTAAAAAGCAAGATTTAGAAAAGACGTTTTGGAAAGAACTCTTGAATACAACTAAATGTTATGATAGTTATTTTCGAAGCCCTCAGTGTTTAATTGCATAACCTTGATATTTTCTTCATCTTTTTCTTTGTTTGGTATGGTGTGAATTTTGTTGTGATGGATGAAGGTATATTTGAGGTATAGATATAGATAAAGATATGTGAGGGTAAAAAAGAGAAATGAGCTATGCAAGTGCAACAAAGAGAGGGAATTGAGAGAATGATGAGATGCAAGTAAGGTATATGAATAAGTTATAAAAAGTATTTGATATGGGAGGCAAGTATATGCGAGAGTGGATATGAGAATGAATGGAATGTAAATGGTATGAATTTATCATTTTTTAGTTATACGCTTAAAATTAAATGCAAGATATAAAAATTTGAATGAGTGAGTTGGATTGAGAGAAAAAAGAAATGCAAGAGATTGGTGTGATTGAAGGCAAGCATATAAATGGATTTTGAAATGTATTTGATTTGAGAAGAAAGAACGTGCAAGGGTGGAAATGGAAATGAATGGAATCGATAGGGTATTAAGTGATCATTTCTTCCAACAAAGGGTGGAAGAATGTCTAGTTTGTTATTGGTTATGCTTTTAAAAAACATCATAGGGCTGAGTGTCTCAATACAAACACAAAAGGAAGACTCATGTTGCATTTCTCACTCTCCTTCGTACTAATCAAGGTGCCGAGATCCTTGAGCTTCCTTGAAATGCGACAAGAGAAGAATAGATATAAAAATATAATGATATTTAAGGATAGAAGAGTGAGAAAAGAAGACAAAGTGGAAGTTGTTATGCATATACTATGAAAACAATAAATATGGAAGATCATGAAACAGGAAAAATGCAAATGCTAATGCGTTAGAGAACAATAAATGCATATATTATGAAAAAAATAAAAATGGAAGATCATGAAACTGGAAATATGCATGAATGGATGTCAACATATAACTTTTAATTTTTTTATATTGGGAAAATAGCATTTATCTGTTTTTATTCATCAGAATAGCTTTAGAAATCATTACTGATATAGAAAATCAGTGAAATGTGGATGCATAGATTGATCAAATAAATTCAAGCAAAGGCATAGTTTATAAAACTGGCAAGTAGAGGTACGTAATCCATGAGTGCAAATTAAATGCATTGAAATATCAGGAAAATGCGAACACATAGAGTGGTCAAAATAACTAAAGCAAATGCATTTAATGGCATCTGGCTAGTGGGGAAGGCACTGGAATGGCTCAAAGGCCATGGGGGGCCAGTATACTTTGGCCATTTAATATAGATTTAAGCCAGTTGCAATGCATTACAACTATTTTGTGGACGCTGTATTCTATTGTACATGCTTGTGTTCTAAGGAAGAGTGTTGTATATGCATGCACAAATGCATATGTGCATGTTGTACATGTACACATGTATAGATGGATGCATAGACACATGTATGTAGACAGAGATAGATATGTTATACAGAGAAGTGTGCAGATACGTGTATGTGTAGAAATATGCATATATGCATCTGTAGATGGGCAGAGACAAAGACATATACATGGGTGCATGAGTCCAGACATGCATATATGCATGTATCCATGTAAGATATCGATAGATGGATATATACATTGATGTGTGCATGCAATTCATAGGTGCATATATGCATAAATCGATGTATACATGTAGCCATAGATACATCCATACATAGATAGACAGATGCATGGAGAGATGGTGGGATATATGCATAAATCGATATATGCATGATTACATCCATGGATACATAGATACATAATGAGATGAAGGAAAAGACACATTTATATATGCATGTACGGAAACATAGAGAGCTGGAAAATGTTTAGCATATTGTAATCAATGAGTATTTAGACTGAACACCTTGAGACTGGCATGTTAACTATGTCATTGTTATCGAGTTTCTAATGCTCATTTACCCTTGTAATAATGCATATGTAATTAATTAGGTAGCTGTTAATTAGTCTTTAAATACATAAGAATTAAAAGAAAGAAATAATGATAATTATTGTTGTGCACATATCACCTATTAATGAAATCCAATCAACAAAGTAGCAATGGAAAACCATGTGGATGTTAATATGGTAGAGAACATGTATTTGTGCATAAGTGTATAAGGATGCCATGAGGTGTGATTTTTACCATGGAAGAATACAAATTTTCATTTGCACAGAGATAGACAAAAGAATGCAAAAGAAACCTATTATCTGTCAAAAAGTATTTAAATTCTGTCAAATGTTGTGATTATTGTTCTCATATGCAGACATGTAAAATACGCAAGCACTTATAAGGCAAGTGAACTGTTTTACAAAACTCCTCAGGAAAATGTGCTTCCGGGGAATGCAATATACATGGGTGCATGAGTCCAGACATGCATATATGCATGTATCTATGCATGATATTGATAGATGCATATATACATGGATGTGTGCATGCAATTCATAGGTGCATGTATGCTTAAATCGATGTATACATGTAGCCATAGATACAACCATACATATATAGACATATGCATGGAGAGATGGTGAGATATATGCATAAATCGATAAATGCATGATTGCATCCATGGATACATAGATACATAATGAGATGAAGAAAAAGACACATTTATAATGGATTAAACAATTAATAGTAAGTAGTAGATAATGAAATGAAATAAATTTAGGCAAATGGAAATAGAATGACCCCATCGGGTTGGAAACTGAATATTTATGTGGCCTTTAGATGATAGTAGGTTTGGAGCTATGAGACTTGATAGATGCTAAAATGTCATAGTAATGATAGCGTATCAGCTAATAGGACCATCTGACATTTGACTCATGTTAATCTAGTCATTTATCTGTTTTCTTGTTTGTGTTTCAAAGTCAATGCATTAAATGGCATGTGGATCTATCATGTAATATAGATTTAAGTAACTAGAGATGCATTATGATTAGTTTGAGTGTTTGATTTTTGTTATTGTGCAAATCTGTGTAGTCACAGGAGATGTTGTTGCTGCAGAATCAAGACACAGAAACGAGCTACTTGATACATGTATCCATAGATACACGGATGTGCACAGCCATCATGGTATCCATAGATGCATAGATACATGTATCTATGAATAGATGTATCCATAGATACATCGACACATATATGGATAGATGCCTGTATACATATGGGCATAGAAGCACCGATACATATATGCGTGGATGCATGTATAGGTAAAAGAATACATAGAAACATAGTTGCATATGAAGTTGCATAGATACATATATCCATGCATGCATGTATACATAGATGCATGTATTGTAGTACACATGGATGCATGTATATGTGTATCTATGGGCAGGATGCATGAATGCATGAAAATAGAAGAATTTTGTCAAATGTCATAGCTATTGTCCTCATAGGCACATATGCAAAAAATGGGAAGCATACAAAAGGCAAGAACTGTTTAATTCAAGATTCTCAGTTTATTGATTGTACTTGTAGCCATATCGTTGCTTCTTGTTACAAGGACAATCTTTACAAAAGGGTATTGTGAGTGGCACAAGTAATAGCTTGTAGTTGATTATCATCAATTTATAGCTGTTTCCTGTGAACCCATTTTTAATTTGGTTATGCATTTGCCTGCAATGCTTTTAACCAACAACATTGGCCAATCACATTTCGGCATTTAACATATTACTTTTTTTTTCTATAGTTTGAATTTGGAGAGCTATTTTTTATATTGGAAAATTAGCATTTATCTATTTTTCTATTCATTCGAGTAGCTTTATAAATCATTTTCAATTTAAAAATTCAGGAAAATGCGAACGCATAAATTGGTTAAATAAATTTAAGCAAAGGAATAGTTTAAAAATTGGTGGGTAGAGGTACGCAATCCATGAATGCAGATTAAATGCATTAAAATATGAGGAAAATGCGAACAATAACCACGACGTCTAACAGGATTTAAATACTTGCTGATAGAAAATAGGTTTCTACTGCATTCTTTTGTCTATCTCTATGCAAATGAAAATTTGTATTCTGCTATGGTAAATTCTCTAGTGCATTAGGTACTTTAAAGCGCAATTTTTTGGATGTTGCTCTTGTTCCAGGTTTGATTCTTTTTGCGAGTTATAACTACCTACTGTTGTATTAGTTTCCCATTTTTTCTTCTACAAATGAATGAATATATAAACAAATAAACATATATAATAGTTTTTGTTTGACGAGTTTTGTGAAACAGTTCACCTGTTTTCTGTATTTCCCAATGTTTGCATTTATGCCTATGAGGACAATAACCACGACTTTTAACAAAATCCCTCTATCCTTTATGCTTTGATGACAACGGAAAAGCTCAAAGCAACACACTGTCGACTCATTGTTCCAAAGCTCTCATTATCGTAGAGGTTGACATAATTTTGGTTCCAAAGCTCTTTTTATGGGACTGCTTTGCAGTAATAAAAAATATACAAACTTTATAGGGCTCACATGCATGAAGTAAAATGGAGAAGAGGGTTTCTACATAAATCCTATCAAAGGCAAATGAAACCTTTGCATTTCAACAAGAAATTCGAATAGATAATACTAAAATTAGTTTAAAATATGAATTTATAATCAAAGTATAAGAATGCCTTAAAGCACTATGAAACCCTACTTGCATTTTTCGTATCAAATAGACGTATGTAATGCATGAATGCAAATTAAATGCATTAAATGGCATCTGGTTGGAGGTGAAGGTGCTGAAATGGCTTGGTGGCCACATGTGGCATGGGTACTTTAGTCATTTAATATAGAGTTAAGCCACTCGCTATGCATCTCTATTGCTTTGCATGTGTTGTTTTTGTGTTCTGTAAGCCTGTGTTCTCTAAACCTAAACCCTGCAATTGCTTTGAGCTTTTTCGCTATGAAGAAAGCATCAAGGATAAAGGAATTTTGTGAACTGTCATAGTTAATGTGCTCATATGCACATATGCAAAATATGGAAGCATATACAAGGAAAGCGAACTGTTTGAAAAAACTCCTCAAAGAAATGTGGTCCCATGGAATGCAATAAGTGTTCATAATGGAGACTTTGGTTCTCACATGCTAACTTTGTCAAATAATGCAATTTGACATGTAATGGGTGTAACAAACATATATGCATTGTCTTGTGGGGTAGATGTGGCCACAGTATTGCAATATCTTGAATGTACATACCATAGATTGCATAAGAACATCAAGGAAGAGCATACAGGTCTATAAAAAACTAAGCAATACAAGAAAAGAAATGTTGAAGTCATGACATGAACAATAGAACTAGTCAACATTGAACTCAACGTCTGTAATAATTATTGCAAAAGGTGCAAATGCCATAGATGAAATAATATGAATAAAAATTTAGTTTATGCTTTTCTTGAAATGCAATGGAAAAACTGCTATAAAGGCATAACAGAAGGTTGTGTAACATAGTGCCACTCCTGTTTCTAATTTCTTTGGACGTGAATGCTTTACACATTTGATTGCAATAGTAACATGTCTACGAAAATGGAACAAGAGAGATCATAAATCAGTAGTTTTAAGTTTCAGTATATATGTATCTTGATAGATATAAGCTTGATTTGGCATTTACAAAAACAACTGTTATATATGGTGGAAGAGCTAATTAGGGTTCCTATATGCGACATCCATAGAATAGAATAAATTGCTACAAGGCTAGAGTGGCACATCCATAAATGCATGGATGCATGTATACGCAATTGCATGCACAGATACATAAAAGCTTAGATGAATACATGCATACATGAATATATGCATATGTGCATATGGACATGGAAGCATATATACATGTAAATATGCATATATGCAGCCAAAGCAACAAATGGATTTCTCTATACAGGAATGTACTTTATACATTAGAATGTGTGATGAAAAAGTGACTATAAAGTAGAATGCATAAAAGCAGTGTGAAGACCTGGTTGCATTAACAGCATAAAATGAAAAAAGCTAGCAGAAAATAACTATTTATCACCTCAAGTAATTTGTTTATGGGTCTGGGGTGTGCAAACATAACAACTTCTACTCAGTCACCATAAACTCTTGAAAACATGATAAACAGAGACCAAATATTGGAAAAGCTAGAAACCATAGAATGCAAAAGGAAACATTTAAACTATATAGTTTGAATGGCATTATGCATAGAGGGGCAATAATTATTGAACATATATGTTGGATGTACATAGAGAACCACTGTCTTCGTAGGTCCAAAAAAGAAAATTAGATTTTCAGATGTCCATATTTGAGAAGACTTTAACATAGTAACCTATAAAAGTGTCTAAATGTATAATAGCAATAGAGTATTTTAAAACCAAAGATGTCTTTAACATGTCAAAACCAGTGAAATGTCTTGCAGCATGGAAAGGCCAAAAAGTTAAAGTCTGAACAATGTAAATCTATACTCCTGTATTCCTAGTTTCCTGTAAAGCCAAGAAAATGCTATGTATTAGAAACATAGTTTGTATGGATGGTGATTTGAGGTGCTGGTTTACAAGAGAAAAAGTTTACATATGAATGATTTTTTTACCTTTTGGTGGTGTTTCCTGTCTATTTTTCAATGCAAATGGCTTCAACAATGGCATTGTTCTGGTCAAGGCTAAAATGCCCTTCAACGCTGAAGTCCCGTAGGATGAATATCACTGCTGACTTGTCCTTGATATAGTCTTCATAGCTGAGGTTTTGCAGTTTGGGAAATAGATGGTGCATGGCAGCTGGTCGATTGAAGACTGAATTGTTTGATTGTCATAAGTTGTAATGATAGTTTTAAGTTGCAAACAATATGTATAATTGACTTGTTGGTTGCACTATTTGCAGTGAGCAGTTTTTTCTTGGAGTATGCCATAAGCAGTGAATTTGCATTGCATTTTGGACAGTATGCATGAAATGGATTGGAAAATGCATTTGCTGCTTTTAAAGTACCAGAAACCTATAGAATATGGATCAAAATTGTTAGAGGAGACAAAAAATACAGGTTTGAATGCGACAGTTTAAAAAAAAAAAGAATGTCGTTACCTTAAAAGTTGAATGTACTAGGCTGTTGAGTTTTTCTAAGCTTCTTTTGTCATTCAAGTTACAGATGAATGTTGACCAACATGTGTGAAACATGTTCTTTTGGTCTGTTTTCCTTACAACATTCTTGAAAAGCATTGCAGGTGTTTTATTTGTATGCAACTGGTCTTCGATTGCAAAGTATTGTTGCTCATATGTAGACCGTAATAGCACCTGTGATTCAATGAGAGAATTACATTTTGTTACAGAAATTGTTATAGAGACTATTGTAGAACGAGAAAAGGTTGAAATTGAAAGAGCAGGAAAAAGTTTTGTAGACCGAAATACCTGTGCTCTGTCTATGTCAGTGTGGCCATCTTTGATGTCAACTGCAAATTGGTTACCCATTTTCTTGGCACCAACTACTAGCTTAGCTATTGTGCCAACTAGGTACTCATTTATAGTTGTTAGCAGTTGGCTGATAGTCGTACTTGGAATGAATTTGTACTCTTGACAAAGGCGCGGGATGTTTTCAATGGTGCTTATGTTTGTTAAAATCAAAATGCAATCGCAGTCACCTCTGTCATAGTCTGTCCTAGGCGCAACTTGGAAATCTGAGACTGAGATACCTGACCCTGGGACTATTTTAGGCTCATGTTTGTACACAAGGTTTCCACTAACATTTAGCGTGATTGTCATTTCTGCTTTTTGATCTGTTAAATCAGCACGCAACATTTCCCGTGTTTTGTTGGCCTTATCCAATGTTGCTTTGTAGACAACAAGCACATCACCTTGGAAGGTGTCTCCAGCTCTCTTTGCATTTAGCTGTTCGATTGAAATAATCTTAGGCTTCTTGACTTTTGTCCTACAAGGAACAAGGATAATGTCAATTGAATGCTAATTTAATATTAGCAAGTTGGGAAAATGGCGGTATAATGAAGAACCAAGCACTTTACCGTTGTGCTGACTCTTCCTGTCCAACTTGCACTTGTTTTGCCTGTCTTTTTGTTACATCTTTTGGTGTCCTGCAAAGAATTCAAACAATGGTATTTGAATATTTGTGATTTGGGTGAATGCGTATGAGGGAATAATACTATGAGTGCTTTACCGTTGTGTTGAGTCTTCTTGTGTGGTTACTATTTGCTTTGACTGTCTTTTAGTCTCATCCATTGATCTCCTGCAAATAATGGATATAGCATTGAAAATGGCATTGCAAAGCATAAAAGTGAAATAAGGCTATAAGTTGTATAAAGTTGAATTTGTCTATTGGGCAACATGCAATTTTAGGAAAACTGGATTGTGACCAGTGCAATATGCTTCTGATTTATAGATAGAGCATATATTTGTACTCATGTTGGACCAAATGTGGTCAATGATTGACTTGCCCATGGTGTGTTGTTGGTCAACATAAATTGTATATTGTTCTGCTGCATATAACTATGAAGTATTCTTTTGCTTCTGCTTTCTGAAAACATGTCCACATTTAAATCGCCTAAAATGTACAACATGTTTTTTGAATTTGTGGATGCAATAATTATTTGCAATATTGCGATTGCTTCATTTATGGCAATTGCAGGTCTTGCATAAATATTACAAACATTGAGTTTATTGTTAGATAGCATTACTGTTGATGTGATAGCTTCAATATTTGATATTTCATGTTGTTTTGTTTTTGAGAGGAATAAATGTTTCTTGGTTAAAGTTGCTATGCCATGTATGTTATGTACAGAGAAGCTATCAAAATACTGCAGCAAGATATTTAGCTCATAGGGATGCATATGTGGTTCTTGGAGACACAAGATATCAGATTGCATTATGCCATAGTCATTGAGAATGTCTTTTGCATGTGCTTTCAAGCTACGAGTGTTCAATGTACATAGGAGCATATGTGACTTGTTTTTTGAGCATGTGCTTTGGTTATCAAATTGCCATTGTGCACATGTCTGGAGACGAGACATTTCTAGTTGTATTTTGTCTTTAAATTTGAAGTTTTTTGTAGTTAAAGGTTGTAACAGAAATAATGATTCTACTAATTTTGTTCGTGATAGAACTGTGTAGGTTAGGCCATGTTGTCTAATGCCTGTGGGGTCAACAGCCAAAGCTTCCATTGTTAATCCTTGGGATTGATGTATGGTTCGTGCACATGCTAGTTGTATTGGGAATTGTTCTCTTATTGTAATTTTTTTGTTTGTTGTTATTTTCTGGACTGGCCTAGCAATGCGTTGTATAGGCACCTAGTCTTTGTCAACGATAGTAGAATAGCATTGTGCCAATTTTGTGCGTTGATGATGTCCAATTGATGGGTCATTAAATTTAATCCAGACAATATCAATATTGTTTTGTGTTGTATATGCTTTAAAAATTCCATTTCAACCATTGACTAGACCATCTTGAACATTGTAATTGCCTGCATAAAGTTCAACAAGAATGTTCGGTTTCAAGCATATTTGTGATGGAAGTGTGGTTGTGTGACTGTATACTCATATTGCATTAAGGTCTTCCTCATGTTCATCTATTGCATCTAGCACTATCATTTGGGTTGGAATGATTGATAGCATTTTGTTGTTATGTGCTTGAACATCAATTCTCCTATAGAAAAGGTGCAGAAGCAATGGATCAAATGGTACAAGATGAAAGAAAATTTTGTTGAGATAGTCTATGTCATGAGTTGTCTAAATGCCCACTTGTAGTCTATTAAGGATTGAAATAAATATTTCATCTTTTTGTCTCATGGTAGTCACCAATGAATAGCATTTTATGTGGTCTTTCCAGAAACTATAAGGCATTAATTCAATTGCATTTTGCTCACATTATGAATCTCAGTCTATGGTCTTTAAATGTTTTGTGTAATTGGTTTGCTTTGTTTCTATGCACTTCTAAGTGACTGATTTTCTCAAAGAGGAAATGATTTTAAAAGCTATTCACACGAACATGCATTAAGTGGCATGTTGAGAATAGTTTCATCAGTCATTTCTATTTTAAAAAAATCAGGGAAATGCAAAGGCATTGACTGATCAAAGAAGATCTATGGCTTTTGTTATTTGTGAGAATAGCTTTAAAAATCATGAGTTTTAAAAATTTCAGGAAGATGCAAATGCATAGGTCCATTGAGCAAAAGCGAAGACATAGATTGATCAAGTAATAAAAATAAGAGATTAAAACTCAGAGGTGCAAGCACACAGTGCATAAATGCAAAGTAAATGCATTAAATAGCATATGGATGGATGAGAAACTGCTAAAATGGCTTGGTGGACATGTATAGCAAGGCTGCTTTGTTCATTTATTATAGACTTAAGTTCCTTGTTAAGCATGACTATTACTCTGTGCAAATTGCTTTTCTATTCTACAAGTCTTTGTTCTAGGAGAGTTTACAGTGATTGAGCAGACTTTGTTATAGTTACAGTGGCCAGAACCAGAAACGAGTTACTTGAGGCGAAAAATAGTTTCTTTTCTCAGTTTTCTCATACTTTAGCAGTTTAAAGCACACAGTGAAGTTGGCAATGTGAGCAAAAAAAAATTGTGGTTAATGTCATTTTGCATGTAAACAAGACCATGAAAAAATATTGCCTCATGTCTATGAGTAACGTAGTACATCATTCATTGTGCTCATGTGCCATGTCAGCTTTTGAAATTAACTTTGTGGTCTTTTTTTTCCAATACAGGAAGAATAAACATACATTCACTTGCACAGTGCATAGGAACTTTGGCACAAATATAAGTAGTCTTATGAACAAAATTGCCTTAAATGCATATAGGTGATAACCAGTTGACATAAAAAAAAGACTTATGACTTTTTAGGCTATTTGAAACTGTAAACAGGGTTTGAAAATTGCATTCTAGCTGTTCATTCTATTCTATGAATATTGTATAGAGGAAGTATAACTAGTTAACACATAAGCTAAACTTGTTCTATTTTTTCGAAGACAAATTACTATTGCAATTGTGGAAAATGCATTTTCCTGTTTCTATATGTGCAAACAGCCTTTTAAATCATTCGTGTTCAAAGAAATGAGGAATACAAGATGACAAAATGAAAACATGAAACAGAACTTTATGCAGTCACTATATTGAAGAATTTCAATTGCATTTCAAGAAAAGCACAAAGACAATTTGGAAAGCTGACCTTGCAATTTGCTATTGAACGATCAAGTACACTTGCAACAATTTAGAAATTTTGGTTGTTATTATAGGGACAAGTAATTTTTCCTAGTACAATGACAAAATTGAGAAATGAGTAAACTGTAAAAACATATACTATTTCATCTACAACCATGGGAAATCTTCCCAGAAGTGCATATTTGCAAAACTCTGTATTGTTTTTTTTTTATAAAAAAAGGGAGAACGTTAATATGCTAACCTCACATTGCAGTTTGTGTGTAATTGTTTAAATAGACTTGAAAGTACCAATCCCTGTTACAAGAACAGTCTAGACAAATGAGTACAGTGAGTGACATATACTATGTTATTCATAAAAACAAAACAAAATTCTTATGTGGATTCATTTCGAGTAGAAAGAACCTAAGTAAGAACTTTTGTTGCTTACAATGCAAATTGCATTTTATAATTTTCAAATACTTATTGTTATTTGTGTACCCTATGATATAGAACATATTTTGCATATGTATGCATTAGTGTAATTCTGTTATTGCAATGGTGGCATAAGCTCTTTAAGAGCAATTAATGGAATAGATGCCATATTTTCTTAAGCGTCTGAAGAAGTGTAAATAGGCCATGGTAACCTGTCAAAACTAAGCCAAAAAACAATAGAGGCGTGTACCAGCACTGTTAAGTTCTGATAAAAACATCTACTAGCTACTATTTAATGGTAGTCCAGCTGTCACTTAATAGCGAAAGGTACATAAATATTGATAATGTAACTAGATGGCGTCATTTTATTTCCATTTGCATAAGCTTGTTTTGTACCATTGTGTAGCACTTACTATTACTTGTGCAATCAAGCCACATGCAAGTAGAATTCATAACTCATGCCATTTAGATACACTCAAGAAGAAATACAAACCAAGGTTGTTGGCATCATGATAAGAAAGATGATGAGATACATCCAATTAATGTATGCCACAACATCTTATTTAATGAAGATGATTTGGATATAGACATTACAAATGAGAATCCTTATCGGTGTGTGAGTAATCCTCTTTTTCAAGACTTCTCAAGAAAATTGCATGCCAATACTATCAGTGAACGGGTCGAATTAGATTTATTAATTGACTTTGATTGATGGATCAAATGTGCACAAGGATAGTTATAATTATTTCTTTTTTATAATTATTATGTATTTAATTACTATTTAGCAGTTACCTAATTAATTAGATATGAAATGATAAAGGGGAAAAGAAGATTAATTTATTAAGATAATTTGATTCTTTAATTAATAAGGTGAATTATCATGTAAAAGTACATAAAGTAGGAGCGTGGGAAAATTCCTCTTTCCTTTATTCTTTAATGACAACGAGAAAGTTGAAAGCAATTGTGGAGTTCAGGCTTATATCTGTAAATTGCATTTGCCTGACAATTTGTAAAGCCTTCTCAACACATTGTCCACATATTGTTTGAAAGGTCTCATTATGGCACATGCGAACAGCACAGTGGTTCTAAAGCTTGCACTATGGAACAATTCTACAGTAATTGAAGATATGTAATCTTTAGAGGACTCATATGTACCAAGTTATTATTAAGCTCCCATAATGTACACTGGACAAAAGACAATTGTTCATCTGAGGAGCCAGTCTATGATACCCAATCTGCCTATGGACTCTAAAATGACAGAAAATTGACGAAAATAACTATTTACTGCCTGAAGTAACTTGTCTATGAGTGTCCTTTTTGGAACCATGACAACCTTTGCCCTGTCACTGTAAACTCTTTCCTAGAAAAGACATATAGACACACACATATATATATACATATGCATACATATGCACAGATACATCCATGGAGACACACATAAATGCATGTATGGACATAAACATACATGCATGCATGCATATACACATAGATGCATCTATACACACATACATATATGCATAGATATATCTAGAGACATATGCATACATGCATACATGCATCTACAGGTGTTCACATAGATATGCACATAGATAGATGCATATGTACATAGAGACATGCATACATACATACATGCATCAACACATCACGCACAAAGTGATAGTGATACTCCAACCAAAGCACTATGAAACACAACTTCATTATGCATTTTAATTTAAAAAAAGAAACTGTGGAAAATAACAAATTATCAGCTCAAGTAACTTGTTTCTGGGTCTCGACTCTGCAACTATAACATCTCCAGCTCAGTCGCTACAAACTCTTCCTCAAAACACGCACCTAAAGAACACAAAAACAAAACACGCAAAGCAATAGAAATGCATAGCAAGTGGATTAACTCTATATTAAATGACCAAAGTACCCGGGCCACACGTGGCCACCAAGCCATTACAACGCCTTCACCTCATGCCAGATGCCATTTAATGCATTTTATTTGCATTGATGCATTACGTACGTCTACCCGCCAGTTTTATAAACTATGCCTTTGCTTAAATTTATTTAATCAATCTATGCGCTCGCATTTTCCTCATATTTTAATGCATTTAATCTGCATTCATGGACTACGTACCTCTAGCCGCCAGTTTTTAAACTATACCTTTGCTTAAATTTATTTAATCAATTTATGCGTTCGCATTTTCCCAAATTTTTAAAAATGAAAATGATTTATAAAGCTACTCGGACGAATAGAAAAATAGAAAAATGCTAATTTTCCAATATAAAAAATAGCTCTCCAAATTCAAACTATACAAAAAAAAAGTAATATGTTAAATGCCAAAATGTGATTGGCCGATGCTGCCAGTTAAAAGCATTCTGGGCGGATGCATAAGTATTCCTGCCTTGATGCTAGGAACCAATAAAATTTAGACTATACAAAATAGTTTATTCAAGTGAGTGCTAATATGTTTGTTATCTTTATTTTCATACGAAAATTTAAAATGGGTTCACAAGAAACAACTATAAACTGATGAAAATCAACTACAAGCTATCCACTTGCTCAAACCAACATAGCAGCTAGATGGCTCAACAAATTTCGTGGCCTAAACCAGAGATGTTTTGTAGAACAGTTTTTTTTGGTACTATTCCAGGCATCAAGCAGAATGAAACATTATGTATCATTGTCAAAGCAAATAGAAATCCGAAGAAAGAGCTTTTGTCTTCAAATGCTTGGAAAACTTCCTAGTCAAACAGTAGACCATGAACATTTCACACATACCAATCAACTCTATGATTTTAAAGATTGAATATATGCATATTTTAATCCATATGTTATCTATTCTTTGTATATGTCTGAACTATTTTTGAATTCACTTGCAAATTGCAATGATTGTGAAGCATTTTGTGTTCAAATGCTTTAAAATAAAGTTACACGAACATATGCAACTACTTTACATGGAACTGGGCAACTTCTGAGTATATAAATTGATTTAATAAATTTAAGCAGAGGTATTGTTTTGAAAACTGACAGCTTTCATCAATACAAAGGGGACGTTTACAGTGACAGAGCAAAAGTTCCTGTGCTCATTGAAAGAACACCAAGAGATGAGTTACTCAAGGTAACAAATTGCTACTTTTATTTATTTTGTTTCATTTTATCCCAGAAATGCAAGTTCGGTTTTAGAATGCATCAAAACACATTTGTGCAAACAACTCCCAAAATTACAATTGCAATGGATGACAGTGATAGTGCAATGGATACTAATAGTCAAAACACCAAAAAACACCAGCAAGTAAATGCAAGTAGGGTTTCATACTGCTTTAAGGCATTCTTATACTTTGATTATAAATTCGTATTTTAAACTACTTTTAGTATTATCTATTTGAATTTCTTATTGAAATGTGAAGGTTTCATCTTCGTTTGATAGGGATTATGTAGAAACCTTCTTGTGCATTTTACTTCATGCATGTGAGCCCTGTAAAGTTTGTATATTTTTTATTACTGCAAAGCGGTCCCATAAAGAGAGCTTTGAAACCAAAATTATGTCAACGTGTGCGATAATGAGAGCTTTGGAACAAATAATTCTTTGGATAACTTGCAATCATTACACACTAAGAGCCAACATTTCTTCGAGGAATTTTGTCAAACAGTTTACATGTTTTCCTTGTGCTTCCATATTTTGTATGCATATTCATGACAACATTTCAAACCATAATATCTGTCAGAATTTCACGTCTTATCATGCTTAGATGAATGTACATATCTTGCTCTAAAGCTCCTATTTTATTAAAAGCATACAAAATGCTCAGAGAGATTGTGTAATCTAGCTCTATGTCTGTGAATGTGAATAGGCAAGATTGATTGAACTGATTTGGAGGATAAAGATGACTAATAATTAACTATGACTAACCACTCAACACAATTAATTCATTAGTCAATTAGCTTGATTTATTGCTGAATTAACTTGTTTGAAAGCTATCATGTTAACCCAACTAGCTAATACGCCACATAGGCTATGACATTTGAGATTCAAATAAGTCTCATGGACGCAAATCTGCTATCATGTTAAAGCTACATAAACATTGATGTTCCAACTCCATGGGATCATTCTATTTCCATTTGCCCAAGTTCATTTCATTCCATTATCCAGCACTAATTATTAAATGTTTAAACCAGCTACATGCAAACAGAAATCACAACTCATAGCATCCATATACACCTATGCACAAGTACATGTTATCCAACATATTAACACACACATGGTTTTGTAGTGCTAGTTTGTTAATTGCCTTTGATCAACAGTTCAAATGTACACAAGGATAATTGTAATTATTTCTTTGTTTTAATTATTATGTACTTAAAGACTAATTAGCAGCTGCCTAACTATTTAACTATCCTTGTACACATTGACCCATCAATCATAGTCAATTAATAAATCTGATTCCACCTATTTACTCATATTATTCGTATGCAATTTTCTTGAGAAGTCTTCAAAAAGAGCATTACTCACACACCAATAACCATTCTCATTTGTAACCTCCCCGTTCAAATCATCTTCATTAAATAAAATTTTGTAACATACATTAATTGGATGTATCTCATCATCTTTCTTATCAAGATGCCAACAACCTTGATTTGTATTTGTCCCTAAGTGTATCTGGATACCATGAATTATGGATTCTACTTGCATTTGGCTTCGTTGTACAAGTAATAGTAAGTGCGACATAATGGTAGAAATCTCAACTCATAGCATCCATAAACACCTATGGACAGCTACATGTTATCCAACACATTAACACATACATGGTTTTCTAGTGCTAGTCTATTAATTGCCTTTGATTAATAGTTCAAATGTACAAAAGGATAATTGTAATTATTTCTTTCTTTTAATTGCTATGTACTTAAAGACTAATTAGCAGGTGCCTGATTATTTAGATATGAGACAATAGCAATAAATCCTATAAATATGCATATATGCATGAAGACACATAGCCATCAATGAATCTATGCATTTGCATTTTCATGAGCATTTTAAAACAATAACAATTCAGAAAGCTACTCCCATGGATTGCGAAAATAGGTAAATGCCAATTTTCCGATATTAAAAATAACTTACAAAATTGAGACCATATATATAAAAAGCAATATGTTAACACGCTGATGTATGACTGGCCGGCGCCATCCACAAAAAATCATTTAAAGAAAATGCAATAGTAATCTGTTATATATACACATACATACATGGCAACATAGATACATGCATACATATATACATAATTACATGTACACATATATACATGCATACTTATATGCATGGATGCATAGAAAGACTATGTTTCATGGGATTGTTAAAGAGTTCACTTTCTTTCTATATGCTTCCATATTTTGCATGTGTGCCTATGAGGACAATAACCACAACATTTGACAATATTCCTCTATCCTTTATAACAACACATTGGTTCCAAAGCTCTCTCTATGGAACAACTGTGCTGCAATTGAAGATATATAATCTTGACTGGTCTCACATGAACCAAGCACAATGGGAAAAAGTTTTTTTACATAATGCCTTCGAGACTCGGATGAATCCTTGGTATTTCAAGGAAAGATTCGAATGGATAACACTTAAAATGATCTATACTATGATTTTATAATCAAAGTATCCAAATGCATTGCAGCAATGCGAAACCCAACTTCCATTTAAGATGTAAAATGAAAGTAAACAGAGGGAAAAATGCATTTGCTTTAAAGTTTGTAAAGCAATTTCAACACATTGTCTAGCCATTGTCCAGAATATGGTTTTCTATCACCATACTCCTTGAACCTTCTTTAGCTCTGGCCGCTACTTTGTTAATTGACTTTGATTGAAAGGTGAAAATGTGAAATGTGGCCAAGGATAATTATACTTATTTCTCTCTTTTAATTGTTATATATTCAAAGACTAATTAGCAATCCAAACAACCTCTCCTTTAGTCAGATGCCATTCAATGCATTCATTTTGCATCAATGAATTATGTACCTTCAACAACTAGTTTTAATCAAAGTATGCATATGGATTTTGAATCAAACTCTAAAAATAAAAAAAGACTATGTTTAAGTTATAAAGTGCAATCAGCCACCAAAGAAATTGATTGGATAATTATTGCATTTCTGATGTCATGTTATTGCAACAAAGATCTACTTTTGAACCCCACTTGCTTAATTTTTATGAACCATATAGCATATGCCACTCACAATACCCATTTGTAAAGACTTTCCTTGTAACAAAAAGCAACAATATGGCTACAAGTACAATCAATATAGTGAGAATCTTGAATTAACCTTTTTCTTTGTCTACTCTATGCAATTGTAAACAAAGGAGAAGGTTCATTCTAGAAACTCACCCTGTACTCTTTTCTTGAAGAATTTGCCATGGTTGGACTGCTACACCACCTCTCTTCTTCCAATCAAAAGCATTGCACCATGTAATAAGTTGTCATTAGAAAACGAAGACCATTTGTTTGTTTTTCTAAAAGAATAGCAATAAAGCTCATGAAAATGACCAAAATGCAACCAACTCCCAAAATTACAATTGCAATATGTAATGCTCCTACTGCGATCAATACTAATAGCCAAAACCAATAAAACACTAGCAAGCATTTTTTAGATTCAAGAGACACAAGTATAAATGTAAACCAGATTAACTAAAACTATTTGCCATGGGTTCTTGTACCACAAATGTTCTAGCAATGAATTTAACTGCTCTTTTGCACGAGGTCTAAAATTATTTCATCAAGCAATATTACTTGACTGCTTTATGGCAACATTGCAATTAGAATTCTAAAACATATTTGACATAGTTTTTTATAACCCCAAGATACAATTTCCTAACTTCCCAAGCATTCAGTCTAAGTTCTCCAATTACAAAATCTCAAATTACTGTTTGCTTGGTATCTTTGTTCCATGAATTTGATTGATAGGTAAAATGTGCACAAGGATAATTGTAATTTTTTCTTTCTCTTAATTACTATGTATTTAAAGACTAATTAACAACCACCTAATTAATTAGTTATCTGATGATACAAGGATAAATGACAAATATGGAATTGACTACTTTGACATGAGTGAAATGTCACATGGACCTATTAGCTGACACGCTATATATACTGTGACTTTTCATTGCTTCATCCATCTACATGCAAGTACAAATCATAACCCATAATTAAAATTTCCACAAGGATATTTATAATTATTTCTTTCTTTTTATTATTTCTTTCTTTCTTTCTTTTTATTTCTTTTGAATTTCAATCATTTTGCACCAATTTCAATGCACAATTCTCTTGTCAACAAATTTTTCTATGTAATTTTTTGCAAATTCTTTTGATTCAAAATGTATATAGGCTATTAATGATATAGATAGAATCTTAGAAATGAGTTTAAAATTTAAAAAAATTTGGGATAAATGACAAGTACATGCCTGCATGGCTACCATAATAATTTTTGGCAGCTCTCAAATGAGAATAACCTCAACCCTAGCCCATGGATTTCTTCAATGGTTTAAATGGTTATAGCCCATTCAAACCATTATAGCCTCTTTGGCAATTATGTTGTCTTACTCTAAAATACAATTGTAAACTGACGGAGCATGACATGTGCTATTTTCAAGGTAAATACATGTAGTTACAGTAGTTCTACAAAATGGCATCTATTTGAATGTCTAACAGTGTTTAATTATTTAAATATAGATTATTACTTTTTATATATATAATATTATCTTCAATGTATTTAATGTATGTGTTAAGTGTGAGTACAATAGGAATAAAATGCAATCCTCCAAAGAAATTAATGGAGTAAGAGATCAGATTTAGCCATGTCTTCATTAATCACAGTTTTGATAGAAGATTTGATGGATTCCTAGATTTCTCAACATTACAAAAAGGATTACATACTTAGACTTGTAAATGGAATATATTTGAGGGAAATTTTATTGTGGAAAAATCCACCCAGTAAGTTTTGTTCCAGGATTGATTCTTTTTGCAGGTTATAACTACCTACTGTTGTATTAGTTTCCCATTTTTTCTTCTACAAATGAATGAATATATAAACAAATAATCATATATATTATTATGTATTTAAAGACTAATTAACAGCCACCTACTTAATTAGATATCAGATGATAGAAGAGTAAATGAGAGCTACCAACTCGATAAATATGCCAAAGTTAACATGTGAATATCAAGGTCTCCAGATTTAATACTCATTGCATTCCCTGGGAGCACATTTTCCTGAGAAGTTTTGTAAAACAGTTCACTTGCCTTATAAATGCTTGCGAATTTTACATGTCTACCTATAAGAACAATAACCACGACATCTAACAAAATTTAAATACTTGCTGACAGAAAATAGGTTTCTACTGCATTCTTTTGTCTATCTCTGTGCAAATGAAATTTTGTATTTTGCTATAGTAAATTCTCTAGTGCATGAGGTACTTTAAAGCGCAATTTTTTGGATGTTGCTCTTGTCCTAGGTTTGATTCTTTTTGCGGGTTATAACTACCTACTGTTGTATTAGTTTTCCATTTTTTCTTCTACAAATGAATGAATATATAAACAAATAATCATATATAATAGTTTTTGTTTGACGAGTTTTCTCAAACAGTTCACCTGTTTTCTGTATCTCACATTCTTTGCATTTATGCCTACAACGACAATAACCACGACTTTTAACAAAATCCCTCTATCCTTTATGCTTTGATGACACCGGAAAAGCTCAAAGCAACACACTGTCGACTCATTGTTCCAAAGCTCTCATTATCGCATAGGTTGAGACAATTTTGGTTCCAAAGCTCTCTTTATGGGACCGCTTTGCAGTAATAAAAAATATACAAACTTTACAGGGCTCACATGCATGAAGTAAAATGGACAAGAGGGTTTCTACATAATTCCTATCAAAGGCAGATGAAACCTTCGCATTTCAACAAGAAATTCGAATAGATAATACTAAAAGTACTTTAAAATACGAATTTATATTCAAAGTATAAGAATGACTTAAAGCACTATGAAACCCTACTTGCACTTCTCGTATCAAATAGATGAAAACAACGAAAAGTTACCTCTTCTGACCTCAAGCAACTCGTTTCTTGTTGTCCAGTGCGCAATTCTGCAACTACAAAATCTCCTGCTCGACCACACAATAAACAACTATGAAATACAGCTTCCTTATGCACTTTAATGTAATGAAACTATGAAAATTAACAAATTATCACCTCAAGTAACTCGTTTCTGGGTCTGGACTCTACAACTATAACATCTCCTGCTCAGTAGCTACAAACTCTTCCTTAGAACACGCGCTTACAGAACACAAAAACAACACACGCAAAGCAATAAAAATGCATAGCAAGTGACTTAACTCTATATTAAATGACCTAAGTACCCGAGCCATGCGTGGCCACCAAGCCATTCCAGTGCCTTCACCTCAAGCCAAATGCCATTTAATGCATTTAATTTGCATTCATGCATTACGTACATCTACCCGCTAGTTTTATAAACTATGCGTTGCTTAAATTTATTTAATCAATCTATGCGCTCGCATTTTCCTCATATTTTAATGCATTTAATCTGCATTCATGGATTACATACCTCTAGCCGCCAATTTTTAAACTATGCCTTTGCTTAAATTTATTTAATCAATTTATGCGTTCGCATTTTCCCCAATTTTTAAAATGAAAATGATTTATAAAGCTACTCAGACGAATAGAAAAATAGATAAATGCTAATTTTCCAATATAAAAAATAGCTCTCCAAATTCAAACTATACAAAAAAATAAGTAATATGTTAAATGCCGAAATGTGATTGGCCGATGCTGCTGGTTAAAAGCATTCTGGGCGAATGCATAAGTATTCCTGCCTTGGCGGCAGGAACTAATAATTTGTATTAAAAAAGAATATAATAGGGAGTATTCTACAAATATTTGATAATAATTGAGAATAACAAGTCATTTCGAGGGGGCAAACCTTCAATTATCTCCAATAAGAATGCAATTCACTATATGATGATCAAACAAGGACTCACTACCTCATATATATACTCTATTATGCTTAGGATATCACCCTGACTTAGATAAAAATATATAATCTCTAGGCCAACCTAATTAACTAAATAAGAGTATAATAATGATAGTATGATTCAATTAAGAGTTAAGGTTGCTACAAGTTGACTATTCATAGCCCTATCTACACTCTAGGATTAAGGGTGTAACACGTCCCTCCTCTTCAAAGAAGCATTGTTTCATATGCTAATCAAGTGTGGAACTATGCATCCTCTCATGTCACATATTCAATGGGTTAATTCTTCCACTAAATGAGATACTCGGTGAGTGTCCTAGTCCTCAACTTCTTTGTGAATGTTTGACGAATTAATTTTGGCTCCAATATAATCCTTCCTTCATCTAGCTCTAGTAATACTATACATGCATGGATATTATGTCCAATCACTTTTTTTAAACAAGAAACATGAAAAAAATAGATGTATCTTAGTTGTTGGATGTAGCTCAAGCTTGTAGGCCACATTACCTATCTTTTGCATAACATGGCATGGACCATAATGTTTTGGGGACAACTTGTTGTTCTTTGTTTGTTACTTTAGAGACATTTGCTTATAAGGTTGTATTCTCAAGAAAATGCAATCCCCAACATCAAAATTCCTTTCACTACGGTGTTGATCAACCTATTATTTGTTGTTTCATTCTATTTTGTGCCATGGAAAAACTCTCCTTAAGCCTTGAAAGTACATGTTATTGATAATACATCTGATCTTCCATAGTCTGAACACTTGGTGTCACCCTCAATTATGATGTGATGAATGGAAGATGGTATCCATATATTACCTTACATGGAAACATTTTTTTTGAACTATGAAATAAAGTGTTAAACCACAATTTTGCTAGTGGTAGCCAATCTACCCATTGAGACTACTTATTTGAAGTGAAACACCATAAATATCATTCCAAGCACTTATTGACAACCTCAATTTTCCCATCTAATTGAAGATGGTATGAAGAGTTGCGAGCCAACAAAGTACCCATACAAGAGAATAAAGTTATCCAAAAGTTACTAGTAAAGATAGGATCACAGTCATCAACAATAACCTTGGGAGTACCATGTAACTTTTGAATATTATCCATAGATTTTTTTGTCACTATACTTGTTGTAAAAGGATGAGATAATGTAATAAAATGGGCATATTTGATGAGACAATCTACCACTACCATGATGACACTCTTACCTTTAGATCTTGGAAGGCCAATGATGAAATCCATAGAGACCTCTTCCCAATGTTGGCTAGGAATTTAACTAAAGGCTACAAAAGACTAGGTGTCTTAATTATCTCCATTTTTATTCCTTTGATAAACCAAACATTCTACCATAAATTTTTGAGCATCCCCTTTAAGCCCTTCCCAATAGAAATCTTGCTTGATTCAATGATTCAAAAATCTTGAATGATTGCAAATTGAAGAATCATGAGGCTTTGTAATAATTTTTTATTTGAGAGAGGAGTTCTGCATGCACATAATCTCTCTTTATACCACAAATCATCTCCCTTTCAACAAAACTTATTTGAACTACTATGATCATTCTACAAATGTTGAATGAGATTCCTTATAGCAACATCATTCTACCACTCTATTTTGGCCTTTTTGACCCAATCTACTTGTAATATTGAAATGACACACAATAATGTTCCATCCTTCTCATCCTTCCTAGATAATGCATCTGCCACAATATTTTACTTCCCTTCATTATTTATGATCTCAAAGTCATATTGCAACATTTTAGTGACCCATTTTTGTTGCTCTTCATAAGATAATCTTTGCTCCTAAAAATGTTTTAGGCTATCATGATCTATCTTAACCTTGAAGTGTTTTCCCATTAGATATGGCCTCCATTATTTTATTGCATGAAGAATTGCTAGCATTTTCTTCTCATAAATGGGTTTGAGTTGATTCTTACCCTTCAATTGACGAATCTCAAAATAAATGGGTCAACCCTCTTGCATGAGAATTTCTCCTATACCATTACCTAAAGCATCACATTCCACAACAAAATCCTTGGAGAAGCTTGGAGTAGCAAGAACTGGAGTAATACACATAGCCTCCTTCAATCTATCAAATATTGTATTAGCTAACCCATTCCATTGAAAAGCATCCTTCTTCAATAGAGTTGTGAGGGGTGTTACTATACGAACATGGTTCTTCATGAATCTTCTATAGTATCCAATTAGTCCAAGGAAACCCCTTAATTTCTTAATGGTTTTGGGAATAGACCATTTTATGATAGCCTTAATTTTTTTAGGATCAAACTTTACTCCTTCATGTGATACTATGTGTATCAAATTGTTGCAAGTATGTTGCAGGTGCTGTCATTGATGTCAACAGTTGGTCATTGATGTCAACAATATGGATACTATTGAAGATTGATGGTATTATAGATGGGGAGATTGTTGGTGTTGTTGATGTTGTAGATATGTTGTGTTGGTGTTGCTAATGTAGCTAGTTCACTTGGTTTCCAAGTACTTTTGAGAAAAATTGAATAAAAGAGTGTGCAGTGTGACAAAGGTGTGCTCACTGTTGTGTTCTACATTTCTTCATGATCAAAGATATGCTTGTGCAGTTTAGACATGTTAATCAGAGGTGTTTAGAGGTGTTATATCTAGAGTTTCAGGTTTTGGATTGTGTGTTAGTGGAAGTTGTGTTTGACAGTGTGTTTGCTTGTAAAGATGGTTGTCTAGGGAAATGAGATTGCTCTGCATTTCTCAGCATTGTTATTTCCTATCTTGCGTATTTGGGAACATGCTTATATTGTCTATATCTACTTTCCCTTGGAGTGTTGAGCGATCAATAGTTCCAAAAACTTGGATTCATAAGTTGTGTTATGTGGCAGTGTGTCTAGTTGCATAGAATGAATGTGTTCTTCAGTTTCAAGTGGTTGTGGCAGTGATGTTGGATATTTTGATGACATGGAATATTTTGGAATTTTGTGGAGTGTTGTTATGTGGTCCGCATGGTGTTTCCAGGCCTAGAGAGGCATGTATGTGGTTGCTTGTTAGTGTTAGTGTAGGTTTGACTGACCTGGTGTGCTAGTGTTAATTGTGGAAGTTGTTTATTTTTTGTAAGTGTGGTGATGTGTGTCAATGTAGATTTGGGTCCTAGTTAACCCTTGGCATGGTCTCCCTTCACTTCTTTCCATCGTGGAGGTGTTTAGTGCCGACCTATTTTGGTGTTGCACATTTGAGGTGCATACGTCTCATTGATGTTGATCTTAAGGAGTTGTTTGAGGTTGGGGATGGTATAAATTCAAGATGGAGTTTGTGTTGAGTAGTGTGGTTGTGATATGTGAATGTGTTCAAGTGTGGTGATCTGAGTGTGAGATTAATGTCGATGACTCTAGATGTGGTGAGCATAAGGTGTCTATATTTTTAGTGTGCTTGAAGTTACTGGAGGTAGTGAGCCAAAGGTTGCAGATGGAATAGAGTTGCAATGGTGGATCTTCTTGTTTCTCTAAGATAGTGAATCTCTTTGTAACAATTTTCTCTATCTTCTTTCTCCCGAATAGTGAGCCCTTTGGGCAGTGAGCCTTTCTTCTTTTTTGGGAAATGAGCCTAATTGTATTAGGTGTTGCTATTCATATATATGTGAGCTAATCCTCACCATGGTTTTTCCCTGCTTAGGGCTTTCCATGTAAATCTAGTGTTCTATTGTGTTTGGTTGTGTTTGCATTTTTGTTTCATATGTTTACATTCTTCTAATGCATAATCAAGTTTTAAATCTTTGATAAGGGTTTGAAATTCAATGAGGGATTTAATGTTTTAATATATAATTGATTCACCCCCCTCTCATTTTTCCTATACATCTAACAATTGGTATCAAAGCTATGGTTCCTTGGAGAAATCTTAACCGCTTGAGGTAGATCTGATGGCACAAAAGAAGGGTGTCAAAGCTCCTATGTTTGATTAAATGAATTAAGCTTATTGGAATGGAAGGATGGAATCCTTTTTGGTCTCTCTTGGATTTAGATTTTGGAAATCAGTTGAAAAATGATATACCTTTCCTGCTAATGGATCAACAAGTGATGATGGGATCAAGGAATATGAGAATAATGGCAAAGCAAGGAATGATATCCTAAGTGGTCATTCTGATTCTAAACTTGGAAAGGTGATAAGTCTAAAAACTAAAAAAGAGATTTGGACAAAGTCGGAGTGTATTTATGAAGGAGATGATAAAGTTAAGCAAGCGAAGATGTAGAACTACAAGCCAAATTTGAAACCCTAAGGATGTCTAGAGATGAAGATATTATAGCCTACATTCTTAGAGTGGGTGAAGTGGTCAATGCCATCAATGGTCTTGGTGGTAAGTTGGAAGAAAGTGAAGTTGTGAAATTTTTTAGTGAGAACTCTTTCTAAAACTTATAGTTCTAAAGTTTTTGCTATTGAGGAAGCTCATAATTTAGATCAATACTCTGGAAATTAGATGTTTGGTGCTTTAATTTCTTTTGAATTGAGAGATTTTGGTCAAGATGATACAAAGAAAGAATCTTCTTTTAAAGTCTGCAAGACAAAGAAGGATGATGAATCAGATTCGAGTGATCTTGATGAAGTGGAAGAAAATCTTGTAAGGAGATTGGAAAAGGGCACTAACAAATACAAAGGTAAGTGTAGACACCTAAAAATGTCTCAATGGATCACATTGGCTAACTAACATCATTTTGTCCTCAAATCCATATTATTTTCACTTATTTAATTAAATGCCTCATTTTCACCTATTAATCTAATTGACCTAATTGGGTTAATTCGCCCCCTCTCACACTAATATTTCATCCGATTTAATTAAGTAATGCAAATTATTTAATTTTAACCCTAAGTCCTCTTATTTAATTAAATAACCTAAACTATTTAATTAAATATCATATTTGCATCCCCTTTTCATTAAATAAATCAATAATTTAATGATTGTGAGCCCTTGATCTTTTCTTGATCCATGTGATCTTTGATTCTAATCCATTGATGAGAATCCTTGATCCATGTTTCATCCTCCTTTCATTTGTGACCATTGATAGATCAAATCAATCTCATCCATTTCTTTTTCATTTGATCTCCATTAAGTCAATTATTTAATCAATATCATATAATTCCCCTAATTTGCATAATTGAAACTTTGTTTTAATTATCAAATTACTAATTCTTCCACTTGCAAGGGGAGTATTCCCATGGAATATTCCTTCCCCTTTTGCACAATTAAACTTTGTTTTAATTTGCAAAATATCTATTTCCTCACCCATGAGAATATTCCAAAGAATATTCTTTCTCCTCACTCATTTGAAAAAGGGAATATTCTTACAAAACTTCATGTGCAAGTTAACTCAAAACTTCATGTGCAAATTAACTCAAAACTTCTTGTGCAAGTTAACTTGTGACCTCTTGTACAAGTTAAAAGTGTGTTTTTTTGAAGGAATGAGAACCCTTGATTAAATCTCATCATTGATTCTCATCCCTTGATGAGAATACATGATCCATGCCTCCAACTTCTTCCATCCTTGACCATTGATTAGCCTTTTTTATCTTAACCCTTCATTTCTCATTCGCTTTCTTATAAATAGGTCACTATTTAGAGACAAATGGATCCATCTTTTAACATCAAACTTATGTTATTAAAATAATTTTCACTTGCACTCATATTTAGCACTCATTTAGCATCCTTTTAGCTTAATTTACTTGCATAATTATCTTAAAGCATCCATTAATGGCTTCCATGATAACATAGGTGCATGCATTTAGCATATTTTGTAATTAGGATTTTAATCTTTTGAAGCTTGCATACATTTAGAATAGCTTTGCATACACCTATATCGATCATCTTAGCATATATCATGTTAATTTAGTATTTAAATCATGTTTTATCACATACATCTCATGGTTTCATCAATTTTCTATAATAAAACTAATTGAAACAAGCTCATTATCCAAGGGATTGAGAAGGGGTCTCCATTCCACATCAATGTGACACCACTCCCCCAATAGGATAAGTTTCAATGTCTTAGATTAGAGGTTTTTTCAAGCTTTCATGATTTAGAATGTTAGTTTTAATGGCTTCTTTTTCTTTGTTTACAGTGGATGATCTTATTAGGATTGATGCTTAGTGGGTTAAATATGCCTCGAATTCGTATCATGGATCTAGTGTAGCTAACCTATACTAATTATGACATTGGTCACATTCTGGCGCTAGAAGGAGGGCATGAACTAATCAATCTGACAAATTTCTCTTTATATTTTTGTTTTCCTTGTGTTTGCAGATACAATGATGCTTTTCTAGGATAACTTGGTTTTGCAAGTTTGACAACACGAAGTTAAAGTGAAGAAGCATTCTCATCTTAAGAACTTATGATTGTAACAAGCGTTTGACACTTTGGGGAAATTATAACCCAATTTCTTATGCTTTTTATTTTATGCTCTAGGACCTCACTAATTTTCATTTGGGTTTAAAAAGAATGCTCAAACGGGACTAAAATTGAACCCTCATTTCATCATTTTATTTTGGGCTTAAAATTGAACAAGGCAACTTAACATTTTGTTTGGTGCATAAAATGAAGTCTCTTAGCTTTAGGGTTAAAATTAACAAGTGTTTTTTGTGTTTTGATTTACATCTTTGTTATTGAATGCGTATGCAATTCTCTCGCGCCACTCAGCGATCTTGAGAAACAAAAAAATTCCTTAACACTTTGTATAATCACCTACATCTTTTCAAATTGGATTAAAAATGAACCCCTTGCTAGTGTAGGGAAAAGGTGTGGTGTGTGTTATCTCCATGTTTCATGCAAACTGGGATGATCGAAATAAAAACATACTTCCTTGCTATTATCTATCTTTAGAGGGCCTGCCTCCCCACTTCGAAAGGAGAGAATGACCCAAGTGGAAACAAGCTAAGGCCAAGCTCTTTCAAGCTACTATATAAATAATGTGTTTGTGATTATAGTCATAAACAATAGGCGTGTATGTGTTATACCAACAAGTGTCACCCTTAGTATCTGTGTGATATGTTAAGATCTCTTCTTAGGAAGAGACTAGGAGGCCTCTTGATTCTCCATAATCTTGAGCTAATCTTGTTGCATGTATGGCCACCTTGAATGAAAGCCCTTATTATGAACCAACTATTGAGAAGCCAAAAACATTTATGCTTGTTGGTGCAGGAACGGTCATTCTGAAGCCACCCCACATTTTACTATTCAATTGTCGAAACAGAAAAATCCTATTCATTTGAGATTTGGTGGTCCCAAGAAGTGTGTGCTGTGGAGGGGAGCCAGTGTTTCCAAATCGCTATTTGTTCACATTGTCTTAGTGTTTGGAGAAATCCAAGTGGGGATTCAACAAGTAGTATCTTCTAAACCTATGGTTGTAAATGCTTGTAAGTCAGTTTAATTACTTGGTTCCAAAACATTACAAATAATCATTCACAATCTTCCTCAAAATTTCAAACCCTTTGGTCTAAATATGGATACATTTTGAAATAGCCTTGATATTATTGCTTGTCCTAACGATTTCTATCCTTAGAGATTTCTAAATTTATTAACTTATATCTCAATCCATATTTTCCAAAGTTAACATAAGCAACTATGGCTTCAACCTCATGATTTTCACAAAATGGATAGTGTGAAATTTATGATGTTTTTGACATAGACATTTAGTTTGAAAACTTAGTCAAGTCAAGTGTTTGTGGTGAAAGAAACTCATTAAGCAAGATAAATTGACAAATTGAACCCCACATGACCATTTTGTGACTGATCGTGTCAGTTGAACAACTTGACCTTATGTTCGCTATCATACAAGGAAAACATTGCAAATATTGAGTCCAAAATCATTGAGTTCTATTGTCAAAATCATGAGTTCCATTATCCAAAGTCATTGAATTCTATTGTCAAAATCATTTGAGTCCTATTTTACCAAATCATTGAGTCCTTAGGGTTTGATCACTTTAGAGGTATAGCATGTTTCTCACTACCTTGGTCTTGGAAAACAAAGGTTCACTCTAGTTCAACATTGGGTCAAACATTTCACTCACCCCTTCATCAAAGTTTATCCTTCATCTCACCAAACTTTGCAAACAATTTTGAATACACCAACATTTTTTGACTTAAACATCAATCAACCAAACCCTAACTTAGCTACTTTGTATGTGAAATGAATCCTTTTCCATGCATTTGGTTCAGTTAGTAATCATCTTTGGACTATTTTATCTTGAAGGTCACAAGTCTACCCTAAAGATTCTCAAGTTCATAAACATCCTTTATCCAAACATCAAACATCAAACTCTTAAGTCAAAAGTGTTGTCCCAAAACATTTGCAAACATCACTTCCCCCATATCATTCAAATTTTCATCTCCCATTATCACCATTGCTCCAAACATACTTAGAGCATCCCTTTTTACCTAAATTTGAGTCAACTAGAGAGTTTAAACATTACAAATCTCAATACAAATCTCCCATAGGTGACCCACAATTTATGGTAAAGACAAGATCACAACACAAGAGAATCATGGAGAAAACCAAAGTCACATTTACATCAACTGACCCAATCCTCAATAATTTGATCTGAGAAGTCAAGTTACCCCATCACAACAACCCTCGTCTCCATCAGGACCATATGAGATAGAAGACATCATGAACAACCCATTTTGACTTACTAAGGAAGAAATCATGGAGTACAAACAAGAACATCAAGCCTTAGAAAATTTAGCTCCAATTTCCCCATCTTTTGTTGCACAATAATTGACACAAGGCTCGACTTCATCTACAATTCAACCAACTCCATCCCTTGTGCCAAGTCAACCTTTAACATCTAGTCTTGCAACTAGGCTAGGAACCAACCTTGGTCTCACTTCATGTCTAGAAAGAAACACAATTGTGGGTATTCACAACACGACCATTCCATTAACTTCCAACCTTCCCCAAAACATAAGTTGGACACCAACATTTGGAAAACCACTTACATTCCATGATGCCACAAAAACCTCGACATTTCAAGTGCAACTATCTTCATCCATCACCACAAATACCCCAAGTATACCTAATGTTATGCAAGGTAATGTGGACCAAGTGCTTGAAGTAGGAAAACAAGGGCAAGTTAACACTCTCACGCAAATTCAACCCTTGAAAAGTAGTTCCAACAACTTCATTGATACATCGAAACAAATGGTTACCCAAGCTACCCAAGTTAATCCACCATCCACATCAAAGCCATCTATCATCGACCCAAATCAAAATGACACCTTGGTTACGAATCCCATCAACCAAGGTAATACCTTGATCCCACCTCAAATACAACAAGGGAACCCCCTACCCTTTGGTCAAGGGAGCCCTTTCAATCAGTTACAAGGTCTTAATGTCTCATTATGATCACAATACCAAATGGCACCAACATCATCTTTTCCCTTGGTTCCCCACATCATGCAAAAAAAATGGCACCTCAATCCTACATTCCTCCATCCCAATCCACCATCTTACAAGGAATGAAAAACCAAGGGAACCCTCAACCTCACATTAACCATCCGCTACCCGCACAAAAAATCAACACCCAAAACCTATCACAGATGTCCCAACCACTGATTGATCCTACATTGCAAGCACATGCCTTAGTTTTACAACAAGCACAATAGGCTTACGAGCAAGCAGTCGAACAACAAAAACAACATCAAGCAGCCTTAATTGCACAACAACAACAAGCACAAAAAATAGCCCTAGTAGTACAACAACAAGCAAGCTTAGCAATGCAACAATAACAACAAGCACAACAACAAGCGGCCCTAGCAGCACAACAACAACAACAACATCAAGCAACCTTATGAGCACAACAAGCAGCCTTAGTAGCTCAACAACAACAACAAGCTCAACAATATTCCCAACAACAACAATTGCTCGCACAACAACAACAACAGGGTCTATACTATAACCCTCAACAAAACATCATCAACCCAAACACGTTAGGAACATATACGCCTACACCATCATCACATTATCCCACACCACCATACACACCATACAACATCTCATCATATCATAATCCCACATACACTTCATCCACCATCTTGCAATATGCAACATATGTTCCTCCACCAAACCCACAAGATGATGTAGTATTGCAACTTAAGGCGTTATCACAAGAAATGTAGGATCTTCAAATTGGAAAGACAAAGAACCCCCATACACAAAACTTATGTCTGTATCCATTCAATTGAAACATCACAATGGTACCATTCCATCCCAACTTTGAAATCCGCAAATTCAATAAATACAAAGGGAGAGGAAATCCTATGGATTATGTCAAGTAGTTCAACATCATGTGTATGGAGGTTTCCTACAATGATTCTTATTTAATGTGCCTCTTCCCTCGAAGTTTAATAGGTCCTACCATGGATTGGATTTCACCGTTACCTCCAGGCGTCAAAACCTTCCAAGAAATCATCAATAGATTCATAGATAATTTCTCCTTCAATATTGACTTGGATGTGAGCTTAGAAGAGTTATACACACTCAAACAGAACAAAGGATAATCCTTCGCCAATTTCTTACAACAATGGAGGCAAAAAGCTAGTAAGAGCAAGTGGACCATTCCTGATGAACAACAAGAGGGGATTATCATAGCTAATGTTGATCCAAATCTATCCTTCCACTTGAAGATTTAGTGCATTACCTCTTATGATGATCTTGTCCCTAGAGCCCTTAACATCGAGAGATCCCTAATCTCACAAGGAAACACACAAGTATATAGAGACAACAGCCCATCCACTAGTTTTAATGACAAGCCCCACTATTGGGCCAAGAACAAAAATGTTACTAGTGATGGTGTTGTTGATGAAAAGGTGGTCTTAATTGCTCTTAGACAAGAAAACACCCAACCCATGAACACACAACAACTATACGCGCAACCACCAAACAATCAACCAACGATCAATGCTACAAACACTCAACATGGGCAACAAAGAGCAAATAGTGCTCCTAAGCGACAATTCACTCCCTTAGGGGAACCTATGGAGGATGTGATAAAGTAGTTGATATAGTCTAACCTTATCACACTCCTAGATTTCTCAAACTATCAAGAGCCACAAGTCAAACCTCGTAGCTATAGAGATGATCATTTCTGTGAATTTCACCAATACAAAGGTCATAACACAAAAAATTGTTTTAGACTCAAACATCCAATAGAATCTCTTACTGAACAAGGAGACATTCATGTCAATCAAAAATATGGGAGTGAAAATATAAAAATTTACACAAACCTTATGCTTGACCATATGAAAGCAAAAGATTCAGGAAATGTGTCAACCTCAAAAAACATAAACAATACTCGTGATATCATGGTGGGACATATTTATTTATCACAACATGAGGAATCAGGCACATATCAAGATACTATTTTAAATCAAAGTCCAAACCCATCAACAGTGTTTAGCACTATTTTATACTATAATGACATCAAGTGGATATCAGATTGTGATATCTCTCCCACATATGACTCAATCATTGGGCATGTTGAAGAAATTATAAATGAGCTAGAAATATCCCTTGTTACACCTGTAACCACAAACTATTGTGAGGATTATTTTTTTGATGATATATCATCCACCCAAGGATCATGTCAAGAGGAGGCTCTTGAGGATAATGAAAATTACTCTAAATTGATTCAAGATCAAGAACCCCTATCCCTAGAGTTTCACCAAGAGCTAAGGGACATATTCCAAACCATTTTAAACTCCAAATATGTCCCTGATATCACCCCTGAGATGTTTCTTTCTTATGGACATATAGACATTCTTCATCCAAAATTAGAGTCTCCCACTCTTGGTATTCCTACACAAGAGCAAGCAATAGTTGAGATTCTTGATTCTTACAGTGATTGTGCATCATCAACATCTTTTGAGTTAGTATCAACATCTTTTAAAGTAGTATCAATAGAGAACGATGTCATAGAACCAAAGAAAATAGTTCATATTCTTGAACAACAGGAACCCATAGCAATATCATGTGTTCATGACAAGCCATATTCAGTGGCTATGGATCAGACAGTACATTATTAGGGTAAAGGATTCGGTATTGATAATACCTTCACAACATTGGGGGAAATCTTGTCTACATCAAACATCAACATATGGGGCACGAAGGATCCTTATGAAAAAAAATGTAGTCAATGCTACAACTAGTCGTATCATGAATTTCCATCCACCCATCATCTCATACACAAATTGGGATCAACGTAAAAAGAAGAAATCATATCTAAGCAAGGAAAAGATCATCAAAGAAAATGAAGCAGTAAAGCAAAAAGGACAAAGCAAATACAAAGAAAATCATCCCTCTAGAACTCCATTAGTCAAAGAAACTATGGGGAAAAATAAAAAAGGGAAGTGTATCCAAAAAAAGAGTCATCAAATACAAAAGTAGGCTTCTCAAGCACAGAACAAAGTATATCCAGTGGTTGGTCCTAATTCCATGAAAACCTTTGTCCCCACCCATCATTGCTCATCTTTCCAATTTTGGAGAGTCAAAGGTTCTAAACTATCAACCAATCCATCTCATATTCCTTCATGCATGACACCATATAATCCATTCATGATATCCAATTCTCACATTGATCATGTGTTGGAAGCTACCCTTCAACATAAGGATTCTGAAGACACTTTATCACGATGTGCACACATAGACAAGGTCAATTTCAGTACCAGTAAGGAAAATTAGAGTTCTTCAAGGTTGCACCCAAGTGCTCGTATCTTCGCAAAGTAGCTTCTTCAAGGAGGATACCACTACACATTATGACAGTGGCCTCTACATCAGTACCATTAGGTGGTTCATCATGAGGGTAAAATTTCAAAAAGATTAAAAAAAATAAAAAAAAGCAAAAAATTAAGAAAATAGTAAAAATAAAAATTGTCCTCTAGTGAAAACCACTATGGTTACGCTTTGGACAAGTACTATGATGAAAACTTGGCAAATAGGCATCATGAGTAGAATCGAGCGTCTATATGATCCTTCTCATACAAAAGCATCTCATCCTTGTCATGATAAATCCAATGTTCCCTCCATCCATCCAATTCAACTTTATCCAGATATCCCACTTTATCTTGATCTTGACAAAGATTCGCGTATACTTCAACTCTACTCATGGAAATTTTTTTGATAGGCTCTTTACAATTTTATCTTGTGAATTCCCATAGCCCATATCTAGCATGATAAAACTCTGTTGAAACTCTTCACATATACATTACCTATCTTGGTTATCCATTGCACTATGAAGCATTGCTAGACATTGGGGGCAGGTTATTGCACTCTTGTTTTCAAATAACTCTTGATCCATGTCTTATATCTCACAACATGACATCAACATCATGATCTAGGTATCGTTTGCCTCAAAATCTCTCAAAAATCTTGAAAACATTCATAAAATCTTCATAAAAAAATATAAAAACATCCAAAAACCTGTACAACTAAAATCCAAAAACATTCAAAAATTGTAAAGTCAAAATCCAAAACATCTGAAACACATCAAAAACCCTAAAAAGGTCTGTGTGATCAATTTTAGAAGTGTATCAAATGTATATTAAACAAATCAAAACACACCGATAGAACATTAAATCAAAACAAAAAACTAAAATAACATAAATGCAAACTTAGTGTTCCGTCGTTGATGTCGTTCTATCATCCTCTATCTCCAGTGTTTTTGTCGATTCCAGCTAGCTCTTAGATCTTGGGCTAGGCTCAACAAACAGTCTTCCTAGAGAACGAGATTAAAGATGAATGCATGCTATGCTAAGATATGATTATGTTGATACTAGACATGATTAATAAAATGAAAGATTATGAAATTGATAAAAACTAAAGATGATAAAAACAATGCTAGAATGCTAGAATGTTATAATGCTAGAATGTAATTAAATTCTAGTGCCTGTGCGTTGTAAGTTGTAGGTGTAACCAATGCTTGGATTTTTAGGGATATTTATAGAGTTTCTGAAGGATTCTAATTGGATGAGGTGATCAATGGCTGTGAAAATTCATGGTAGATCGAACGGTCGAAGATGGATGAGACTGGAGAGAAAAATAGAAGAAAACATAAAGCAAGCTTTGTTTCCTCTTTCGAAGAAGAGATAAGATGAGATGATAAAGATGAATTGTAAAAATCATCTTTTTATAAGATTATGGAAAGATTTCAAAGATAAATAATGAATTATAAAATTCAATTATTTATTTATTGGTGACATGGAAGATTTTTCTTAATCAAATAAGATATTCAATTAAGATTTGGATAATAATAAAAGATTTCATAATTAAATAAAATATTTAATTATGATTTGAAAAGATATGAAAGATATTTAATTAAAATTTTAGGAAATGACATGTAAATGAAATTAATTAAATAAAATATTTAATTAATTAGAAGAAAGATTTGAATAGGAGAAAGGAAATTAAATTCAATTAAGTCAAGGATTTAATTAAACTTAAATGTGATAATTAATTTAAATAAACAATGATATTTATTTAATTAATTAAGTGGACTTAAGAAAGTGGTAATTAAATAAAATGAATTTATTTAATTAAAGTGGAAGAATAAAGTGAATGAACAATATAATTAAATTAATTATATTTAATCATATGTAGAAGACTTCAGAGAAATTAATTAAATAATAAATATTTAATTAAATGCTAGGATTAATTTAGACATGACCAATTTTATGCATATACATTTTGCCCCTCTTTGAAGTGATGTGTGAAACGTATTGCTTCAAAGAAAATATTCCTGCTTTTAAAATTTGCCGCATTTGATTTTTCCCCCTGATTGGAAAACTTTTTAACTGATATGCCCCTGATCTGACTCTGATATGTTTCCGTTTAATGATGATGTTGTTGATATTAATGATGCCCGCTCGGGAGATAAATCACTGATGATGAAAAAAAACGTTGATGAGAAAACATTCGAATGATAAAAGGGATGCAGTGATTTGGCTCCCGATAATTGATGAAAAAGATGCCCCAATTGAAAAAAAAAAATGCCATCAAAAACCCACTTTGGTTGACCCTTAAAAGGTAAAAAGGTAAAAAGGTAAGTCATTTTCACTTGTTGACTTTTAGAAACCTTGTGCTCTGACGGTGACTTCGCGTGATGGAGATCCCTTATCACCAACATAGATTCAAGCGGTCCCGCCGATATCAGCGACCAGCTGTGTATGGACCACCGGTGAGTCAATTCAGACCTTTTTGCGTCAAAATTTTTCATTTTGAATCAATTTGTGAATGATTTTAGTGCGGTTTTAAGTTTTAACTTGCCGTTTTAGCACTTTTAGAATTTAGAATAGCGCATTCGAGTTTTTTTTTAGTGCATATAGGTCATAAAGTAGTGCTTTTAGGTTTTTGATAGAATAGCGCATTCGAAAAATAAAGTAGCGCATCTAGGTTGCAAGTAATAAATTTGGTACAGTAGTGCATATGGCAAACAAATTAGCGCATTGAGTAGATGAAACAACGCATTTGATAGGTAAAGTAGCGCATCTAGGGAAATGGCGCATACAGGATTTGGTTTAGCGCTTTTAGACCACAGAATGGCGCATCTGGGGTTTTAGCGCATATGGGGGAAACTGTAGCGCATTTAGGGTTTTGGCGCTTTTAGGCGACAGAGTAGCGCTTTTTAGGAAAATTTAGACAAAATGTTGTTCTGATGAAAATAATGATGAATTATTGCTTCCTTGGTCAATAGATAGTAAAATTGTCATGCCATCATGTTGAGAAATTGAGAAATTTGCTTCCCGAAATAGAAAATAAAGAGTAGATAGCCGATAACTTTGTTTCCAAAAGAATGAAAAACAAAGAGTAGATGATTGATATGAATTCTGATAAATTTGTTTTCCTGCGATAGAAAACAAATAGTAAATGATGATAGAGTAGATTGATTTGATGTGCAGATAGATAGATTTTGTATTGATGGCCTGATATGTTTTCTTGAGATAAAATACTTGATATGGGTCACATGATATGATATTTGATATGAGTCTGATTTGTGTCTCATGATTGATATGGATCTTTTGATATGAATTTGATTGAGGTAGATAGATTGCTTTGATATGAGTCGATGATATGAGTCTAATTGATTGTCATTGTGATGACCAAAAATAGGAGGTTTTCAAAAACCTCCAGATTAGAGAGTGCTTCCCTACGGGTTGGGATAGGATTCGAGATTTGACACTTGGCGATGTGCAGTTGATAGTGAGTTGTGAGTTGGGATCTTTGTTGTGTATGCCTCTTATTCGAGTCAATAGGGGATTGTTGACCATGTTAGCAGAGAGCTGGCATTTAGAGCATAACACTTTTCATTTGCCAACTGGTGAGCTGACAGTGACCCCAAAGGATGTATACAGGATTTTGGGGATCCCAGTGGTAGGTTCCCTTGTGTTCTATGATCACAAGGAGTTGGGTGGGATAGATGCCCTCAGGAGAGTGTTCGGAGACACACATATAGCAGGGTATTGGGTGTCGTGGGAAAACTTCAGAGGATATCTGACCTTACCTGTAGTGTTGGGTGCTTTCATTGGAGGTCTCCTTTGTCTGGATCGCTGGTCAAAGGGGCTATTAGTTGGATGGGGGAGGATCATCGAGCAGATGACAAGTCAGCAGAGGAGATATGCCTGGGGGAGCTACATGCTAGCTCATTTGTATCATGACCTACATTAGGTGGTATATAGAGGATCATCCAGTTTATTGTGTGGTGTGACTCTGCTCCAAATTTGGGCATGGGAGCATATTGCTGTTACTAGACCACTATGTCAGAGAGTGAGGCCGCTAGGCAGGCCATATGCATATGCCTATTCATTTGCACTTGTCCAGCCCAAGCTGGGCAAGGTGGAGTATTGGAGATGGACTTTGGATGACATGGATACCGTGATATGGAGGCCCTATATTGATTGTGATGTTTGCGACATAGATCCCTTGGAGATGCCATTTGTAGGTATACCTTGATTTTTGATAGGCTGTACTCCATTTATTATAGAGATGTTTTTGGCCTTGCGAGTACAGAGATAGTTTGGTTTCACACAAGGGATGCTTCAAGGTGTGGCACACTACGGATAGTGAAAGGATGAGCCTGGATGGGGTCCTTGCATTGCTTACCAGGTTGCACATACTGAGTATATGGCATTACAACCTAAGGTATGGGATCCCAAACCTGATATTGTGGATGTCGGCATGTCAGAGGAGTATTCAGTTTACTATCACACACACCCATTTCTGCGATTTACATGTCCAGATGAGCTGGCACCCATTTTGGTGGCACCTCAGCCAGGAGTTGGGAGACAAGAGGATGTGGCAGGTGGTGAGCAAGTCACTGTTGGAGGAGAGGAGGAGGATAGTGGAGATGAGGAGGAGAGTGGAGAGGAGGAGAGCTTAGATGATGATAATGGAGATGATGGTGGAGATGGCAGATGAGAGGAGTAGAGGGCTGATATTGCGGGTAGTTCCTAGGGTATACGTAGGCCGAGGAGTGATACTGGCTGACAGACGGTGATCAGAGTCACCTCTTCAGTGCAGCAGGTGCAGATAGACACATTATAGGCCTAGGTTCAAACATTGTAGGGACAACAGGCATAGTTGCAGAGCCAGTTGGCTTAGGCTCAAGGTTTGGTAGCACAACTACAGACACAACTAGAACAAACACAAGCGTAGGCACATGTACAGGCAAAGATATAGGTACCTCCTCCTACTCCGGACCCATAGGTAGCCTGGTTGACAGTAGAGAGGGATTCTTTCAGACGACGGACAATGGAGGCAGAGGGTGTGGCACAAAGACTTATGGGAACTATTGAGAGTGCATCATTACAAGAGGCCATTGTAGAGGGGTTTGAGATGGCTAGGGAGGCTGAGTACTACCAAGTTCGATACGAGGAGTTGTGTCCTCCTGAGCGTAGAGAGCCATTCCCACGGTCCCACAATAGGACTAGGAGTAGATCACGGACAACGACATAGAGCAGAGGGGTTACAGGGCCTCGACGGGATCCCGATGCAGGGATGAGTGGAAGGCCATCATCCTCAAGACCAACTCCATTAGGGGGGTCCACCAGCCAAACTTGAGCTATTGATACAAGATTATTGATGTATCCAATTTTGTGGGGACATGTGTATTGTTTTTAATCATATCTCATGTATCTCTCTATACTGTTTAGTTTCATTGGACATTTGGACATTTGTATTTATTTTTGATGAGCGATGATATGCAGCGGTGATGGGTTTTGATGGTGTGTTTCCTTGATGTGATGATGATATGGATGTGTATTTATTTCTACATGATGTGATATGGATTTTGATATGCATGTTAATGATTCGATGACTAACATGATATGCAAGATGATTTATGATATGCTTATGATGATGATTTATGATATGCGTACTAATGATGTCATGTAGGTGGATGACCTATGTTGTGATTAATGAAAATATGCAATGGGATATTTGAAATGCTTGTAATGTGTTGGCAAATGATGTGTAAATGTAATGTATGTATGAAATTTTTGTTTTTGTATTTTTTCAAATGCAATAAATAATGATGATGTAATGGAAAATGGACGTTTATGTTTATGAGATGATTTCGTGGATTTGTTTATGGAAAATGATATGAAAATGATAAATGTATGCAAGGTAGGATAAATAAATGATATGAAAATGATAGATGAGTGCAATAATGGGATGAAATGTATGATGTAATGAAATGTAATGACATGGTGATAATAATGATAAGGAGATGAAATGATAATGATGATAAAAGGATAATGAAATGTTATGAAATGATAACTGTAATGATGATGAAATAATAAATGATAAATGATAATGATATGAATTGAGATAAAATGATAATGATAAAATGAAATGATATGAAATGATAATGTAGCAAAATGTAATGAAATGTTAATGTAATGAAATGATAATGCAATGAAATGATAGTGTAATGAAATGAATAATGTAATGAAATGATAGTGTAATGAAATGGTAATGTAATGAAATGATAGTGTAATGAAATGATAATGTAATGAAATGATAAAGCAATGATAATGACAAACTGATGATGAAATGATGAAGATAATAAATAAGATGAAAATGGAAATGATATGAAATGGAGAAATGAATGATAACTGAAAGGATCTAAATGACATGCAAATGAATGATATGAAACTATGATATGAAAATTACCAAATGAAATGAGAATGCATAATGATGGATAACTATATGATAAAGTACATAAATGATATGAAAATGAATGATAAATGATAAACTAGAGGATATGTATAGGACCTAGATGAAATGATAATGATTAATGAAATGAGGATGAAGATGAAAGATGATGGTGAAACAAATGTCTGAATGTCCTCCACAAATAGTCCAAAGAGACATGAAAGTCGTTGATGTTTTTGTTCAGCCTTTCAAAACTCTGATGCAAATCTAGTATGCATATATGTACATTGATCTAAATGAAATGTAACTAAATGAAACCAACCGTTTGTTGAGCCTTTTGTTAGCTTTCTTGAATCATCATAGAGCATTTTAAAATGTTGGAAGTATGTACAAGCATCAGAGGGGAAATTAGCACCAATGATGACCTAAGTACAACTTTCATGATTTTTGATATAGCAAGTGAACACAAGCATCGAGGTATAATTGAACCGAGATGACCTGAGCATTGCTTGCATAAATAGACAAAGACTAACTACCTTCTGATGTAAATGTGGAACTGTCATCAATGAAACATTGTAGAAATCATGTCTCGTGACATATTTGCACCAGAATGATAGTTAATCTCAAGACAACAGACAAAGAAAAATCATTCTCTTTCCTCGCCACTCTAGTTTAGTACATCATCGAGTATTCTCCAGAGAGATGATATCAAAAAATCAAACAACCATTGTTCAAAATATAATACTGCTATTCTAAACATTATTTAGATTTTAGATCATCCATATATTAGTCATGATATGGTATGTAGCTGAAAACTATTGTGCTATGGATCAATGATTGGATAGTTGTTCATAGGATTTGATTGTTTGTTTGCATGAGAGGATTCTATGTCATTGTCTAACTGTTTTGGTAGAACTTGAAAGTTGATTGTCCCCAATATGTCAATGTTTTCCCCCAGTATTGACACAACTTGTTGAAATGAATATGTACATTGATTAAGCCATGGTAAGATGTTATCACTCTAGGAAAATGATGACAATATGATGTTGGTATGGCCCTAAGATGTTGGAAAGATGCATGAAATGAAGGCTGAGAAGTTAAGTACGAAACATGAACTAATAGATGGAGAGCTACAAATAGCGTCTGTTTGCCAAATTTTCACTATTTGTTTTATTGCATTTTTTTATTTCTTTTCAATTTTTTTGTATTTTTCCTATCAATAGACTGCCTGTTGCCAGGTTTTCACCCTATGACGATTTTTTTGATTTTTTTTCAGGACATTTTCTGATTTTTATAGATTTTTTCAAGACTTTTTCTGTTGTTTAGTGCTTCTTCAAGACTTTTTCTATTATTTTTGTGATTTTTTAGGACTATTTCTGCCATTTTTGTGGTTTTTTCAAAACTTTTTCAAATTATGATGACTGCTTTAGACATAATATTTTTTTAGGTGCATGTTGTTGATAGGTTCGTCAAACAGGTCCCCTTCTGGTGTTGATAGCTTGTATGCTCCTGAACCGTATACGACCATGACCACGTAAGGACCCAACCAATTTGGTTCAAACTTGCCTTTCTTCTCTCTATCTTGCTGATTGCGTGGATTCTCCTTCAGAACAAGATCACCAACCTGAAAAGTACGTGGCTTGACTCTGTGATTATAGTTGCGAGACATCATCTGTTGATATGCTTTCAAATGATCAACTGCTCATTGTCTCTTCTCATCAAGGAGTTCCAGCTCTTGCAGTCGAGAAACTCTGTATTCATCATCCATTGTGAGACCTTTTAAGGATACCCTTAGTGATGGAATCTCAACCTCTAGTGGTAAAATGGCTTCTGCTCCATAGACAAGAGCAAATGGTGTTGCTCCTGTTGGCGTTCGAATGCCAGTTCTGTAGGCCTATAATGCAGGATTAAGCTGAACGTGCCAATCTTTCCCTGCATCATTCATAGTCTTTTTCAAAAAATTTAGTATTGTTTTGTTCGAGGCCTTTGCTTGGCCATTCCCTTGTGGATAGTAAGGTGTTGAATATATGTGCTGGATATGGAATCTTTCACAAAGTTCATCAACATCCTGATTCTTGAATGGTCGTCCATTATCTGTAATGATGGAGTTGGGAATGCCATACTAACAAATGAGATAGTTGAGTATGAACAATGAGATTTGTTTGTCGGTAACCTTAGTGAGAGGTACTGCCTCAATCCACTTGGTAAAATACTCTGTCACTGTGATGATGAATTTGTGTCTGTTCGATGATGAAGGATGAATTTTTCCAACTAAATATAACCCCCATTAAGAGAATGGCCAGGTTGGTGTAAATGGTTGAAGTTCTTGTGTAGGAGCATGAATGAGATTCCCATGAATTTGACATTTGGAGCACTTTTTCATGAAAGTGAATGATTCCCTTTCCATAGTTGGCCAGTAGTAACCCATTCGAATCAATTTCTTGGATAAGGTCAGTTCACTCGAATGAGTACCGCAAATGCCACCATGAACTTCTTGTAAATCCTTGTCAAATTCGTCACGTTCAAGACATCGAAGTAAAGTACCATCAAGACCACAACGATAAAGGGTGTCACCGATAAGAGTATAGCGAGAGGATTGGCGAATGAAATTGCGCTTTTGGTTATGGGATAAGTCAGGTGATAAGATGTCATCTTTTAGGTAGGCATAAATCTTACCATACCAAGGTGAATCAGATCCTACTAAGTGGCAAATGATTTGGCTTTCAGGTGTGTCATAGGCAGGTGCAAATTATTGTTCCACCAGAAATTCATAGTGAGCCTGATTTTCTGGGAGTTGTAGCAATGATGCGATCGTGGCCATGGCGTCAGCTGCTTTGTTATCAAGTATTGGAATCTGTATGAACTTGATATCTATGAAGTACTTCTTGAAATCGTCAACCATCTTCTTATATGGCAACAATTTGTCATCTTTAGTTTGATAATCATCATTGATCTGATTTATGACTAACTGTGAGTCACCATAAACTTGTAGTTCTATAATCCTCCATTCCAATGCTATCTTGAGTCTAGTGATTAAAGCTTCATATTCGGCTATGTTATTAGTGCATGGAAACATTAGCCAATATGACCAAGGAATGGTATTTCCTTGAGGGGTGACAAAGAGTATGCCTGCCCCCAATTCGTGTTGAGTGAAAGAACCATCAAAGTATAAAGACCAAGGTTGCTTCGATTATGCCGTGAAGACATCAACATCTGAAAATTTAATGTGCATGGGATGCTCTGCTTGTAGTGGTGCTTCAACTAGTTGATCATTGATAACTTGTCCTTTGATTGCTTTGCGATCAACATAATGAATGTCAAACTCGCTTAAGATCATAACCCATTTTGCTAGTCGTCCTGTCAATGTAGCTTTGCTTAACAAATACTTGAGTGGATTAATCTTTGCAACAAGATTGATTGTATGAGTTAACATGTAGCGTCAAAACTTCAATGATGTAAAGACTACTGTGAGGCAAGCCTTTTCGATAAAAGTGTAGTTGAGTTCATGACCTATAAGTGTTTGACTTATGTAATAAATTGCACTTTCTTTTCTTGTAGAGTCCTCTTGTGCTAATAATGCCCCTAAAGATGTCTCTGTTGCGACAATATATAAGATTAGAGGTTTGTTTGGATTTGGTGGTACTAGAACTGGTGGGTTCATCAGGTACTGCTTGATCTATTGAAAGGCCAATTCACACTTATCATCCCATATGAAAGGAACATTTTTATGAAATAGATGCGTGAAAGGTAGGCTTTTATCTACTAGTTGTGCAATGAATCTTCATATAGATTGAAGTCATCCCTGTAAGGACCTCAACTAACTGATATTCCTTGGTGGAGGCATTTCCATGATTGCTTGCACCTTGGAAGGATCTACTTCAATTCCTTTTGTTGATACTATGTATCCTGAGAGTTTTCTAGATGTGACCCCAAAAACACATTTCTTGGGGTTGAGGTGAACTTTGAAATTTTCCAACCTCGCAAAATTTTTGGATAATACTTCAAGATGTCCTTCTCTTGTGTATGACTTTGCCAATATATCATCTACATAATATTCCATGAATGTGTGCATCATGTCATGAAAGATTGTAGTCATAGCTCTTTGGTAAGTAGCCCTGACGTTCTTCAGACCAAAAGGCATGACATTCCAATAGTAAGTCCCCCATGGACATATGAAAGTTGTTTTGTCCTGGTCTTTAGGTGCAATCTTGATTTGGTTATAACCATAAAAACCATCCATTAGTGAATACACGGAATGGCCAGCTATTAGATCAACTATAGTATTGATTTGATCGTTGTTTTCGAAGAATGATAGCCTAATTTAGGATCACTAAAGGATTTGACTGGGATGTGTTGAATATTCAATAGAAGGTTGTGGTAGATAATCGAACTCAAGAGGATGACTGTGATTGTGTCATTGAGATAGAGCTCTTCTTTGGAAATATGCTTGTGAATATAAAGGCTCTATAGCGTACTTGTCAGTAAACCCCCTAGCAAAATCTTGGTATCTATGGAGAAACTTACAATAGTGGAGCAAGACATTTCAACTCTTATACAAAAACTTTCTACATTGCAAGGTTTTCTTGTAACCTAAATTTGTTTCTTAGGTTTCTTGATCCTATTGACAATCGATTTCTTGACAAATTTGGTTGATTTCCACTCTCTAAGCATGGGATAAATGTCAATATGCTATTAGACCAAAGATGTTATAAACTCAGATCTGTCAAAAGGAACAATTCTGGAAAAGTGACAGATGCGCTATTCTGTACCCTGTATGCGCTGCAGAAACAGGTATATGCGCCAGAGAAATAGTCAAATGCACTACAACAGACCTTAGATGTGCTACTCTGTGTGCTATATGTGCTACGAAAAAAAATGTTTTGACAGTGACATAAACTATTTGTAGGATATTCAGTCTATGCGCTAAAACAGACCCTAAAAGCGCTGAACTAGCCAGTGAATGTGCTAGAACAGACCCTATATGTGCTACTTTGTGTCCTATATGTGCTAAAATAGTTTTCCCAAAGCAGTTTTCAAACAGTTTTGAACAGTTTTCAGCTGAAATTTTGCATGTTCATTTTGGATGATCCTTTGTCTGAATTAATGTGATTGAAGACACAACAAACACTCTAAAAATAGTTGTTTTTAAGCCCTATGCTAAAAATCAAGTGTATGTTCAAAAATGTTTTTCAAAAAGTGTTTTCACAGGTTTCACACATAACAGACAATTCAGGCAGACTCACTATTAGTACTCAAGTGGGTCATCATAATAACCACAACCCACATCTTAGAACTGCGTCGACTCACACAGCCATGTCACCCCCGAAGGGGCGCTCGTGTTTTTGTCTTTTCCAGGCGCATACTCAAAGTGACAGAAGTGGATACCAGATCCCCTGAGCAAATGGTCCTTGGCAGTTATATGGTGAGTGTCTTGGGGGCAGATTCTTCCCTCCCCTTGCACTATGATTATTATGATGTTCAGAAACTGACTTCGGCTGGCTACTACACTAGGTTCTTAGTAAGGGTTTCCGTTTGGTGCGACAATAATAAACTCCCTCAGGAGACCTCCCAACCTTTAGAACAAAGGCTTTGGGGATGGTTATCTTGCACACTACCGGAAAAAGTGGGTTTCCCCAGATTCACTTTAAATTTTATAGTGGGGTGGAATAGCCTGGCTTTGGCTTGAACCCACTTGAGTCATTCCTCTTGGGTGAATACTTTTTCCCACAAGAGCAGGCCCTCTAAAGGATGTAATAAACCATTGAAATTGCATGAATGTAAAAGGAAAGTTTGGTATTTTGGTCACCCAGTTAAGGGGAGAGCATAGACCTATTGCCACAAACACAGTAGACAATGTTCTTTTTAAAACCCAAATCACAATGATCTAATCTATGTGAAGATGTTGCTTCACGAAAACAAGTTGTTCAATTTTAACTAAAAAAATCATTGTGTGGTGACTATCCTAGATTGCTTCTTTTTAAAAAACTAGATGTGACTATCCTAGATTGGTTCTTTTGAAATCAGAAAAGGTTCTGTCTACGGAAGGCATCAGACTTAGAACCTTGTTTAGTTACAACCTGCATGCACTAAAAGATCACTTATATGCGCCACAAAAACAAGTAAATGCTCTAAAATAGATCCTATAAGCATTGCAGAAAGTCCTAAATACACCAAAAGAACTCCTAAATGTGTTAGAAGAAAATGCAGCAAATTTTTTACAAAATTTTTAGTAAACTGAGCTGAGTATATGCGCCATTATGTTCCTTATAAGCACTGTTCTATTCTCTAAATGCATCAAAACAGTTCCTGGATGCACCGAAATACCTGCAAAAGTGCCGAAAGAAACCCTGTATGCGCTACAGAAACCCGTAGATGTGCTAAAACGAAATTTTTTGCTAAAAAATCTGAATTCCAGCACACAAAATCCTATCAAAAAACCTACAAATAGATGTTAAAAATGAGGAAAAATTCTAGAAATGTGTGATCAAGTTTAGAAGTGTATCAAATGTATATTAAACAAATCAAAACACACCGATATAACATTAAATCAAAATAGAAAACTAAAATAACAAAAATGCAAACTCAGTGTTCCATCGTTGATGTCGTTCTATCATCCTCTATCTCCAGTGTTTTTGTCGATTCTTGCTGGCTCTCAGATCTTGGGGTAGGCTCAACAAATAGTCTTTCTAGAGAATGAGATTAAAGATGAATGCATGCTATGCTAAGATATGATTATGCTGATGCTAGACATGATTAATAAAATGAAAGATTATGAAATTGATAAAAATTAAAGATGATAAAAACAATGCTAGAATGTTAGAATGCTAGAATGCTATAATGCTATAATGTTAGAATGTAATTAAATTCTAGTGCACGTGTGTTGTAAGTTGTAGGTGTAACCAATGCTTGGATTTGCAGGGATATTTATAGAGTTTTCAAAGGATTCTAATTGGCTGAGGTGATCAATGGCTGTGAAAATTCCTGGCAGATTGAATGGTCGAAGATGGATGAGACTGGAGAGAAAAATAGAAGAAAACATAAAGCAAGCTTTGTTTCCTCTTTCAAAGAAGAGATAAGATGAGATGATAAAGATGAATTGTAAAAATAATCTTTTTGTAAGATTATGGAAAGATTTCGAAGACAAATAATGAATTATAAATTCAATTATTTATTTATTGGTGACATGGAAGATTTTTCTTAATCAAATAAGATATTCATTTAAGATTTGGATAATAATAAAAAATTTCATAATTAAATAAATTTTTTAATTATGATTTGAAAAGATATGAAAGATATTTAATTAAACTTTTAGGAAATGACATGTAAATGAAATTAATTAAATAAAATATTTAATTAATTAGAAGAAAGATTTGAATAGGAGAAAGGAAATTAAATTCAATTAAATCAAGGATTTAATTAAACTTAAATGTGATAATTAATTTAAATAAACAATGATATTTATTTAATTAATTAAGTGGACTTAAGAAAGTAGTAATTAAATAAAATGAATTTATTTAATTAAAGTGGAAGAATAAAGTGAATGAACAATATAATTAAATTAATTAAATTTAATCATATGTAGAAGACTTTAGAGAAATTAATTAAATAATAAATATTTAATTAAATGCTAGGATTAATTTAGACATGACCAATTTTATGCATATACAAGGTGAAAACATAAAAAATCCAAAAATAGTATCCTGTCGAACTACGTGTCTTTGAGCTTGAATGTAGGCAAGGTCATCATTGATGTGCCCCCGAGACACCCTAGGTTAGTCCTTTAGGAGTTTGTCATAATAAACTACCATTCCATCAACTGTTCATATCTCATCTTCAATAAGTCATGTCGTTCAAACTACATGGTCTCTGCGTGTATAACGTAAGCAAGGCTCGTCTTTGATAAGCCCTTGAGGCCCCTAAGATAGGTCTTTTAGGTTAGGTTCTTGGTCAAAACTCAGAAAATCCCTAAACATTTGTAAAATATCAAAAAACACCAAAAACATTTGAAAAAGTAAAAATCCAAAACATTCAAATATCAAAAAAGCACAAAACATTGGAAAACATTCAAAAAACCTAAACATCAAATATCCTTGAAAAAACCTAAATAGCATCAAATAACCGAAAACCAAAACATTCACATAAACTTTCAAAAAGACCAAAAACAACCTTAAAACATTTTTAAAATACCAAAAACATTGAAAATATCCAGAAAATGCAAAACCACCCATCCCATCTCACTTTCACCCACAATAAAATTCCATTCATAATAATCAATCACCATCTTCAACCTTTGGAAAAAAAATAAGAAAGCAAGTATCACAAGTTGTAAAGTGAGAAACCAAGTGTCAAAATATATAGTCTAGATCATAGGTAAACGTGTCAGTGGAGTTTGTATCAACGACTTATCATAAATCTTATCCTAATCAAACCACCTGATCAACATGTCCTAGGATGAATCCTTCCTACAATGGACATCGACATCAGAAATCACCTTAGCTAAATTTAACTAGCAAGAGATATAGATAACACTAACTGTTTGTCTTTGATTTGTTCTTATGATTTATCTTAATGACCCATTCCGAGGACCTCTCGATGATGTCTCAATGATTTAGAGAGAAAGGAATGGGGCATCGATCATTATTTTTTGTTTGTTGTGCTTTTGGATATTCTTGTAAAATAATCTTGGCACATACTTGCTTAGTTGTGTGTAGGGAGGTTATTTGGAGTAGGTTTTTGACTATTGCATACGCTTTGGTCCGATATATTTTGAGCTACTAAACTACATTTCGATGAGGTTTTCGTATGTCAATATGTGAATAGGAACTATCCTATCTATTTGCAAATTCAAAGTCCATTACACTAGATACAACACCATCCTGGTTATTACTTTTATGCATTGTTTCTGTATGTTATATCAAAAATAAGGAATGACGGAAATCCCAATCCCAAGATATGAGAAAATCATCATCATCATGCATGTCTCATCACCATAATCTAATAAAGTCTTGGTGGATCAAGGACTTGTTGGACTTTTGAATCAATCTCAAAATCGATGGTTAATCAATATCCATTTCATTCTTCTACTTCTATCCATCTTATCTTCTTATTCTTCTATCTCTACTAACATTTCTATCCAAGCATCAACTCTATGTGATCTACATCAAAATATACATTAGGCTACCCATAGCCGATGACTGTTTATACATCATGAAATCTATGTACATAAATACCTAAGCTATCACAATAACAATCCCTCTTTCGTTGGGGCACAGTGGAGCATCGATATCATCTTCAACTCAATAAACAACAAAGTTGCAACTCTTTGATTCAATGTCTAATTTTCACCTATCGTGAGCCCGATCGGAGCATTTTATTCTCCAATCGATCTCTCGAGGGGGAAACCAACCATCTTTCGATCATATTGATATCAAATTATCTAATGAATTTTGTTCATAGCCTCATTAGCAAATCTGGATCAATTTATCAAATCATTCATCATTGGGATATATCTTTCCCTATCAATCCTTGTGTTGTTCATATCTTGACAACACTATCCTTGCATTGTTGTGAACACTAGCCTTTTTTATCTTAACCCTTCATTTCTCATTTGCTTTCCTATAAATAGGTCACTATTTGGAGACAAATGGATCCATCTTTTAACATCAAACTTATTCTGTTAAAATCACTTTCACTTGCACTCATATTTAGCACTTATTTAACTTAATTTACTTGCATCATTAGCTTAAAGCATCCATTAATGGCTTCCATGATAACATAGGTGCATACATTTAGCATATTTTGTAATTAGAATTTTAATCTTTTGAAGCTTGCATACATTTAGAATAGCTTTGCATACACCCATATCATTCATCCTTGCATATATCATGTTAATTTAGTATGTAAATCATGTTTTATCATATATCTCTCATGGTTTCATTAGTTTTCTTGAATAAAACTAATTGAAACAAGCTCATTATCTAAGGGATTGGGAAAGGGTCGCCATTCCACATCAATGCGACACCACTCCCCCAATAGGATAAGTTTCAATATCTTAGATTAGAGGTTTTTCAAGCTTTCATGATTTAGAATGTTAGTTTTAATGGCTTCTTTGTATTTGTTTACAATGAATGATCTTATTGGGATTGATGCTTAGTGAGTTAAATATGCTTCAAATTTTTATGGAGCGGGTGTAGTTAACCTATAGTAATGACATTGGTCATAGTAAGTTACCATTTAAGTGTTCAATTTTGGAAAGATAGGTCATTATGATTCTAAATTTCCAATCGAAGTTGCAAATGAAAAACATAAGGATCATAAAGGAAAATTTATCAAGAAGAGTTATTATGTTGAAAAAGATAGTGGTGTATCTGGTGATGAGGAATCAGACTATCTTGATGATGATAGTGGTGAATGCTTGTTCATGGCTCTAAATGCTGGAACTAATTCTACTAATTTTGAAAGATGTGTGAAGGAAAGTGCTCTAGAAATAGGTCACAACATTGAAGGAACTATGGTGATTAATTTTCATGCAAGAGAGGAGAGGAACTATTGGATAATTGATAGTGGATGCTCAAATCATATGATTGGTGGTAAGAGTAAGTTTGTTAAACCTCAGAAGTATGATAGTGGTGTTGTTGAGTTTGGTGATGATACATCTATTATGATATGTGGAAAAAGTTTAATTAGTTTTGATGGAAAGTATAAAACATATGACGTTCTTTATGTCAAGGGTCTTTAGTATAATCTTCTTAGTGTAGGACAGATGTGTAGCAGAGGATACAATTTGGTGTTTCAAGATTATGGTTGTGAAATTAGAAAAGGTAACTTTGGTACTTTGGTTGCTATAGGAACAAGGATAGAAGGTAATGTTTATCATATCAAAGGTGGTGGTGTTAAGTGCTTTATGTCTCAAATCAATAAAAGTTGGCTATGGCTTAAAAGAATGGGTCACATCAATTTTGATAGCCTAGTGAAGATCAATTCTATTAATGCTATGAGATATCTTCCAAAGATTACAAATTCTATCAATGCAATCTGCAAGGAATATCAGTTTGGAAAGCAGACAAAGAAGAGGTTCAATATTAAAGAATATTCTACTGCAAGACCTTTGGAGTTGGTGCATACAAATCTATGTGGACCTACCAAAATAAGAAGCTCTCATGGTGATAGGTATTTTATGTTGTTGATTAATGATTATTTTAGAATGACTTGGGTGACATTTCTCAAAGAAAAATCAAAAGCTCTAGATAAGTTTAAAGCTTTTAAATCTATGGTTGAGAATAAAATGAATCTAAAAAATCAAGTGATTAAGGTCTGATAGAGGTGGTGAGTTTACTTCAAATGAGTTTAATAGATTTTGTGAAGATCATGGAATTAAGAGAAAACTATCAATTCCTAGGACTCCTCAGAAAAATGGAGTTTTGGAGAGGAAGAACAAGATAATTCAAGAAGCTGCAATAACTATGATGAATGAAGCAAGTCTACCGAATGTCTATTGGAGAGAAGCAATTCACATTGCAGTATACATACTTAATAAAGGACAAGAAAGAGTGAACAACTCAAAGACTCCCTATGAGTTATGGTATGGAAAAAATCCTACTATGAAATATTTTAGAGTGTTTGGAAGCAAATACTATATTATAAGAGATGAAGAAAACTTAGGAAAGTTTGATGCAAGATCTGATGAAGGAATCTTCCTTGGATAATCTACAAAGAGAAAATCTTATCGGTGCTATAATAAAATGTTGAAGAATATTGTTGAAAGTGCAAGTGTCAAATTAGATGAAGAACCACATCAGATTTTTGTGTTGATAGAATGATATGAATTTGATGAACCCCCTTGCAGTGAAGAAGAGAAAGAAGAAGAGAAAGAAAAAAAGATCCCTAAGACTTCAAAGTATGTGTAGAAGAAACACTCTCAAGATCAAATCATTGGAGATAAGAGAAAAGGAGTGTTGACAAGAAGAAAAACTTCTTTGATAGAGGAACATGTAAACTTTTTTTTACTTTTAGAAGTAGAACCTAATAAGTAATTGAGGCATACAAAGATGAGAATTAGATCAAGGCTATGAAAGAATAGTTGGAATAGATTGAGAAGAATCAAACTTGGGAATTGGTCCCAAGACCTATAAACAAGAATGTGATAGGAACTAAATGGGTTTTCAAGAACAAACTGAATGGGGATGGAAAATTTATCAAAAACAAGGCTAGACTTGTGTGTAAGGGCTACTCATAAATGGAAGGAATAGATTTTGTAGAGACTTTTTCTCTAGTGGAAAGGATGGAAGCTATTAGGATGCTTTTGGCTTTCGCAACACATAAAGACTTCAAGGTATATCATATGGATATCAAGTTTGTATTCTTGAATGGTGAGTTAGAAGAAGAGGTGTATATTGAACAACAAGAAGGTTTTCAATTATCAAATGATGCTAATATGGTTTGCAGGTTTAAGAAAGCATTCTATGGACTCAAACAAGCTCCTAAATCTTGGTATGCAAGATTGGATAAGTACTTGTTGCAGCAAGAATTCAAAAAGGGTACTGTAGATAACAACCTTTACTTCAAGGTTGAGGGAGAAAAAATCTTGATTTTGGTAGTGTATGTTGATGAAATTATCTTTGGAGGAAATGAAGGTATGTGCAAGATGTTGCAAATGAGATGCAAAAAGAGTTTGAGATGTCAATGTGTGGAGAGATGAATTTCTTCCTTATATTACAAATTAGTCAATTAGAAAAAGGTATTTTCATTTCACAATCAAAGTATGTCAAGGAAATGTTGAAGAAGTTTGAAATGGAGGATTCTAAACTAGTACGTACTCCCATGGTTATTGGTTGTAAGTTAAGAGAAAATGATGAATCTCCTAAGGTTGATCAAATCAAGTAAAAATAAATGATTGGTGGGTTACTATATCTAACTTCTACTAGATTGGATATCTTGCATGCAATATGTCTTGTGGCAATATTTCAAGAAGATCCTAGAGAATCACACATTGTAGCAGTTAAAAGGATATTTAGATACTTGAAGGGCACTCTGAACTTTGGTTTATGGTATCCTAGGGATACTAGTTTCTCTTTGAGTGCATATAAAAATTTAGATTAGGAAGGTTGTATAGATGATATAAAAAATACAATTGGAGGTGCTTTCTTTCTTCAAATTAGGTTGGTTTCTTGGTTGAGTAAGAAGAAGGATTCAGTGTTAGTATCTATTGCAAAGGCATAATATATTGTAGTAGCATCATGCTATACATAGGTTTTGTGGATGAAGTAGATATTGAAGGACATTAGAGTGTCATATGATGAAACTATTTATATCTTGTGTGATAATACAAGTGCTATCAATATCTCAAAGAATTCAGTAATGCATTCAAGAAAAAAACATATCTCTATCTAGTATCACTTTCTAGGAGAAAAAGTTACATAGAATGAGGTGAAGTTGGAGTATGTACCTACAAAGGATCAAGTTGTAGATAGTTTTACAAAGGCTCTTCCTAAGGATACATTTGAGTATCTCTGTTAGAAGTTAGGGGTTATTGCCCCTTCTTTCAACTAGATGCATAAGTTCCAGGAAGCATTTCAAGATACATTCTTGGTCCTAGATTGATGATGAAGGCTAGCTCTCAGGGGGAGCATATATTGTGCCCCTAAGGGGAAGAGAACTGAAATATAATGAGTAGTGAAGAATGAGTAGTGTAGTGTGTGTAGTAGTGAGAATCATATGGAGAAGAGTAGTGGAGAGAGAGTAGTTGCTTGTTGGTGTTGCCTAAAGAGAAATGTGCAAGTGTTGTCAAAGGGAAATATGTTTCCCTTTTCCATTGATGTCAAAGGGGAGAGATAAAGTCTGTAAAATATAGAGGGAGAGTGATGTCTAAAAAAAGTCTTCAAGATAGGGGAGATAATACAAAGGGGGAGAGAATAGCATTTGAAAGACATAAGAAAAAAAAGTGTAAGAGATGCCCTAATAAGGGGGAGTGTTTCTTGATGTACAGTTGTGCTTGTTGATGATAGTTTCTTTTGTTGTTGATATTTTTTAGAGTTGGTGTTGCTATCAATGATAAAGGGGGAGATTGTTGCAAGTATATTGTAGGTGTTGTTATTGATGTCAATAGTTGGTCATTCATGTCAACAGTATGGAGATTGTTAGTATTGTAGATGGGGATATTTTTTGTGTTGTAAATATTGTGTTGGTGTTGTTGATGCAGCTAGTTCACTTGGTTTCCAAGTACTTTTGAGAAAATTTGAATAAAAGAGTGTGTAGTGTGATAGATGTGTGTTCAATGTTGTGTTCCAAATTTCTTCATGGTTGAAGATATGCTTGTGTAGTTTGGACATGTTAATCAGAGTTGTTTAGAGGTTTTTTATCTAGAGTTTCAGGTTCTAGATTGTGCAATAGTGGAAGTTGTGTTTAATAGTGTGTTTACCCATGAAGATGGTTGTTTGGGAGAAATGAGATTGCTCCACATTTCTCCACATTGTTGTTTCCTATCTTGTGGATTTGGGAACATGATTATGTTGTCTATATCTACTTTCCCTTGGAGTGTTGAGTGATGATTTGCTTCACAAGCTTGTATTCATAAGTTGTGTTATGTGGCAATGTGTCTAGTTGCAAAAAATGAATGTGTTCTTCAGTTTTAGGTGGTTGCAGTAATGGTGTTGGATATTTTGATGATGTGGAATATTTTGGAATGTTGTGGAGTTTTTCTATGTGGTCCACATGGTGTTTTTAGACTTGGAGAGGTGTTCATGTGGTTGCTTATTAGTGTTAGTAAAGGTTTGGCCGACCTAGTGCGCTAGTGCTATTTGTGGAAGCGTGGTGATGCATGTTGGTGTAGATTTAGGTCCTATTTAACCCCCTGGTGCGGTATTAATTCACTTATAATTTCCATCGTAGAGGTGTTTAGTGCCGACTTATTTTGGTGTTGCGCATCTGAGGTGCATACATATCATTGAGGCCGACCTTAAGGAGTTGTTTGAGGTTATAGATGGTATAAATGCAAGATGAAGTTTGTGTTGAGTAGTGTGGTGTGTGAGATGTGAATGTGATCAAGTGTGGTGATATGAGTGTGAGCTTAATGCCTATGACTCTAGATGCAGTGAGAAAAAAGTGTCTACATTTTTAGTGTGCTTGAAGTTGTTGGAGGTAATGAGCCAAAGGTTGCAGATGACATAGAGTTGCAGTGGTTGATCTTCCCATTTCTATGAGATAGTGAATCTCTTTATAACAATTTCCTCTATCTTCTTTCTTCTGGATAGTGAGTCCTTTGGGTAGCGAACCCTTGGCAATGAGCCTTTCTTCTTTTTTTGGTAGTGAGCCCTTGGCAATGAGCCTAATTGTATTCAGTGTTCCTATTCATATATATGTGAGCTAATCCTCACCGTGGTTTTTCCCTAATTAGGGTTTTCCACATAAATCTAGTGTTCTATTGTGTTTGGTTTTGTTTTTATTTCTATTTCACATGTTTACATTCTACTAATGCATAATGAGGGTTTAAATGAACATTTGATAAGGGTTTGAAAGTTAATGAGGGACTTAATGTTTAATATATGACTGATTCACCCCCCTTTCAATTTTCCTATGCATCTAACACAAATAACCCACCTCTTTGAGACCAAAAGCATAATTAGAAGGCTTAGCATAGAATTGGTGATCTTTGATAACTTGTATTGCTTGACCTATATGTTACAAATTTGCCTCACATGTCTTGCTATAAATCAATATATCATCAATGAACACTAATATAAATTTCCTCAAAGATTTATTAAATATAGAATTCATCAAAATTTGAAATATAGATGGAGCATTAGTAAAACCAAATGACATCACAATAAACTTGTGATAACCTAATCTAAGATCTATCTTTATAAAAAAAATTCTAATCAATTCATCTAATAGTTCATTCATGACTGGAACAAGAAAGTTATCTTTGCTAGTATACATGTTGAGCACTCTATAGTCTAGGCACATGTACCAAGTTTAATCCTTCTCACACACCATCACCATGAGTGAGGAGTAAGCACTCTAGGTATGCCTAATAAAACCCACCTCTAGCATCTCTTGAACAATATTTTTAATCTCATTTTGTGTATATATGGGTACTTGTATTTAGCCTAATGTTGGGTGGTTGGCTCCATGGAACTAGCTGTATGGTACAATCATGATCCCTCTTAGTAGGCAGTATTTTAGGCATATCTCCAAAAACCACTAAGTAATTATCTATATTTATAGTTTATAAATTTGGGTGAGTAGGAGCATTTGATTGATATGATACTAGTGAAAATAATTGGGAAAAAATCTATTAGCTCCTTTCTTAAGAAACTTTTACATCTAATGAGAGCTTTCCATCTATGAGGACTTCACACATAACCATCTTATATCCACTATCTTTCCTTTCAATTGAAATACCATGAAGAGCCCTTAAAATTCCATCTTAATTGTTCCTAAAGTAGTGAGCCACTATACTCCCAATACTACATCCACTGCACCCATAGGAATATAAAAATTTGGTAATCAAGTTGATACTCACCCATGGTTAATTTAATGCTATGAAATTTTCTTGAACAACTAACAACACCCCCATCTATAATTTGGACCTATAATTATAGAGTAGGATATATAAAATAATTTAAATGAGTAGCTAACTTCTTATTCATAAAGTTGTGAGTCCTTCCCAAGTTAATCAACACTATTACTCTCTCCTTCTTTAGGAAATCCATCACTTTAAGATTTTTTGGGGCACTAAATCTAGCAAGTGCATGGCAAGACATGATTGGATGAGTATCTCCAAATTCCTCTTCCATCTCATTTCCTTCATCTACTATCAATGTAGAATAAGTTATTTTTAACACATTTATGATCTCGACTATATTTTTTTATCAAAATTTAAACATAACCATTTTAAGATATTCTCTTCAATTTGTTATGGAGTTAATTTGGTAGACTGAGGAAATGATTATTTTGAAAATCCCATCCCTTATCCCATTAACCCCTTGTCTTATAGGAATTAAAAAATTCTCCTCTACCTTGTGTTCTAGGATAAAAGAAAAATATATAATTAGTACTAAACATGTGTACCTCATGTTGGAAGCAATCCTTGAGACCACCCAAAAATAATTCATTTAAGTTTTGTAAGAGGGAAAGTGGAATTGGATGAAAAAACCAAGAATTCTTCAAGAGGGTTAAAAATCCAAAGACCCAAAACAAGAAATGATCAAACCCACTTACCAATTGAGATATAATGCAATTAAAGCTACGAAATCAACAAATAATGTTAGCATAAACCAATCTAAACAATTGAATTCACAACATGAACATAAACCTTGCATCCCATTTGAAGGAGAATATTGTTGATGGGTGTTGGATTTCTCAACGCTTAGCTTCTATTGTTCTTGCAAAGCTCAATTCATAGATGACCTAAATGATACAATGATATGATGAATGCTATCAAGATGATTGCTCAAAAATCAAATGGACATGACTTATCTACTCAAATTATAGGTGATAATTATGAAGGAATGAGGGTGATTTTATATATTTTCAAAAATTGAATGAAGGGTTGAGATTGCATCTCAATGCCCAAAAAGAAAGGTCAAGATTGCATCTTAACACCCACAAAGGAGAGTGAATCAAAAAAGATTGAGGATGAGATTAGTTATAACTTAAAATATTCCAGATTTGTAGGAAAATGGTTAGGATATTTCATGATCAAGGGTGGAAATTAGATCTCAAGATGAAGGGCTAGGAATGCTTGAGACAAGAAAAAGTCAAAGATATTTTTGAAAAGGAATATTCCTTTGGAATATGCTTTGTGGAGGGAAAATGAGCTCTTTAGAAAATAATATTCCATTGAATGTGATGAGGATTAAAGATATGATAATTAAATGATTAAAATTATTTGATTATAGGACATTAGAAGAAAAGCTAGATTAACCTAATCAAATAATTAAAAATTATTCAACTAGGGGGATAAAGGGGATAACTAGTAATGAAATGATGTATTAATTAAATAACACAAGATTATTTAATTAATAGAGAAAATTAGGGTTAAATGATGCAAATGATATTAAATGATATTAAAAGGAAATTATTAATACAAATGATGAAAATGCACTGATGATAATGAAAATGCTGCAAATGATGGAAAAATGTAGTTTTAGGATGTGTTATATGTGTTAGGCATTTTTACATGTATATTTTTTCCCCTCTTTGACACAATGTACTTATTGCATTGTTTCAAAGAAATTCAATACTCAAATCAATATTGAAAAAAAATAAAAGATGCCCCACTGTGCTCCATTGGATGATGGAAGAATGATAGGGCACTGGACTGCCCCCTCAAGAGGTCAACTAGAAAAATCATTTTTTAGGTCAGGCTCATGACAATGATCAGGACTAGTTCAAACACAAAGATGATGAAAAATTAGGCCCTAAGGGTCGCAAATAATGATCAGGATGAACTAGGGTGCTCAAAAGTTAACCTAAGAGGGTGGTCGTGAGCAAAAACCTAGGGTTTGGGGGCTTAAATAGGAAATTAGGGTTCAAAGTCTCCTCATTTGCACTTGTAGTCTTAATAAATTCTAGACCTTTGGAGATTTAGAGCTACAAATGTTCATTAATGATGGCTAGGATTCTAGGAGCTCCACACTACACAAACACAGTTAGACAATACTAGCAACTAGCCAACATAAGGGTTGCGGTACACAAATATCTAACTTACGCTTTTGCATTGATTTTGTTCATACATTTATTAGCCAAATGTAGAATAAACAAATGTGACAATCCTTAAGATTTTTGCACTTGGAGTGGGATGCTCACGTTTGTAGATTTTAGGATGCTTGTGCTTGCTTCAAGGCAACACTATTGCAATAAACCAATGTGTTTGCACTACTATGATGCCTTTGCACATTTGTGTTTGAAAAATGCAACCACACAGGCTAGATTTTTAGGGGTTTATCACTATTGCTTGGAAGTGACGCGATTGTAACAAAAACATGCTTGCTATTGAAAAAGGCTACACATTTGCAAAATTGTAGGCTCACATTTGCAAAAATGGTTTATCTAAAAAGATGCTCACTTTTTCTCAATTTGATTGCAAGCTTAGGTTTTTTATCATATTTTTAGCAAATTGGCTCTATGGGTTGAATGCTTGTAGGCCACACTTCATCCTTTATATGCACGAGAGTGCAAACCTTAGATTCTTGATAAACTAGCTCATATTCAAGATCTCAAGATTCAATTTCTTCAGGTAGTTGGACTAGATCATATTGCATATATTGTAGAGGTTTGTGCGCATAGGGTGATGATGAAAACAATCATAGAGAAATGGATATTAGAGACTGCCACATTTAACCTACCTACAAGTTTGTGTACCATTATATTGGAGTATGTTTGGAAAATTCTACATATTCCAATTCATGGATAACTCATGGACTACAATGTTGCCAAAGGAACTAAAGCTATGGAGAGGGTACTAGGCATGCAAAGGCTTGTTGTTGTGGATATTGGATTCACATATAGACCTGACTCCTTTCATAGGAGATGTAGACGAGATGGTGATTATATTTGTTGGATTGATTATAGGGCCACTAATGCTTGATAGGAAATCTTGGAAGTTTCTAGTTGGATGGGGGATATGCATAAAGAGCTTGATGGAGGAGGGGACCCGATATGCATGGGGACCATGCATCCTTACACACTTGCATCATGATATGCATCAAGTTTGCTACCGAGGTGGGACCAACATCTCTATCAATGTCATCTTGCTACATGTATGGGCTTGGGAGATGATTGCTATTACATAGCCTCTGTTGGAAGTGGATTCACTCTGAGAGGGGGGGTGAATCAGAGTGATATAATTTTTAAACTCTTGGATTTGAATGCACAACTTAAATTTTTGACCTTGAAACAATGTGGAAGTTTTAAGCAAACACATGAACACTTAGACTTTATAGTAAGATATGCAAGAGAACCAACTCATATTAAAAGCATCATGTAGCATTGTTCCATCAAATTGTGAACAACCATTTTTAGTCTTTTTGAAACATGACTTCAACTTTACACAATGCAGGTTTAACTTGCTTTAGGAAGGTTTTTAAACAACCTTAACTTGTCTTTTAAACAAACTAAAAATATCTGAGAAATGACTAATTAAGCACATTAACTTGAAATAGAATGAGTGACAAAAATAACATCACATAACACAAAGATTTCTTGAGTGGAAAAACCCTCTTGGGGTATAAAAAACCACTTGCAAACTGATCCTTTTATTCATTCAAAAGAGCACCAACTCTATTACAATGTGGAGCACAAATTCCCATAAACTTTCTGAAGCACCAACTTCATCAAACATTCAAGGTATTGCAACCCATCAGAACCTTATAACTGCAATAACTCTCTGTAGTTATAAAATTACAATAGGATACAAAATGATTTTGCAATAATGCTCAATTCAAAATAATCTCTGTAATACAACCAGAGATAAAAGTAATATGAGCCCACTTTTCCTCTTTATAGAATGATATTACAATAAACAATACTCTGTCCAGTCTATTTCATCTCATCACCATCACTAGTGTTTTTGCAAAGATATATATATATATATATATATATATATATATATATACAATTTTTGTAAAACAGTTATTCATCTTGTCAAAAACCCGTATCCAATAACCAAATTTTATGAACTGGTAAAAAATGTTGTTTGATCATGATACCCCTACGGGTTTAAAGAATAACCATAGATATATCAATGAATTGCCACTAAAAATGATAAAACCCTTGAGTAGACTCAAGTTAATGAAAAACATGATTAATCCTTTGAAAATTTATGATCTTCAACTTAATCATAAAAATAGTTACCTTTGAAGCCAACACAAAACTTTCAAACTAAAAACAAAAATACCTGTCAAGGCGGCCAAACTTTTACCAGCTGATTGTGCAAACTTCTTATAACTTCCTCACTTAAACTCTTCCAACTTTCAGCTTGAAAACCAGCTGTAAACCGTGATCTCAAATCCTCCATGGCAGCAAAACTAGGGATTAGACTTGCAGTATAAAATGAAAGACATAACAATAACTTTTGTTTTTCCCTAACTTTTCTTTACATCGAACTCCCAAATAATAATACATAACTTTTGAAATCCATGAGTCAAAATGTAATCATTTTGAGATCCAAGGAATCCGACAATATGATGTAGCTTATCAAAATCCATGAGACACAATGAGCACCCAATATAAGCCGACTGTCCAAGTAATAAGTGTCTCGATAACCACATGCATGGAAAAGACCAAAGTCTCCAAAATAAATGATAACCATCAAATGTTAATAAGTCTACATTAGAATAATGACATGAGCCTGAAACTTTAATAATATCATCGATGTCAACTAATAGTGTTAAAAAAAAACACTTTAAAGTATAACATTTAAGAGCCCAAAACATATGGTGTCGGCCTTAGTGCTTTATGAAAACACTTTTAAAATAATACAAAGCACTAAGTATTTTCAATCCGATAGCACTATAAAATATGCTAAGTAATCAAAGTGCTTGATAATGCTATGTGTTAGCATTTAAAAAAAATGCAAGCTTGAATACCATGAATAATCAATGTAACACTGAAACCTGAGTATGTACAACATGTAGTGCTGAGTCACAATGAAGTGTGAATTCATGCTATGTTCATGGTGCTAAACTGAAGCTCAATACTATCAAGTATATGTGAATAAATGTATTCACCAAATTTATAAAGACATTGAATCTGAATGTCAAAGACTGAACTGAATCAAAAATATACCTTTGCAATCACCTGTAAGAGTTAACACTGCATCAAATAGACAACACCGTGATCCTATGATCAACATAGAAACTTTTCATCTTTAGAAGCTGATTATGAAAATAAGACAATCTGAAGCATATGAACCGAATGAACTTCATATATACCAATGATGCCAAATGAAATATCAAACTCAAGTGACAAAGAGAGCATTAATATAATTCCAATCCAATGTGCCATGAATCAAATAATGTATCATAACCATTGACACCAAAGAATTGTGTGACAGCCATGAAGATCATCAATTGAATGCCATGAAGACATAATCAAATGAATCTTTTCAAAGATGCCATGATCAACCTGATAATGAGCAATTGAAATAATAATCCTGATGTGCAATAAAGAAGGGCCAACCTGTCCAAATGAAACCAACTATTTCGTGATATCACCTAAAAAACCAGTGCGACCTGAATAGACAAGTTAACTTTTATCTACACATGAAGCTCGACATGATCAGTACCACAATATATGATAAAAAAATGCATCCAAATGCATCAACCCAAAGCATGGTCCACAAAATACTAAATATGCCAAACTGAATACAAAGAGAGCCAAGTATCATAATGCCAATCACCAATCAATTTTGTCATCAAGGACAATATACCATAAAGAAAAAGTCAACAACCTCAAGATGTTAATGAGAGGGACACACATGATCCATAATATTTTAGGTATCATGATTATCTACATTACAAACAGTCAGGTTGACATAGTACTGGAGGGTCGTATTCGATGATGTGACAACATTTATTTGGAGACCTTATTTATATTACGAGGCGTGGGATGATGATTAGGCCCACTTGACCTATTTTCGCCAAACCCATTGGCTTATAGGGCAGGTTGATACTATTTTGGAGCATTATTTACTGGATCAGGTTCTCTGTAAGTTTAGGGAGAGATAGATTGTTTCAAAATTGGATTACCATGTACAATATTCTCGTACTACTAGAGAGGTGAGTGCATGGGGACCATGAGAGTCTCCAAAGGATGTAGTTTTAGAGTTTAGGAGGTTAGCACCTATTTGATGGGGATGGGCAGTAAGTCCAAGTGATATAGGGACTACAACCAATTTTGATGTGTGGTGGGGTCATCGAAGACCATTAAGATTTACTATTTCCCCAAGTGTGATGGTAGGAGTAGTAATGGGGAGGAGGAGAGGCTGAGCAATAAGCGGTCAAGAGGTGAGAAAATGAATCTAGATCGCTCATGAGAAAGAGTAGGATAGAGACTAGCATGATGGGTAGGTGCCTTTGGATAATGGTCAGAGGGATGGTCAAGACCATGGCCACTAGTAGCCTCAAGTACAATAGGGTCCATAGGGACATTAGGCACACAACATATCTCATCCCCCACTTGATGGATAAGGGGATCTTGCATATAGGTTAGCATAGGTCACTACTTAGCGTGACTAGGCCATCAAATACAAGGATACCAAGATAGGTGAGAGTGATATTGTGATCACAAAGAGTTAGGATATAGAGGTATAGGTGGCTACCCTTATTGCAAAGAAGGGTCAGTCTAGGTCTGAGAGGGATGTTTCCATTATAGAGAGAGATACAAAGAGAGGGAGGAAAATCCAATCAAAGATTGCTTGAACATTAGCAGTGTATAGTATCAGCAGGAGCATGACCAATTTATATTTGAGGTCACATATAATCACACCCTATATGAGGAATAGGTTATGAGGGCAGAGAGATGACCACAATTTGGGGCTAGGAGTGCCATTACAGGTGCTGATTCTAGTAGGTTAGGAAAGGGTTCAGTGCATAGATCCTCACAACATACACCTAGTTAAATATTGTTGCCACAAAGATCTCCCTTTGTTAGATAGAACACACATAGGTCACTATTAAAAGGAACATGACAATTGAGAGGGGGGGTGAATCAGTTGTCACAAAAATTCAAACTTAAAACTTTAACACTTAACAATTCCACAACCACACTATTCTGTTATTAACTATGAACATGAAACACAAATAACAAAAAGTAAAATTGTGATCAAAAGTTTTTTCTCGCTCCTCTCTCCTTTTTCTGCATTTGAACAACCTGCACACATGGTGGAGTATGACTTGGGGGTACCCCATAGTCTCCCTCTACCCCCATGACCCGAATCTCTCCTTGTCTCTTGTGGACTCGTGTCCCTTGGGAGACACTCCTGGAGGGTCCAGTCCTTTGGTTGCAGATCTTTTGATGCCACTTGTGTCTTTAGTCAAAGTGCTGATGGTCGAGATTCTTCCAGAGACTAAAGGGTGGAAGGATATTCTGACCAATGGTAAACAAAGCTCAAACCCTCCTCCTCCTCAAGGGGATGAAGTTATTATTTTGAGAACAAATTTCGCTATCTCTGACACGGTCAGCGATAGTATTCTCTCCTCCATGGAGAACATAGTTGTGGGTCATTTTCTCTCCTTCCATTCCACTATTGATATGGTTCGAAGATGGGATACTACTAAATGGAATCTCAAGGGAAGTGTGAACATCTATGCTATGTCGGGTGGTCTCTTCCTTTTCAAGTTCATGACCTCAGAATATCTGGTTTTGGTCCTTTCTTCTGGACCTTGGGTTTATGGAAAACATAGTTTGGCTTTATGTCACTGGAAGTTAGGGTTTGACCCTATTGTGGATCTAAATAAGTCAGCTCTGATTTGGATACGCCTACCTAGTTTACATTTGGAATATTGGGATGAATCAATCTTCAAGAGCATTGGTGATTCCTTGGGACACTTCATTATGTCAGACTCCATCACCAGATCGAAGTCTAGCTTAGTGTTTTCCCACTTTTGTGTGAACATTAGTGTGAATAAGACACTCCCTAACTCTGTTAATATTTTCTCTAAGTTTGGTACTTGGGTCCAACTTGTGTGCTATGAAAATGTTGTGGTCTACTGTCAAAAGTGTGCCAAATTGGGGCACCTTATCTCTGATTGTAAGTCCTCCTTTAACAAGGAGCCTAACTCGAGAGATTTTGTTTCTATTTCTAACTCTCCTAAAAATGATGACTCGTTCATTGGTGATCTGGAAAAATATACCTCACCACACTTGTTTGATCTCCCTAACTCTGGTGTTCCCCTTCCTGGGTTTGAGACCAATGTAGATCTGGCTTAGTGTCTTGCTAATCTTTCACTAGCTAAGAATTTGGCATGTGATAAGGTGTTGGAGATAGGAAATCCATCCTCTAGCTTGGATATTGGGGGTGATGAGATTGCTGGAGGCGGCTTCACTAGGGATTAGTGAGAATATGGGGGAAAAGGGTGAAATTTGGGAGGATATGGGTACTAGAGATGTGACAACTTTCAACTCTGAGGAGCTGAATCTGGAGAATGTTACGAGTGAGGATAACTAGATAACCCCAAAGAAAAGAGGGAGAAAGAAAAAGGCGGATGTGGGTGGTGATTCCAAGCCTGGAAGGCCAAGTCAGAGACTTACGAGACTAAGAGAAACCACAACCGAGACAATGATTAGTAAATAGAGGACATTGGTCGTGTCCTCCAAGAAAGGTCAAAAATGAAGGTCATGTCATGGAATGTACGAGGGTTGAACAACTCCCATAAGCAACTAGCTTTAAAAAACTATGTTTTAGAACATAAGATAGAAGTTTTACTTTTACAAGAAACCAAGATGAGGAAAGCCAATTTTGATAATGTCACTAAGTACTTATGGCCAGGGGCCTCTTACACCTATAGTGATGCCGAAGGTGCTTTGGGGGGTCTTGTTGTGCTTTGGAACCCTTCTAGATTTAATGGCTCTAAACTATTCTACTATCGGAGTAGTGTTGGTGTTTCTTTTACCTATCCGGGCGACTCTTGGTCACTTATCAATGTTTATGCGCCCAACCAGAGGAATGCTAGATATGCTATGTGGCAAGATCTTTTTGACTGGATTAAAAAAAATAGTGTCTATCGGTGGTTAGTAGCTGGGGATTTCAACTCCTCCTTATTTCCCTTATAGAAAAGTTGTGGTCTGGTTGATTATTCTGACATAGCTGATCTAGAAAACTTTCTGAGTTCTACTGGTCTGATTGACATAGACTTATCGAGCGAAGCTTTTACTTGGATCAACAAGTGTATGGGGGAGGACTTGATTCAAGTTAGATTGGATAGATTCCTTGTTTCTAGTAACTGGACTAGCCTACCTAGTGCCACTCTTTGGGCTCTGCCTAGGACAGTTTCTGATCACAATATGTTGCTGCTGACCTCATGCGACCAGTCTACTATCAGACCATTCCCTTTCTAGTTTGAGATAATGTGGAATTCCCACCTTGATTTCAAAAACAAAGTTGCTGAATGGTGGAATATTCCTGTTCGTGGTTCTCCCATGTTCAGAATCTTTTTGAAACTCAAACACATTAAATGTATGGTGAAAGGCTAGAACAAAAGGGTTTTTGGGGATGTTTTCTAGGAGAAAAAAATTGTTGGGGATAAATTGAACATTAGGGTGGGAATTCCACATTATCTCAAACTAGAAAGGGAATGGTTTGATAGCAGACTGGTCGCATGAGGTCAGCAACAATGGATTGTGATCATAAACCATCCTAGGGAGAGCCTGAAGAGTTGCACTAAGTAGGCCAGTCCAGTTACTAAAACAAAAGGAATATATCCAATCTAACTTGAATCAAGTCCCCCCCCATACACTTGTTGGTCCAAGTAAAAGCTTGGCTCGATAAGTCTATGTCAATCAAGCTAGTAGAACTCAGAAAGTTTTCCAGATCAGCCATGATATTAAAAATAATCAACCAGACCACCACTTTTATCTAAGGGAAATAAGGGGGAGTTGAAATCCCCAGCCACTAACCACCGATAGCCACTATTGTTTTTAATCCAGTCAGAAAGAGCTTTCCACATAGCATATCTATCATTCCTCTGGTTGGGTGCATAAACATTGATAATTGAACAAGAGCCGCTTGGGTACGCAAAAGAAACACCAACACTACTCCAACAATAGAATAGTTTAGAGCCATTAAACTAGAAGGGTTCCAAAGCACAACAAGACCCCCTGAAGCCCTTTTGGCATCACTATAGGTGTGAGTGACCCCTGGCCATAAGTACTTAGACCCATTATCAAAATTGGCTTTCCTCATCTTGGTTTCTTGTAAAAGTAAAACATCTATCTTATGTTCTAAAACATAGTTTTTTAAAGCAAGTTGCTTATGGGAACTATTCAACCCTCGCACATTCCATGACATGAACTTCATTTTTGACCTTTCTTGGAGGACACGACCAATTTCCTTTGTTTACTAATGGCTATCTCATTTTTGGTTTCTCTTAGTCTCATAAGTCTTTGACTTGGCCTTCCAGGCTTGGAATCACCACCCACATCCACCTTTTTCTTTCTCCCTCTTTTCTTTGGGGCTATCCAGTTATCCTCACCCATAACATTCTCTAGATTCGGCTCCTTAGAGTTGAAAGATGTCACATCTCCAGTACCCATATCCTCCCAGATTTCACCCTCTTCCCCCATATTCTCACTAGTCCCCACTGAAGCCACCTCTAGCTAGGCACCACCAACAATCTCATCACCCCCAATAGTCGGGCTAGAGGATGGATTTTCTATCTCCAACACCTTATTGCATGCCAAATTCTCAGCTAGGGAAAGATTAGAAAGACACAGAGCCAGATCTACATTGGTCTCAAACCCAGGAAGGGGAACACCAGAGTTAGGGAGATCAAACAAGTCTGGTGAGGTAGATTTTTCCAGATCACCAATGAATGGGTCATCATTTTCAAGAGGAGAGTTAGCAATAGCAACAAAATCTCTTGGGTTAGGCTCCTTGTTAAAGGAGGACTTACAATCAGAGATAAGGTTCCCCGATTTGGCACACTTTTGATAGTAGACCACAACATTTTCATAGCACAAAGGCTAGACCCAGGTACCAAACTTAGAGAAAAGCTTAATAGAGTTAGGGAGTGTCTTATTCACACTTATGTTCACACAAAAGTGGGAAAACACTAACCTGGACTTCGATTTGGTGATGGAGTTTGACATAATGAAGTGTCCCAAGCAATCACCAATGCTCTTGAAGATTGATTCATCCCAGTATTCCAAAGGTAAACTAGGGAGGCGTATCCAAACTGAAACCAACTTATTTAGTTCCATAGTAGGGTCAAACCCAGACTTCCAGTGAGATAAAGCCAATTTGTGTTTTCCATAAACCCAAGGTCTAGAAGAAAGGACCAAAACCAAATCTTCCGAGGCCGTGAACTTGAAAAGGAAGAGACCACCCGACATAGTGTAGATGTCCACACTTTCCTTGAGATGCCATTTAGTAGCAGCCCATCTTCGAACCATATCAACAATGGGACAAAAGGAGAGAAAACAACCCACAACTGCATTCTCCATGTTGGAGAGAATCATATCGCTGACAGTATCAAAGATAGTGAAATCCATTCTTGAAACAATAACTTCATCCCCTTGAGGAGGAGGAGGGTTTGAGCTCTACTTACCATTGGTCAGAATATCCTTCCACCCTTTAGTTTCTAGAAGAATCTTGACCACTGGCACTTCGACCGAAGACATGGGTGGCACCGAAAGATCTGCAACCAAAGGACCAAACCCTCCAAGAGTGTCTCCCAAGGGACACAAGTCTGTAAGAGACAAGGTGAGACTCAGGTTAGGGGGCAGAGGGGGACTGTGGGGTACCCCCAGGGTAGACTCCACCATGCGTGCAGGCTATTCAAATGCGGACAGAGGAGAGAGGAGTGGGAAAAAAAAATTGATCACAATTTTACTTTCTGTTATTTGTGTTTCATGTTCATACTCTGTTTTGGTAAATGGGTCTCCCTTTGGTTTTTTCTCTATTGGGAGAGGTATCAGACAAGGAGACCCCCTTTCACCCTATTTGTTTATCATGATTGCGGATTTCCTAAGCATGAATTTCTCTAATATGTTGTCTGAAGGGTCCATAAAGGGAATTAAGGCTGCCTCTTCCTTAGAGCCAACTGTGATCCAACAATTTGTGGATGATACCTTTCTTTTTGGGAAAGCCTCTGTGATTGAAGCCAAGAAATGGAAAAATTGTCTCAACAACTATGTTGCTTGTTCTGGGAAATGGATTAACTATAATAAAATCCTGATTTACTTCTTGAACAACACTTCTAATCTGTAAGCTCGGGGGACTGTTGTTCTAGGCTGTTTGAGTGGTTCTCTTCCTTTGGTTTATATGGGGTTACCTCTTACTATCAAATAAGTCACTCCTGAATTTTGGAATTCTATACTGGAAAGGATCCAAAGAAAATTGGTTGGGTGGAAAGGCTCCTTGCCTAGCCATGCAGGTAAATTATAGCTCATGTATGTTGTTCTTCAAGGTATCCCTATCTATTTTCTCTCCATTTTCAAGATTCCTAGATATATTGCTGAGAAATTTAAGAAAATTCAAACGATTTTCCTTTGGTTGGGGACCGAGGAAAAAAATAAATTTTCTTTGGTTAAATGGGACAAGGTCTGCCAACCTAAAAGTTGTGGTGGGCTTGGGATTAGGATTGTTTGTAATACTAATAAAGATTTAATGGAAAAAGTGGACTAGGACCATCTGAGGGATAGAAAGGATTGGTATAAGATCATGAATGCTAAGTACCTTCAAAACAAACCTTTGATTGACTGCCTCTCAGAGGTTCACCATTCGAGGTCCTTGGTTTGGAGGTGTATTTGTAGCTTGTAGGATCTTCTAAGGAATGGGATAAAATGGAAGATTGGAAATGGTAATAAAATCAGATTCTGGGAGGATGCTTGGTTATTTTACACTCCCCTGGTAAACTCTAAATTCAGGAATCTAATGAGATTAGCTCAACGATTCTTTTGCATTAGTGATTACCTCCTCAGGCCTTAGGGTGCTAGAAAATGGAATGACTTGGGCCTTTGCTACCCCTTATCCCCTACTCTGTGTCTCCTTGCCAAGACCCTACAGGATTTTCCCTCCATCACTAGGCTTCCTGCTTCTTGTTGGGGGGATGAATTCTTCTGGACTCATGATAAGAAGGGTGATCTTTCAGTTTAATCAGCTTACAATTTGCTGACGGACCAGGGTGTTGTCCTCGATCTTTGGAAGAAGGTATGGAATCAACAAATGATCCTACAAGTTAACTTCTTTTGGTGGACTACCTACCACAACAGGATTCTAACTCAGGACAATCTGAGGAAAAGGGTATTCCAGATCCCCAACAAATGTTTTTTATGTAAGTGCAATGAAGAGTCGGTGGATCACCTATTGTTACACTGCATGTTTGTTGTTGAGCTATGGGAGCTAGCTTTAGGAACATTGAGAAGAGTTTGAAAGAGGTGTTTGGTATTGGTTCTTGGATCATTATGAAAATATCTCACTTTTCAATGGGAAAACCCCAGACAAAGGTTCAAATGAGGTGGAAATAAGTATGGCCAAAGCTTGGCACCAGAACCTGGATGCTAACTCCTATGACAACTCCAGATCCTTGGCTCAGAGTGCCACTATCTGGAAGCCTCCTAACAGTGGCTGGTATAAACTAAATTTTGATGGGGCAGCTAAGGGAAACCCGGGCAGAGCCAGTATAGGAGGTGTGATTAGGGATTACAAAGGAAATTTTGTGGTTGGTTACTCTAGGGGGATTGGTTTTCATTCTTCTATGATTGTAGAAGCTAGAGGGCTGGTGAAGGGCTTACAGTTGACGGTCTCCATGGGGATTGAGAAACTTCATATTGAAGGAGACTCTAAGTCTATTATTGATGCTGTTAGCTTTGATAGATTGCTGGGGTGGAGTACGAAAGACATTCTTCTTGACATAAGGCTCTTCGTGTCAAATTTAAAATTAAAGGTTACCACCCATATTTACTAGGAGGGAAACCAAGTTGTTGATGCCTTGGCCAATTTTGGCACACATTGGAAAATATCCAAATGTTGGCATTCTTTAGGGAACCTACCTCTTGACATTTATGGTTTAATATTGAAGGAACAAAGCCCTTACTTGACCCATGATGATAACTAATCAAGCACCTTGCTAGATTTTTTGGGGGGTCCACATGCTTGTCTTTTTGGCTATGTGGACGAGTTTTAAAGATGAGGTGGATAACAAGTGGCATAATTCAAATTATGGGATGGAGCCCCTTTTGAAAAGAGAAATTATGAGATGTTGCAATGGGTACTTGATGATTAAGACTAAATTGAACTGTACATCATGTAATCTCCTTTTGGGGATTATGTTAAGCTATCATATTTCTAAGTTTTTTTATTTTGATTTTGATGTGACTAATAATTATGAGATCAAGCTCCTAATTGGCCCTATCTTTCCTGCTATTTTTTCTTCGTGTATGAAAGCTAACCTTTTTGGTGTTTCTATGTTTGGACTGCTTCTAAAAGCTAACCTTTTAGGTGTTACTAAATTTGGCCCTGCAACCATCTTCCCTAGGCTTATTTGCTTCTTCTACGTGGAAGGCAAACCATCCATTCCTTACATTTCTACTTACTTAGCTAATTGTATTGGGAGATCCTCATTTATGATCCCACTAATATTGCTTTTTGGAAATTACCTTCTCATGCATGTGACCTATCCATTGCCTTGATTATCAAGGACTATCATTTCTGGCTTAAAATCCTTAATGTGTAGGTGATTTTTCACCTTTCCATTATCTCTAACCTTTTATTTTCTCAGGGTTTTTGGTTATCTTGTGTGTAGAGTGACATTATGGGTGGTGATAGGGTGTGAACTAAGTTAGAAAACTGTGGAAAATTTTGCAAAGATCTGTTGGTTTGGCACATTTGTGTCAAAGGTGGTCTTGCTCCTTTGATGGAGAGACTGGTGGGCCATGAACCCAATCTGTCTGCATAGTTTGTCAACTCATGGAAAGATCACCATGTAAATTTGGGTGGTATTTCCTTTACTGTGGATGAGGAAGTGATTGCACAGACGACGAGGCTCTAGTGTACTGGTATGAAGCATTTGTAGCACACTAAAACTTAGGACAATGAAAGTATGAACAAATTTTTTTGGGGGAATGAGGAGTCGGTGCTCAACCAGTTGGGTTTTGAGCGGGAGCTCTCCCTTAGCCATGGAACCAAGTGTGCCTTGCCTTGATGAAGTACATAACTCTAGAAGGTAGATACAAAACCTACTACTTCTACCATTTCCCTCTATTGAACCACCTTTGACATAAAGTTCTGTTAAGCTTTCCTTTTTTTCTTTTTATGGACTTAGAACGTTTTGTTGAAAAATTTATTGAGGCTGCTGGTCTGAATCCTAATGAACCTCCTCCCCTACCACTCCACCAGGGCCTCATTTTGAGGCTCTACCACTTCCATCTTTCTTTATGTACCCCTAAACCCATTTCGGTTGTCCGCATTGAAGAGATTGAGCCTCCCACTATGATCAATTTATCTTCGACCAATTCCAAAGGCCCTGTCAGGAAAAACTACCTTGTCGCTACTAACATGCATAAACCCAAACCCATTTCTAAAAAGCTTAATGGGGATGTGGGAGTGGCCAAACTAGTGTAACGACTAGTCTTTGTGAGTTAAAGCCTAATCCCACTAAAACTACCAGTAAGACCGCCCTCTTCAAGAAAGGCAAGGAGGAAGGAAAGAGTTTGAAGGAGCCTTTGAGCAAAGGTAAAAATGTGGTGAGCAAGGACTCTATGGGGGATACGATGGTTACAGAGATGGTGGTGATTAGTTGTAATGCCATCATTTGGTGCTCTAGTAGGTTGGCCATAAATAGCAAAAAATTTTAGGTTAAAGATTTGGATACAGAAGAGGAGCGGTCCAACAAGAAAGATTGAAGGGAAGAAGAGGAGTTTGAGGGTGAGAAGGAGGAGCATGCTAGAGGACCCAATTCCATTCTTGAAATTGGAAAAGTTCAGAAGGAGGTTTGGACCTCTCAGTCTTTGGACCCGCTGGATGCTGAGCATGTTGATACTGGAAAGACTATGGTTGGAGGGGAGGAGCTCTGTGTGTTGAAGGAGGGATCAAATAAATTAGACAAAAAATTTAGTGGTTTGAACTGCTTCATGGTTAAACTGGTCCATTGTGTTACTAGTACCCTGTTCGAAGTTATGAAGGATGAAATGGACATGAAGAAGGCTAAAGACCATCAGGAATGGGTCAGAGATGATGTTGTTAATCTCCTGTCAAAGAACTAGGAAGATGCCAGTTAGTCTACTATTGGTCAATTGCTAGTCCATCTATTGTTGGTCTGTTGTGTTGGATTTTTGGCTTTTATTTTGATGCTTTTGGTCTTGAACTCTATTGGACCTAGTGGCTCCTTATGAAGGGTACAACACATTGTAAATGTTGCTTACCTAATAAAAAATAGAAAGTAAAAATCAACACAATGAACACCATATTTTTATGTGGAAAACCTAGTAAGGGAAAAACCATGGTGAGGATTAACTCACAATATAAAGAGATAGCAAAACTAATTACAAAGGCTCACTGCCAAGGGCTCACTACCTAGAAGAGGACTCACTGTCTAGATACAAAGGCTCACTACCTAAAGAAAGGACTCATTTTCCAACAGGGAGGTTCACTGCCTATTGATACAAAAGAAAACAAAAGATCCACCACAAAAATTAACACACATCCGCAACCTTGATTAAAAGATTGCAAAAACCTTCAGCTCACTACCTTTAGGAATCTAACACAATGAAGTATTGCTGCCTCAACTCACTTTCACACACTTGTGATATTTTGATTTTTGGCTTACTTCATTACTTTTCATCCCATACAATTCTTCACAATTTGATTTTCATTTATAACATCTTCAACCTTAGAAACTTTCTCCAAGGTCGACTGCATAAACCTCATTTCATAAATTCAAATTAGGTCGACAAGTCAACATTCCCGTAGTGGAAAGGAATGAGAGTGGACTAATAAAAATACTTAACCAAGACCAAAATATGGTCTCGGATCAACCACACGCTTCTTTAATTAAATTTTATTCTTCAAATGAAGTGTAAACATTAGGTCAGCCAAACCTAATGAAACCACAAATAAACATTGATGTACACACTTCCCAACAAGAAGATAACATGTGGACGATGCAAAATGCTTCATTATGCATGAGAACACATCTCATGTTCCTTCAGATACATCCGCAACAAGTGCAACAATCTTCGAACACTGAAATCCTTCCATCAATCCATCCAGATTGTGCAAACACATACAACTTTGAAACTTGAGTTCCAGATCACAAAACCACACACATCTTTTCCAGAACCAAGAGAACACCATTATAAGACACATTACAGATCCACAAGATCTGAAAGAGAACAATGGAGGATTATGGAGTAGAAATATTTCTCCCAGTCCACATAAGACCCACTCTGCCAGAATAGTTCACACACCGGTGAATGCAAATTTCACAACCCATCAAACAAGAAGCTTCAAATTAGAAGATATCACTACTAGATCGCCTTTAGAAAACCTTCAGATCTGCACAAGAATAGGATCAACATAGGAGAAATGCGGAGCAGATACCAAAGCACATTGTGATCACATTCACAACTCTAACTTATCTCTTTATTAATTTTCTCAAAAGCACTTGGAAACTCATCAATTCAGCACATCTGCAACATCATAGAGATAGCTTCGTGTACTCACAACATCTCAACATTATCTCAACTATACATGCACAATCTACAATATACTAAACTATGTTGACATCAATGACAACATTAATGACAACACAACCAAAATTTCTCATACTTGCAATAATCTCCCCCTTTGTCATTGATGGCAACACATGATGTGAAAAACCATCAAAGAAAACATCCTACACAATATTCCAGAAGAACACCTTCTCTTCCTCTGCTACTATTTTTCACATGAATTTCTCTCCTCCTTTGAAATCAATGGCAAAGATCAAAACTTCTGATTACTCTCTCTTAGGAGTATACCCATTTAACTCATACTACAATAATGGAAACCTTTTTTACTCCCCTTGCAGAGTAGACCCATTCATTAGTCTAGATAAATGAAGAATCTGTGAATTCACTAGACTGATGTACCTTCATCTATACCTAGTTCGAAGGGCCAATGACCCCCAATCTCTCCCTAAGATTCTCAAAAGAATCCTTCAGAAGAGCCTTAGTAAATATTTCTGCAATTTGTTCCTTTGTTGTCACATACTCCAACCTGACTTCATTCTCCAACACTTTTTCTCTCAGGAAATGATATTTGATAGATATGTGTTTTGTTCTTGAATGCATAACCAAATTCTTTGAAATGTTTATAGCACTTGTGTTGTCATAAAAAATAGGAATAGTCTCATCACATATTACTCCAATGTCTTTCAGAGTTTTCTTCATCCACAAAACCTGTGTGCAGCAGAATGCTACAACAATATATTTTTCCTTTGCAGTGGATAAAAAAACCAAGTCTTGTTTCTTACTCGACCATGAAACCAATCTGCTGCCAAGAAAGAAAGCACCCCCATGGGTACTCTTTTGTTCATCCACACAACCAACCCAATCTACATTGGTATAAGCACTCAAGGTGAAATTAGCACCCTTAGGATACCATAATATATAGTCCAGTGTACCTTTAAGATATCTAAATATCCTCTTTATAGATGTAACATGTGCCTCTTTAGGATCTGCTTGAAATCTGGAAACTAAATATATTGTATGCATAATATCCAGTTTCGTAGCAGTAAGATACAACAGTTCGCCAATCATAGATTTGTATTTGCTTTGATCAATTTTAGCAGATTCATCTTACTCAACTTACATCTGGTCACCATAGGAGTACTAACCAGTTTGGAATCATCCATTCAAAACTTCTTCAATAGCTCTTTCACGTACTTAGATTGTGAAATGAATATCCCCTTATCAGTTTGATTTACTTGAAGACCAAGAAATAAATTCAACTCACCAATCATGGAAATTTCAAATTATTTTTGCATTTCTTCTGCAAATCTCTTACACATGTCGTCATTTCCACTAAAGATGATATCATCAACATATACTACCACTATCAACATTTTGTTACCTTGCACTTTGAAGTAAAGATTTCTGTCAATAGAGCCTTTGTTGAATCCTTGCTTTGTCAGTTATCTATCCAATCTTGCATGCCAAGCTCTGGGAGCTTGCTTCAATCCATACAATGCCTTCTTCAACTTACAAACCATGTTCGGTTTGTCAGATAACTGGAATCCTTCAGGTTGTTCCATGTATACTTCTTCCTCTAACTCACCATTCAGAATTGTTGACTTGACATCCATTTGATATACTTTGAAATCCTTGTGGGAAGAAAATTCCAAAAGCATTCTAATAGCTTCCATTCTAGATTCTAGCCATAGGGGAAAATGTTTCTTCAAAGTCTATTCCTTCAACTTGTGAGTATCCTTTGCATACAATTCTTGCCTTATTTCTTATAACTTCACCATTTTCATTAAACTTATTTCAGAATACCCATTTTGAACCAATTACATTCTTGTTCATAAGTCTAGGAACTAATTCCCATGTTTGATTCTTTTCTATTTGTTGCAACTCTTCTTTCATAGATTTCATCCAACTCTCATCTTCACATGCTTCACTCACAGACTTAGGTTGAATTTTAGAGAGTAAACATAGATTTACCTCACCTACTACTTCTTGTCTTCACACCTTCACTCTTATCTCCAATTATCTATTCCTTTGAATGATTATTCTGCACATACTTAGGATTATTAACAACAGGTTCTAAGATTTATTCTTCTTCTTCTTCTTCTTCTTCTTCTTTGTCCTTATTCTCTTCAGGTACTTGTCCACAGATAGGATCATCAGGTTCAACTTCACTTATCTCAATAGGTATGTGCATGTCTTCATCAACTTTCACATTAGCACTTTCAACAATCTTCCTCAACCTTTTATTGAGGCATCTATATGCTTTGCTAGTAGTAGAGTACCCAAGAAAAATTCCTTCATCACATCTAGCATCAAACTTTCCAAGATTTTCATCATCTCTTTTAGTGTAACATTTGCTTCCAAATACCTTGAAGTACTTCACAGTAGGAGTCTTACCAGTCCATGACTCAAAAGGATTCTTTGTGATGTTGCCTCTAATTTGAACTCTGTTAAGAACAGAAACACCAGTGTGTATTTCCTCTCTCCAGTATACATCTGGTAAATTTGATTCTTTCATCATGGTTCTTGCAGCTTCCTGTATCATCTGGTTTTTCCTCTCAACTACCCCATTCTGTTGAGGGGTTCTCAGAGCAAAAAGCTATCTTTTTATGCCATTCTATTCACAAAATGTATTAAATTCACTAGAAGTGAATTCTCCACCTCTATCAGATCTCAAACATTTGATTCTTAGATTTACTTCATTTTCCACTCTTGCTTTGAACACTTTAAATCTATCTAGAGCTTGAGTCTTTTCTCTAAGAAAAGAAACCCATGTCATTCAAGAATAATCATCAATAAGGAGCATGAACTACCTATCACCATTCAAGATTCCTATTCTAGTCGGACCATAGAGGTCAGTATGAATTAATTCTAGCATTCCGGTAGTAGATTGCTCTTTTCCCTTAAAGCTGCATCTTGTTTGTTTCCGTAACTGACAACTTTTGCAAATAGTTTTAGCAAGTTTTGTGATTCTAGGTAGACCTCAGACAACATCTCTTGAACTAATCCTGAACAGATTATCAAATTTTACATGTCCCATTCTCCGATGCCATAACCAACTTTCACTAACTTGAGATACAAGGCACTGACCATCAACTCCCTTAAGTTGATAGATGTTTCCATGAGTTCTCCTTCCAACAACAACCATATCTCTAGATCCTTTTCTGATTTCACAAGTATTATTCTGAAACACAAGTTTAAAACCATTGCTACACATCTGTCCAACACTCAAAAGGTTATTCCTCAAACCTTTTACATAATATACATTATTAGTGTTGTGTACTCCATCAAAACTAATTGTACCTTTCCCTCAAATCTTAGCTCCTAAATCATCACCAAACATGACCAAACCACCATCATGCTTTTCAAGTTTAGTGAACTTAATCTTATCTCTGGTCATGTGATTGGAACATCCACTATCAATCACCCAATAATATTCATCCTGCTTAGCATGAAAGGTGGTGACCATAATAATTTCCATCCCATTCTTCTTGTTTTCTAAAGCATTCTTCCTTGCACATTTTCTAGGGTTAGCAGACACAGAGCTATTCTCCAAAGCTAAAAATAAACATTCACTATCATCACCCTCATAATTAGATTCACCATTAGAGATTCTGGCTTCTTCTTTAGCATATTATAACTTCTTGTATGTCTTATCCTTTCTATCCTTATATTTATAATCCTTTTTCTTCTTATGTATAGCTCTATTCGAACATCTTGAAGCATAATGACCAATATTACCACAACTGAAACATTTAGAGGGAAACATGCCTTTATAATTTTTAGTACCTTTCTTCAAATTTCTGGTGAAATTCGCTTCCAACTCATCAGAACCATCACTATTCAGATCATCTTCAATCTTCATTGCCTTAAATGTTGTTTCTATCTTTTCTTCTTTCCTGAAATTTCTCATCTCAAATGCTATCAAGGTGCTGAATAACTATTCTTTAGTATACTTCTTAGGATCATACATCTCTTCAATAACTAAGATCTTAATCACTGTAGCAATCTAGTAGGGTGATCAAAATCTTCTCAATTATATCTTCATTGGTCAGCTTTCCACCTTGATTCTTAACTTCATTTGATGTCATCTCAACCCTCTGGAAATAGCTTGTGAACTATTCACCTTCTTCCATTTTTAGATTCTCATATATGTGCTTTGCCAACAACTTCTTTATCAACTTTACTCTTTCATTTCCTTCATACAATTCTTCCAACTTCTTCCAGACTTCATGAGCAGTGTCTAAAGAAAGAACTTTAGTTCGCTTAGTTTTAGATAGAGCACTGTAAATAGCATACCTCACTTTCTCATTATCCTCATAAGCAGAAACCTCATCTGCAGTAGTAGGACCACTTGCCAGAGCAACATACTTTGTCTCAACAACATTCCATGTCTTTTAACCAAGAGAAACAATATATCCTCTCATTTTCACTTTCCAATCATTGCAATTAGATCCATCAAACATATGGATTACTAAATTATGCACCGTCAGATCTTCCTTAAATGGTTAAGATCTACACCAGGGAACCAAAGCTCTAATAACAATTGTTAAAAGGCGCAGGACAACTGAGAGGGGGGGAAAATCAGTTGTCACAAAAAATCAAACTTAAAACTTCAACACTTAACAATTCCACAACCACACTATTCTGTTATTAAGTATGAACATGAAAATCAAATAACATAGAGTAAAAACAAAAACAATGAACACCAGATTTTTATGTGGAAAACCCAATAAGGGAAAATACACATTGAGGATTAAATCATAATATAAAAAGATAGAAAAACCAATTACAAAGGCTCACTGCCAAGGGCTCACTACCTAGAAGAGGACTCACTGTCCAGATACAAAGGCTCACTTCCTACAGAAAGGACTCACTGTCCAACAGGGAGACTCACTGCCTACTGATACAAAAGAAAAAAAAAGATCCACCACATCAATTAACACACATCTGCAGCCTTGATTAAAAGATTGTAGTAACCTTTAGCTCACTGCCTTCAGGAATCTAACACAATGAAGTGTTGCTGCCTCAACTCACTTTTAGAAACTTTTGCTCTTTTGATTTGTGGCTTACTTTGTCACTTTTCATCCCATATGATTCTTCGCAATTTGATTTGCATTTATACCATCTTCAACCTCAAAAACTTTCTCCAAGGTCGGATGCATAAACCTCATTTCATAAATTCAAATTAGGTTGGAAACTCAACATTCCCATAATGGAAAGGAGTGAGAGTGGACCAATAAAAATACTTAACAAAGACCAAAAGTAATGTCTTGGATCAACCACATGCTTCCTTAATTAAATTTTATTCTTCAAATGAAGTGTAAGCATCAGGTCGGCCAAACCTAATGAAAACACAAATAAACATTGATGTACATGCTTCCTAACAAGAAGATAGCATGTGAACAACACATAATGCTTCATTATGCATGAGAACACATCTTGGGTTCCTTTAGATACATCCATAGCAAGTGCAACAATCTTCAAACACCAAAATCCCTCCATTAGTCCATCCAGACTGTGCAAACACATACAACTCTGAAACTTGAGTTGCAGATCACCAAACCACACTTATCTTTTCCAGAACCAAGAGAACAACATTATAAGACACATTATAGATCCGCAAGATCTGAAAGAGAACAGTGGAGGACTATGGAGCAAAAAAATTTCTCCCAGTCCATAGAAGATCTGCTCTACCAGAATAGTTCACACACCGGTGAACGTAACTTTCACAACCCATCAAACCTTAAGCTACAACTCAGAAGATATCACCAGTAGATCACCATTAGAAAAAATTCGGATCTGCACAATCATAGGATCAACATAGGAGAAATGCAGAGCACATACTGGAGCACATTCTGATCACATTCATAACTCTGACTTCTCTCTTTAATAATTTTCTCAAAAGCACTTGGAAACTCATCAATTCAGTACATCTACAACATCATATAGATAGCTCCATGTACTCATAACATCTCAATTGTATCTCAACTATACATGCACAATCTAAAATATACTGAACTTTGTTAACATCAATGACAACATTAATGAAAACACCACCGAACTTGCTCATACTTGCAATAGTCACTGCCTAGGGATGATCACCATAGGTCACCTCCTAGGGAGGAGCAACAGGGATGAGAGACACATGATATTTTTATTGCTTTTATAGACATTTGATGTAGAAATTTTGTATATACATTCATTGGCCATTTTTAGGCCTCATATTTATACAATTTGATCCTTTTGATATGTATCACATATGCTTATTGATGATTTATCATGGCACCTCATTCATTTTTGATGATATATGAGAGATGATGATTTTTTGATGCGACAATTTTATGTGTTATGAGATGATTTATGATGTGCATTATGTGATGATGATAATTGATTTATGTGGTATGTGATGGTTATGTATGCATCGATGTTATGACATGACAATACTTATGATTAGGCAATGGATAATGTTAATGATTCTCTGATGTTATATAGATATGATGTTTTGGATAGGGATTATGATTTATGGACATGCTTATTTTTTTATTTTTATTTTATTTCTGATATTTTAATATGATATGCATAATGTAGATGACATGTGATGATATATGATATATTATGAATGGTGTATGATGTATGAATTGGTGTCTGATGATGTGATTGATATGATATGCTAATATGTTTATGGATGTAGGATGCATGTGGTACTAATGATATTATGATGTAGGATGAAGATGTTAGTCAGAAGAAATGTTAGAGAGATTAGAGAATAGAATAAATTGATGATATTGGTTCAATTGTTGAAAATATATATGTTATGATGATAGATGGAAATGAATGAATGAATGGATAATGAATGATAATGATTGATGATGTATGAAAACATGACTAATATGATTTTTCTTCATGGAAAAACTAATTAATTTTCATCATAGCAATCCTTATTAATGTATCAAACAGACACAATGCACTAGGGTATTAATGACCAAGGTGGCTTTGTATCTATTGCATGGACTTTGAATTTACAAACAAGGAGTATTCTTTCTCATACCAAATATATAGAAATTTTTTTATGAGTGTATGGGTTAGAAGTTTAAAGCATTTTGGATTAGTGCACAAAGAGGTATGAAGAACCTAACATGTAAGGCAACTTTAATTGCTTGAGATGACTTGCACACATACAAGGAAAGTATTCACCATGGTCATATTGCGAAAATATCCAAAAAGCATAGTATACAAAATCAATGATCATGCCCTATTCCTTCCTCTCTAAATACTTGTGGACATCCTTGAGAGGTCATTGGAATGAGACAATAAGATAAATCAAAAGAAAAGATAAATAACACTGTTGTATCATTTGCTAGAGATATTTGACATCTAGAGATGTTATCTGTCGATGATGTCTATTATAGGAATGCTCTATCCATTAAGGCACATGCTAGGATCTCAATGCTGATGATGTTGATAGATAGGTCGTTAAAACTTAGGCATTATTTTAGTTTGATAGTGATCAAACCTTTAGGATTTTTGCCTAAATGCTTTGGGATTTTGATGTTTGCTTTGTTTGTTTGCTTGCTTCATCAAAGGGTGAGGGTGATGATTTATTTATTATGGATGAATTTTTTTATTCTGGATAGCTGATAACAAAGATAGGATTATTTTTGAATTTTTTTGAATGTTTTTGTACATTTGAGGCTATTTTTGGTATTTTTCTGGTTATTTGGATTTTTTTTGGTATTTTGAGAGATTTAGAGACCAAGAGGGGGACCTAAGGGGACTGACCTAGTGCCTCAAGGGCTCATCAATGATGGCCTTTCCTACGTTATACATGTAGAGACATCATAGTTCACTTATTGGACTTAAGGCAACTCATACCAAGACAACCAACAATGTTTTTTTTGGGGTTTTGACGTTTTGTATTTTTTTATTAGACTTTTGATGGATTTTATGTTTTTTTTTTGTATTTTCAAGGTTATTTGGATTTTTTTAGGTTTTAAAGATTATTTGGATGTGTAGTGTAGAAAAATGTAACCTTTTACATTTTCTCACTTGTTTAGGCCCTCCTAAATTAAATTGGACCTAATAATGCCTTAATTTAGTGTTATTAAATGTACCTTATTACATTTACACACTTATTTGGGTCCTTTTAATTAATTGAGCTTAATTATGCCTTAATTGGCCCTTTAATTCATTTTCCAAGCCTATTTAATTACATTTTCCGAAGGGAAAACCCGACATTTATTAATGCCTAAACATAACACTTCACAATGAGCAATGTGTGTCCTAGGTTTATGGACCTGGGACCCATTCACCCATGGGCGAATTGGTCCTCCCTAAACCTTAGGACCTAAATTTAAATTATGTTTTTGGTGGTATTTTAATATATTCAAATCCATAATTCAATGTTGGCTTATAATATTTGAATTTCGGGAAATTAAAGATACATACCTATAAATACAAGGTTATTTCACTATGTTTCACCTAGATTTTCAAGTGTTCAATTAGAAAAGAAAATATTGTGATCAAAGGAATTCAAGAACAAAAATATCAGATTTTTATTGCAATAATCAAGATCTATTCATCATGTCAAAGTATTCTTGCATCATGCATGTTTTTGAAGCTAAAAATGTGATGTAAGTTTCATGATCAAATCAAGCATTCAATGCATCATTTCAAGAAAGATTCAAGTGTCAAGATCCAAATCCAATTTAGCCATCTCATGCAAGTTGCAAAATTTCTAAGATGTCTATTATCATGGTTTTATACAAGGGTTTGTTGAGTGGTAACATAGCTTTGTTCATTCTTCATTCCCTCTTTCATGTTTCATTTCATTTCATTTCAAGGTTTGATTACCAAAATGGGGTTTGACCAAGGAAAACCCATATTCACCCAAAACAAACACTTTTCTCTCTTGTGTGTGTGATTGTAGATTTAGGTTGAAGAAGACTTGAAGACCTTTTAAAGTTTAAGATTTATAAAGTTATCAAAGTTACAAAAGTTGTCAAGATTGTTGTCGTCTCACAGAAACTAAGATCTTGAAGCCATTTTTGACATTCTAGTTGTGAAAGCTAGGTAAATTGGAAGATTTAGATCTATATCAAAAGATTCTAAACGCTACAAAAAAACCCTGATAGTGGACCCATTCGCCCCTAGGTGAATGAGTCTCAAATCTGTTTTGATAAAGCACTTTTGGTGATAGGTAAACATCATTCTACCCTTCTCTAATTTGCAATTTTATTTATGGTTTCGTTAGTATTGAGCTTAATATTGTTGTTTCAAGTATTAGATTGTATTTTGGTGTTTATTTTCTATTTTTTGTTTTTCTCCCCAAAGTGTTGTTTGACCTTGACCCTCATCCTTCAAGCATAAGGAAATATGAAGTTTTTTACCTTGAGTTGATTCACTTAAGGGTTGATAATCAATTCATTGTGTGGATCTAATTTTCTAATGAAATAAAGGAAAATAGGTCCATCATATCATATTTCCATCATTTCATTTCGGTGAACCTATTTTTTGGTGTTTCATTTTGGTGAACCCGACGTTTGGGCATCATACCTTGCCGATTTAAAGTCCATTTTCTGCCCTAGATCTAGGTTTTACATTCATTTTCATTACATTGCATTGATTTTCACCTCATTTAGGGCTCTTAACTTGCATTAATTTGCATCTTGTTTAGGGTTTTAGGTTTGAATTATTGCATCCTTTAAAATTTAGAAAATTCAAAAATATTAATCATTTTGCATAGTGTTTACATAGCATTGCATTATCATTCATTTGTATTTGAAAATTGAATCAAAATTGCATTTCAAATTAGGTCTCCTATTTTGTCATTTAGCACTATTTTGCATTTGCATTTAGACTTAATTTTATAGAAAACTAGAATTGTAACCACCCGTCTCAGTCTAGAATCTGAAAACCATAAGAATAAACTCAAAAATATATAAATTTATTTTTCAAAACCCTGAGCTAGGATCCATTTGCCCATTGGTGAATGAGTCCCTAATTAGGGATTTTTCCTACATTTCTGAGCATTAAAATATTTGTTTATGCATATTTTTTTGTTATTTTTAGTTTACTCTCTTAGTTTGCAGAATTTATGTTATCCAAATTGATCATATTAAGTTTAATTTGTCAAATTCAGTGCATTTTTTGAGTTCAAAATTGTATCTAAAAGACATCCATTTTAGGTTTTTGCATTTCATAATTAGAAAGTTGTCTTTCTTTAATTCAAAAATGACAAAATGTTTGCATCATTCCTTTACAATTTTGATAAGAAAAAAGTTCAATAACAAGAATAATGATCATTCTTCCAACAATTATCCTAGCTATGAGTCTCTTGGCACAAGAGGAGGAAATCATTAGCACCACCTTGGCTAATTTTCATTCATTTCCGACTTGTGAGAATGTTTTAATGCAAGAGAAAATAACTATGGATAATATTGACAATCATAAAGCTTCTTCTCCCAACACTCTCCTAAATGTGAGGAAAGTGTTGTGGTTTTAGAAGAACCAAACATTGAATGTCATGAGAATTCTATTTGTGAATCTTCTGAAGAAATCTTAGCTCAATAGGATGAGATAATAGATAAATTTGTTAACATTACTTTTCCCCACCTCCAATCATCCTTAGATACCACTTTCACTTGTGAAAGTGATGTGAAAAAATAAGAGACAATCATTGACACACTCCCCCCTTGCAAAGGAAAGGAGTTGATGTCAGAAGTTGAAATTCATGACCATCATGATAATCCTATTCCTCTTTCATATTGTAGTCAATCAATTATCAAACCAAAGAATAAAGTGCATAAGCATTACAAATACAAGAAACAAAAGAAGCATGATCCTCTTGCATACTTAGATGGCCCATTGAAGATATCTAAGATTGAGAATAGTTTTACAAACTTTTACATTGGGGATTAATCAAGTTACCACCTAAACTTGAAAAATTAACAAAAAAGAAAAGTGTTCAAAATGGACCATATTGTGCATATCATAGAATATCTGGACATCATACCGATTATTGTCATGATTTACAAGAACTATTAAGAAAATTTGAAATGAAACCAACTTGACTAAAAGCACATGAAATTTTCTCCTTGCCATGTAATAGTTGTAGGATCATAGCATACTCACTATTACATGTTTTACATTAATTGAAAATCACTTTATATCTTGCAAGGAGCTCATTCTCACCACCCATCTTGGCTCAACCTTGTCCTACACTTAGTGAGGGCAAGGATTTGGATATCCTTGTCCTAGTTTGACACTTGATGTTATCCCTTTGGCTAGTTGTCTACCTTCTGAATATGATGAACAAGATTGGGGTGCAAACAATCTGCTATAGGTTGACTCACATGTGCCTTACTAGTCTTGTCTTTATTTATTTTACATGTTATTTTTGTGATTTCATGTGCATAATGTGATCCCCCGTACTATTATTTTTGATGTATCCTCATGTTCATTCCTCTATTTGTATCTTCATTCTTATATATGTTGTAAACATTTATCTTTTCTTTTGTCTTGTGTTTTTCTTTTGGGGATGACACAAGGCATCGAGAAATTTAGGTATCTTCCATGTTGACCTAAAAGGATTTTTCTTTATTTTCACTCTCTATGTGTCATTCTTCTTGTTCCATGAGTTATTTGGGGATGATGACATTTCTGAGCTCTATAATATCTTTGTAGCAAAGACATACACTGACCCCGAATCTATGAGTCCCTTATCTATGATTATGGGTTTTCATTTTGGGGCAAACCCCTTCCTTTTTCATGGTATAACTTCATTTGGAATCATATGACTTGGCATAGGGATTTCCAAAAAATCTCTGATGTTCTCTTTATTGTTAGCATTTATTATTTTCTACTTTAAAGTAATTGCTCACAACATGGTGTTAGCAATTTCTTTAAAGCAAGGGAAAACATTGGCATTATCATTTTTGGAGATCTTTGGAATTTTGTCATGTTTCATTGTGTAGTCTTCTTACTTCTTGCGATGTGTTTTCTTCTTGGTGGTGTCATTGGGTTTGATTTCCTCCAAGAGTGTGACCTTTCTTGGCATACAACTTTCCTCTTAGTGGTGATGTTGCACATTGCATACCCTAAGTTGTGAATCTTTTATCCTAGACTTGTCCTCTCTTGGAGACATTAGGCATGATGTTCCCTAAGAGGAGACCTTAAATGAACTAAGAAAAAACCATTTGAACATGTCTTATCCTATTTTAATTTTGTTCATAAGTGTTTAGCATAACACAACTTGAAAACCTTGTGAAGCTCGGAGTTTCAACCCATTTTCATGGCCACCAAGCATAACACACTTTGCTTGCTTGTGGTACATTGTTTGTTCATGTGTTTAGCATAACACAACTTGCTAAGCCTTATGGAGCTCAAAGTTCATATTGTGTGGTGCCTTATTAAATTTATCAGAGGTATAAATTTGGTATGGTATAGGAGCCTAATAAGATTCTCTCATTTGGCATCCTTGGGGGCTCACCTAGTGGATAGTCGGAGTTTCACTAGCCCGTGTGAGCATGTTGTTGTTTGCATAGTGGAAAAAAAGGTTCCACTTGTAATTTTTTTTGGATAAATAGCTAATACATGTTCCACATTGTATTAGATAGTCGGGGCTTGATTCACCCTTTTTCTTTGTCTTTTTCTTTTTCTTTTTCTTTTTCTTTTTCTTTGAGTGTTTGGCATTGTATGATTGAGTATCTCATCATTGCTACATATATGTTTAACATAGGCATGTGTCTGCTTGATATCCTTTGTTGGTTTTTCCATGTGATCTTAGATATTGGAGGCTTGATCACCTTCCTTGATCTTTTTTGTCTTATCCTTCCAATGATTGTACAATTATACCTCTCTTGATTGTGTAATTTAGTGTGACTTTGACGTAGGGTCATCCTCTCACTAAAGTGGGGGCTAAATGTAGTGTAGAAAAATGTAACCTTTTACATTTTCTAACTTGTTTGGGCCCTCCTAACTTAAATTGGACTAATAATGCCTTAATTTAGTGTTTTTGAATGAACCTTATTACATTTACACACTTATTTGGGCCCTCTTGATTGATTGAGCTTAATTATGCCTTAATTGTCCCTTTAATTTATTTTCCAAGCCTATTTAATTACATTTTTCAAAGGGGAAACCCGACATTTATTAATTCCTAAACATAATACTTCACAATGAGCATTGTGTGTGCTAGGTTTATGGACCTAGAATCCATTCACCCATGGGCGAATGGGTCCTCCCTAAGCCTTAGGACCTAAATTTAAATTATGTTTTTGGTAGTATTTTAACATATTCAAATCCATAATTCAATGTTGGCTTGTGATATTTGAATTTTAGGAAGTTAAGGATACATACCTATAAATACAAGGTTATTTCACTATGTTTCACCTAGATTTTCAAGTGTTCAATTACAAAGGAAAATTTTGTGATCAAAGGCATTCAAGAGAAAAAATATCAAAGTTTTATTGCAGCAATCAAGATCTATTCATCATGTCAAATTCCTCTTTCATCATGCATGTTTTTGGAGCCAATATTGTGATGTAGGTTTCATGATCAAATCAAGCATTCAATGCACCATTTCAAGCAAGATTCAAGTGTCAAGATCCACATCCAATTCAGCCATCTCATGCAAGTTGTAGACTTTCTAAGTTCTCCATTATCAAGGTTTCATACAAGGGTTTGTTGAGTGGTAACATAGCTTTTTTCATTCTTCATTCCCTCTTTCATGTTTCATTTCAATTCAAGGTTTGATTACCAAAATGAGGTTTGATAAAGGAAAACCTTTATTCACCCAAAACAAACATTTTTCTCTCTTGTGTGTGTGATTGCACATTTTAGTTGAAGAAGACTTGAAGACCTTTTAAAGTGCAAGATTGAAAAAGTTGCAAAAGTTGCAAAAGTTGTCAAGATTGTTGTCATCTCATGGAAACTAAGATCCCAAAGCCATTTTTGACATTCTAACTATGAAACCTAGGAAATTTGGGATATTCAGATCTATATCAAAAGCTCCTAAAAGATATAGAAAAACCCTGATAATGGTCCCATTCACCTTGGGTGAATGAGTCTCAGATCTACTTTGGAAAAACACTTTTGGTGATAGGTAAACATCATTCTACCCTTCTCTGATCTGTAATTTGATTTCTAGTTCTATTAGTATTGAGCTTAATATTGTTGTTTCAAGTGTTAGATTGCATTTTGGTGTTGATTTTCTATTTTTAGTTTTTCTCCCCAAATTTTTGTTTTACCTTGACCCTCATCCTTCAAGCATAAGGAAATTTGGAGATTCCCACCTTGAGTTGATTCACCTAAGGGTTGATAATCAATTCATTGTGTGGATCTCATTTCCTAATGAAATTTTGATTGTAATAATAGTATGAGCCAAATACACCAATTCCTAATGGATTTAAGCCATATTTAACTCCCTAAGCTACAATCCCAATGAGATGTTCAAAAGCTTAAAAAACAAGTAACCATTAAACTAAGAATGAAATAAATCATGAAAGCATAAAATAAACCTAATCTAAAACTCCAAACCTTATCCCATTGGGTGATTGGTGTCGTATTGATATGGAATGATGACCCTTTCCCAATCCCTTGGATAAATTGAGCATCTAATCAAACTCCATTGATGAAAGCTTAAGATAAAATGGATGAAACTATGCTAAGGATGGATGAGAAAGATGAAAAATATTGATAATAGATGCAAGGATGAATAAAGCTAGTATTCAAAAGTGCAACATGAATTTTCTTTGATGGAAGTGGATCCTTTTCTCTCCAAAATGTGAGGTATTTATAGAAGAAAATGGTGAATCAAGGGTTAAGATTGATTTAGTCAATCAATGGTTAAGATGGAATGAGAGGTGAAGACATGGATCAAGGATTTTCATCAATGGATGAGAATGCAAGATCACATGGATCAAAGAGTCAATCAATGGATCACAATGATTCAAACAAAAAAAATTTCAAAGTTGTTAGAAAGTTTTTTAAAAAGTTTGTTAGGAAAGAATATTCCATTTTTGGATCCAAATATTCCCTATGCAAGTGGATGGGTGAGGAAAATTTCTAATTATTTAATTAAAACAAAGTTTTAATTGTGCAAGTTGAGGAATATGAGGATTATCATTAAATAATTAGTTTATTTAATGAAAATGTGGAAGTGACATTTAATTAAATGATTTAGATTATTTAATTAAATGAGAGGAGATAAGGGGGGGTTTAAATTATATAATTTACATTATTCAATTAAACTAGATGAAATGTTAGTGTGAAAGGGTAGGAATTCACCTAATTAAATTAATTAGATTAATAGATGAAAATGATGCATTTAATTAAATAACTAGGCTTATTTAATCAAACAGGTGGAAAGAAGATGAATTTTATGATGAAACAATTTTGGTGATTAGATTCAAATGTGTAGTATCATTTAGGACAATATTAAGTGTCTACATTTTTCCCCTCTGTGAAGTGAGGTACCTATTATGTTGGTTCAAAAATTGGCATTTTTCAAATGATAATTGTTGCTAAGATCAATTTTTTTTAAAAATTCTTGATATTCGGATGCCCTACTGTTGCCCCAACTGAAGGAATTATGCTGGCCTGCCCCCTTGAGAGATCGTGCAAAAATTTGGAATTTTGGATCGATGTCCAACAATGGTTTAACATTAATTCAGCTCAAAGAAGACAAAAGATACTTCTTTAGAAAGATTAGATATTGATGTAGACAGATTTGATGATGTATAGACAATCATTGGCCATGGGTAGCCTCATGTACATTTTGATATATCACACAAATTCGATACTTAGATAGAAATATTAGTAAAGATAGAAGAATCAGGTGGATAGAAGTAGAAGAATGAGATGGACATTAATTAATAATTGATTTCAAGATTGATTCAGAAGTCCAAAAAGTCTATGAGTTGTCGAGACTTTATTAGATATGGTGATGAGATTGATGATATGCTCGTTTATGGGATTGGGATACTTGGGTACTTCATTCCTTATTTTTGATATAACACATAGACATGATGCATCAAGATATTGATAACCAGGATGTCGTTGTATCTAGTGTAATGGAATTTGACTCTAAAATAGATAGGATAATCTTTGTTCACATCTTGACATATGAAAACCTCGTTGGAATGTAGTTTAGAAGTTTATAACATTTTGGACCAAAGCATACACAATAGTCAACAATCTATTCAAAACAACCTCCCTACACATAACTAAGCAAGTATGCGCCAAGATTATTTTATAAGAACATCCCACAAGCACAACAAAAAAAAGATAATGATCGATGCCCCATTCATTTCTCTCTAAATTGTTTTGATAGACATCATTGAGAGGTCCTCAGAATGGGTCAACAAGATAAATCATAAGACAAGATCAAAATAAACAAACAATCAATGTTATTTATATCTCTTGCCTAAGGTGTAATGTGTTTTGAGGAGAAATATCCAAAGTGATTGCCAAAGATAATGACCATTGTAGAAAGGATGCATCCTAGGACATGTTAGTGGATGGTGGCAGGTTGATAGGTTGTTTGAAAGGCCATTGATATAAAGTTTGATTGACATGTTTGATGATGATCAAGAGTTTGAATTTTGTGTTGCATTTAAGGGTTTACTTTTGTTGATTGTTGTACTTGTTTTCTGTTTGTATTATCAAAGGGTGAGTGTGATGATTAGTTTATCTGGATAGAAGTTTATTGCGAGTGCAAGTGAAATGAGATCGGTGGTTTTGGATTTTTATTTTTATTTTTTGGAATATGTCAATGTTTTTGGTGTTTTGCAATGTTTTGAGGCTATTTTTGATCTTTTTGGGTATATTTGAATGTTTAGTTTTCTTTTCTCTATTATTTGAGGTTGTTTAGGGTTTTTTGAATGTTTTTTGATGTTTTGGGTTTTCAAAATTTCAAATGTTTTTGTGTTTTCTGAGTTTTGACCAAGACCTAAGAGGGATTGACCTAGGGCCTTGGGGATTATCAAATATTAGCCTTGTCTACGTTATTCAAATAGATACCACATAGTTTGATTGAATTTGATATGTTATTAATGGGATATGAACACTTGATGGATTTCCAATTTATTATGACAAAATCCTAAAGGACTGACCTAGGGTGTCTTGGGGGCACATTAGTGATGGCCTTGCCTACATTCAAGCTTAGAGACAATGTAGTTAAACAAGGTAATGTTTTTGATTTTTTGATGTTTTGACCTGTTTAGGGATTTTGATGTGTTTTGGGTGTTTTGGATTTTGACTTTACAATTTTTCAAATGTATTTATGTTTTGGTTGTACAAGATTTTGATGTTTTTGGATTTTTTGGTTTTTGTAAATGTTTTTGGATTTTTGATGAGGTTTTCAAGTATTTTGGGATTTTTCAAGAGATTTTGAGATAAACAATACCTAGATCACAATGTTGATGTCACATTGTGAGATATAAGACATGGATCAAGAGTTATTTAAAAACAAGAGTGAAATAACCTACCCACAATGTCTAGCAATGCTTCATAGTTCAATGGAAAAACCAAGATAGGTAATGTAGATGCAAAGAGTTCAACAAAGTTTTATCATGCTAGATATGGGCTACTGAACTGCATGAGACAATGGTAAAGATCTTGTCAAGAGCCTACCATGAGTAGAGTTGAAGCATATGCCGAATCTTTGTCAAGATCAAGATAAACTGGAATATCTAGATAAAGATGAATTGGATAGATGGTGGGTTGTGTGGGAATATCAAGAGTGGTGACTCTTTTTTTGGATGAATAACATCTATATGTCCATAAAAAAAACAACTCAGGGGTGATATTAGGGATGTATTTATAGTTTAAAATGGTTTGGAAGATGTCCCTTAGCTCTTGATTGAACTCTGGGGATAGGGGTTCTTGATCCTAACTTGATTTGGAGAAACTTTCCTTATCCTCAAGAGCCTTCTCTTGACATGATCCTTGGGTAGATGATACATCATCAGTAAAATAATCTTCACAACATTTTGTAGATATGGGTACAATAATGGGTATTTCAATATTCCCAATCATTGAGTCATATATTGTGGGATAGATATCATAATCTGATACATAGTAGATGTCATTACGATATGAAATGTTGCTAGACATCATTGATTGGTTTGGACTTTGTTTTAAAATAGTATCTTGATACGTGTATGATTCCTCATGTTGTGATGAATGAATAACAAAAATGTGTCCCACCGTGGTATCATGGGTATGGTTTACGTTGGTTGAAGTTGATGCCTTTCTTGAATATTTTGTTTTTCCATGATTAAGCATAAGGTTTGTGTAAATTTTTTATTTTCATTCCCATATTTTTGATCAACATCATTGTCTCCTTGTTCAATAATATCTTGTATTAGACATTTGAATTTAATTTTTTTTGTGTGTTATGAGATTTGTACTCATGAAATTCACAAAAATGATCTTCTCTATAGCTAGGAGGTTTGACTTGTGGTGCTTAATAGTTTGAGAAATCTGGGAGTGTGATAAGGTTGGATTATATCAACTTCTTCAATAGATCTTCCATAGGTTCCTCAAAGGGAGTGAATTGGAAATTAGGAGCACCATTTGTTCTTTGTGGTCCACATTGAGTGTTTGCAACATTGATCATTGGTTGATTGTTTGGTAGCTGTGTGTTCATTTGTGGTATGTTTTGCTGCATGTTTGTTGGTTTATTATATATTTTCCTGGGAGCAATTAGAACTACCTTTTTTATCAACAACAACATCATGAGTAACATTCTTGTTCTTAACCCAAAAGCATGGTTTGTCATTAGAACTAGTGGAGGGTCATTTGTATTTGTATGTTTGGGTGTTTACTTGTGCAATAAGGGATATCTCGACGTTAAAGGCCCTAGGAATAAGCTTGTCATATGTGGTGACAGATTGCATTTTTAATTGAAAAGATAGGTCTGTGTCCACATTGGCAATGATGATTCCTATCTGTTGTTCCTTAGGAATAGGCCATTTTCTCTTGCTAGCTCTCTACCTCCACCATTGTAGGAAATTTGTGAAGGATTCACCCTTGTTTTGTTTGAGGGTGTATAGCTCTTCCAAGCTCACATCCATGCCAAGATTGAAGGAGAAATGATCTATGAACCTAACGATTATTTGTTGGAATTTTGAATTCCCAGAGGAAATTATGAGAACCAATCAATTGTTGGCCCCGCCAAACTATGTGGGAAAAGGAACATCAAGTAGGAATCATTATAAGCCACCTCCATACACATTACGTGGAATTCTTTGATGTGATCCACCAGATTTCCCTGTCCTTTGTATTTATCAAATTTTGGGACCTCGAAACTAGGTGGGAAAGGTACCATCATGATGTTCCTATCGAAGGAGTATTCACACAAGTTTTGTTGTGCATGTGGCTTCTTCATTTTTCCCATTTGAATGTCCTAGATCTGCTATGTGATCACCTTGATCTATGATGACACATAGTCTTGTAGATTTGGTGGAGGAGCATATGTGGCATACTGTGGGATGGTGGATGAATTGTAGGTGGGATTTTGATATGGTGTGTAGAGTGGAGTTTGGTATTGTATGTGTAGTGGTGATAGTGGGGTAGGTGTATATGCTCCTTGTGTAGTTGGATTCATGAAATTTTGTTGGGGATTATAATACAAACCCTATTATTGTTGTGCAAGCATGTGTTGTTATTGGGTGTATTGTTGTGCTAGCAATGCTTGTTGTTGGGCTTGTTATTGTGGTGTGATCAAGGTTTGTTGTTGAGCTTGCTACTATTGTTGCATGATCAAGGCTTGTTGTTAAGCTTCCTGCTATTGCAAGGCTTGTGCTTGGGCTTATTTCTGTTGTAATGCTTGTTGATAAGCTTGTTGTTGTTACAAAGATTGATCTTGATCTTTGTTGTGCCTATAGAACACACGCACCATTCGGAATGGGGACCCTCTCTCTCTCTTCGCTTTGCTAGGATGCTTCTTGTGGTGCCTCACTTTGCGTGCCCCCTATTTTGTGTCCTAAGTGGTCAGAGAATCTTAGAGAAATCATCTTGAGGTGACCATGTTTAACCACCCTCAAATTTTCAAAGCTTTAGGCTCTTGCGGAACTTCCTTAGCTATTTTCCTTTGTTTCTTAGAACTGATGTCCTTGGAGCAATGCGGGTCTGCCCCAGCAGGCCGCCCCATGTGGGTTTCCTTGGCCTCGCGACCATTCCAAACAACCTTTGTGCAAGGTCCTCCTGAGCCATGGGACTCGCCTCCCCAATTTTCGTTTCTGTTGCCAATCGATCAAACTGCCAAACCTTGGCTACTGTCCACCTAGCGGACTCCGCCGCTCCCTGTACCATTTTTGAACTGGCTGCCTATTCACCAACCCTGAGCGCCATTGTACCAACATTTAGGAGGGGCATTAAATGCACCATTTTCTATAAATTACCAGATTGAGCTGTCATTTTTACTTGTCAGGAGTTCAGAAACGAGTTAGAGAGCACCTGACAACATCACTATCATGACCTTTAGGTTCCTTCACCGATTCAGAGTCTTTGCTTACAATTTCACCATCATATTTGTCGGGTTTTCTAGGTTAGTCTGCCGTCACCATCCGCATTTAATTTTTCTTTGATTTTTATAAAATTTGTTAAGATCTCAACCAAGAAAACTTGAAACTAGCTAGCACACACCTAGGCGACCAAAACCCATAACTTGAAATTTCAAGAAACTTCAAAAAAATTGCCCCATAGGCTACTTGCAAAACTGGAGGTCTCCGCGGTTGTTCTTTGACCAGAGCATCTGTGCTTTGCAGGCCCGCACCCATGCCACCATCATCATTGTCCTTCGAAAGCATGTTTAAAACTTGAAGCGACAAACACTCACATCAGGCCTGTCCTCATGGAGGGCCCCCTCCACTTGGCCACCCTAAACTTGGCTCTAATTAGTGAAGCCTAAACGAAGGGAACCTTAGACCTACCTAGGTCTAAAAATGTGGGTTTTTTTCCTATGGAGTGCCTTTTAAACTTTTTTGTTCTGAACGACTATCCAATCATGACCTCTCAACATGCGGACCCCACCCCGTTGACTACTGAATGAACTCAACCTTGCTGAAATCTCCAAGTATTGGTCTATTACGGCTTGCATCCTGCAGACTTCTGCTTGTGGTTTTCCACCCTGACCTTGTAGTTTCAAATGGATTTTGTGGCCCGTCTTCCTACCTATCAGATTCCACCCTCTGACCTACCATCCAAGTCAAAGTGCAAAAATCTAGGCGAAACAAATCATTTAACGTAGACCTCCCCTGGTATTCGGTCGATGCATGAACAACTCCTCAAAATGGAAAAACCTTAGCATCTTCCTGACCAGCGGGTTCGAAGCTCACCTTTATCGGCCGTTCTCCTTTGCACACTAAATGATTAAGTCTAAGTTTCATTATAGGCCTTGCCTTGCAGACTTTTTTCTGCGGGCCGCTATAGCTCATCCACCGCTTCAAAACGACCTTTACATGTCGAATTTCCACACTGCGGGTTCCGAACCCACCTCGTTCGTCCGAGCCCAAAAGCGAAAATGAACAAGTGTTAAACCTTAGGTGGACCGCCTCCTGTGGGTGGCCATTTGCGGATCTCCGTCTAGCCTTCCCCATTCTAAACGGCTGTGACCTATCATCTGCCTACACCTTTTGTTCCACAACCTTTAGAGCAATCTAAACTTTAGCAATGGAGCACCCACCCATCTTCGAAGCCGCGGGTCTCACATGACGGAACGCCGCTTGTAGACTACTGCCTTGCTAGCGCCATTTCAACGGCAGGCCCTCAAATGACCAGGCTACCCTCTATTCCTAGATGCTTAAAATATGAGCATAACACCTGTAGATCTTCAAATTGATTTTGAACCAAGTGTAAAAATAAATTGACCTCGTCAGTGGAACCCACTTCATGCCTAAATCTCAATACGGGTTGGGACATACCGGCCGCCATGCCCTAATTGTCATCCCTACTGTAGCTGCCTCCAAAACATCCACCAACATAGGGAGGTTTGCACCGCTGGGCCTACATTGTTATAACTCCCTCCATCAAAAGGTTAATGATAATCAGAAGGAGATGTTAGGATCTTTAATAGATGAATTATCTAATGTAACATCATTTTGTAGGATTTTGGCTAACTTTCCTTATGTTTCATGCTTAAATGTGTTTATTTCTCTCTCGCCCATAGGATATATGGAACCAGGTACAAGACCTTTGGATGCAACCGTGGAGTAAGAAAAGGGAAAGAAGCTAGCTAAAGCACCCAGAGGCAAAGAGGATAAAGACCAAATGAAGTACAAATTCCAAGGAGAGCCCCTTAACTCCAAAGTCACCATAGATTGGAGGGAGATCTCAGACACTAATCTGAGACACATAGATATTGATGAATTCAATCAAAGGGTTCAGATCAACCCTACAACAAAAAATGTCAAAAATATTAGAAGCAATGGGTTGGCCAAAGCTGTTGGTTTCCTACCCACTCTCGTTGCTCCCGAGCTTGTGATGGCTTGCAGGGAGGCATATCAAGAGGACATGAAAAAAATAGTAGACAAAGATGGGAATGGATTAGCTGACCTATCTACCAAATCAATAGGGAAGACCTTCCACATCCCTACCTTCAATGAGATGGAGGAAAAATCCAAAGAATATGGAAAGAAGATGTGGGATGACGACCCCTTCAAATGCAAAAATATAATCAATCAGTATTGGTTAAAAGAAAAGACTAGTAGTGTAACTAAAGTACCCCAAGTGCTCTTCTGCAGTGACTTCTACAAGGATTACCATGACTTGGTAACCCTATTGAGTAGAGTTATGGGTCTTTCAACTGCAACCTACTTCCAAGAGTGGATGCTATAATTGTGGAAGAAATCCTCCATGGCGAAGCCAAATTCTATTGGGCAGCAATGATCAGTAATTGCTTGCATGAGCAATTTGTGGCAGTGAAAAAGACTTAACAGCTTTAGATGACATCCTACTTGGTCTATCTACTAGCTGACCAGATGCAATATAGAGGCTTGTTTGTGGCTCTGAGTGAGACTCCAAGAAGGGAGTTAAATGTATATGATAAGTATTCCCAACTCCAATACAAAAAATTCAATAGGACTACTACAAAGTCAATGACACCTTCATAGGCCATATTATCAGACTACTTGGAGGTGATTTTGAAAGGAGAGTCACCCACAGTGAAAATGCTTACATCCGCTAGTTCAAATTTTTGTTCATACAATTTCCAAAGTTTACCTACGTTCGAGCCGAGGGTTTGTCAGAGAAACCATACAAGCTTCCCCAGTAACCAAATGACTAGATGATATTGCTTGAGCTCTCCCAAAAATGGGAGCGTGCACACACCCTCCTAAGTGATAAGCATAGAGTGGGGATTCCCTATCTCCTTTCCTTTAGCCAATGAATGTATGAGCTCCACACATCCCAGTGTGTGGACTATTCTGATAAAGAACTTGTGGAATATAACCTGGAGCTCCAAACTGCCTAGCCATGGATGGATCCATATGGTAAGCTCAGGAAGATGGTCAGGATGGAACATGCCCACGTACATAATGTTGAAGAATTTTGGGCCAACTGTAGGGATGATAAAGAAGTGTGAATGAGGCACTACATGCGCCTAATGACACAATTTGTTCAAGAAGTTCAACTTGTTCCCTATGCTAGATCAGATAGTGGAGGATGAAAATACAGTGATTGATCCTCGATATGATGCAGTTGCTAATCTCCCCCTGCCATTAATTGACTAGAACGAAGAAGAGGTCAGTGACCTTGATATTTTGATGAAGCCGATTGTGGAAAGAACAAAAGAATGGATCAACGGGAAGATAACCTAATTGAAGCTACAAGGAGCCACCCTAACATATGGAGAATTTGAAGACATATTGGGAAGTGAGACCAATAGTGGGATAGCTACTACGCCTTCTAGAGAAACTTTAAAATCTCCTCTAGTCACCAAGTCAAGGAAGAGGAAAGAGATGACTGAAAGATAGCCTAAACCCAAGGTGTATTCAAGAAAGGCCTCAAAGGGTGAACCCTCCAAGAAGCCAAAGACATCAGGTTGTTTTACGGAAATGCCTACCATTCAGGAGGACCCACTCCATGAAGATGAGGAACAAAAATCCAAGCAGCCAAATTCCCCACCTGCTGCCTCCACTCTTGCAGTCACCACCACTACTGACATTGCCACCACTATTGCCCCTCTACCCATAGTGGATATCTCGGTCCACCTTGCTTCCACCCCACCTACTACACAAGTCATGGTAATAGAATCTTCCTCTACCACTACCTCTCTAGTCTCCTCTTCCTCCATGTCTCTGTCATCATCTCTCCCACTGGCTACAACAACAATGCCAATGCCCACTCTCTCACTCCCGAAGGCCTTCACCCGCCACATGGAGAATATCCCAATAGATCTGTTTGGGTTACTAATGAACTCGAAAATACAAGCTGCCTTGGCATAGATTGTTACAAACCTCCCTATCCCTCCTCCAACTAAACCACTTGAAATGAAAGTGACCATGTAGATATCTGAAGAGTTGGAGAGACAAGAAAGAAAGCTACCAAAGAAATTGATGAAGAGGTGGATGACTACCATGAGCACCCTAAATACTAGCATCTAATGATTGATAAAGAGGTGTGTGAAGGAGAGGAGGAAGAAATGCAATCATTTGAGGAGACTGAAGAGCCGGGTATGAGGTATATTGACCCAAAGCTTGAAGAAGAGTTGGCTTAGCAACTAAAAAATGTAGGAGAGGAAGTAGAGAGGCAGCCTTCCGATGAGGAGAAGAACACATAAGAGGAAATGAAGGAGGACACTAAGCCTCCAACTGAGGAACAAGATAAAAGCCCCAAGCAAGATGAAGGAATGCCTCCTCGACATGAAGAAGAGGAAAAGAAAGAAGAAGATAAAACTACTAAGGGGGAGGACAACCCCAAAGGACACATAGCCACCGAATCCCCACAAAAAAGAAATTTTTTTCATCCAAAATTCTGATGAAAAAGAGGAAGAAAAGATAGAAGAGGAGGCTCCAGGTGACAAAGTATTGGAAATCCAACACACCTGCAAAGAAGAGGTTGATCACGAATCACCAAAGGGGGAATCTCAGATGCCTGAATGGCTTGAGAAACAAATGGAGAAGAAAACCCCAACCCCAATGGAGCCAAAGGCAAGATTGGAGGTCATCTTGGATCGAGTCAAAATAAGCACAAAGAAGGAGAAGAAGCCAAAGGTGAGATCCCATTTGACAATGGATGCATCTGGATCTAGGAAAATGCAGATAGCAACCCTAGTGATGGGAGAAGAAGGGGTAAGCTACAATATCTCCACTCTTGATTTGGGAACAACAACAAGAGAATAAAAGATCAACCATCTTCAGGGATCCGTTGCCACCATTGTACACCAAATGCACAAAGATAAGACTTCCAAGGAGGAGTTAAAAGCACAGGTGGATGATTTAACAACATACATTCAACAATGGTCATTAGTTGAAGAGCTTCCCACCACATCATCAACACTATCGCAACTGTTGTCGTGGGACCACATTGACAAATTGGAGAAAAGAAAAAATTGGACAAAAGGCACATAGGATTGGTTTCGACAAGTCCTATACAATGGAAACATTGGCATAGGTTGTGCTGTGAGGACACCAAAAAAATTCGTAGAGGTGCAAAAGATACTTGAGGGAATAAGGAAATTCTGCACCAACTTCCTAGAGCTATACAAAATAACATATCCCAAGCTTGAGGCTATTCTCAATACACCTGATAAACCTTGGGAGAAGGATTTTTCTTCGGTAGAATGTGACCATTGGCTCATGGAGACATGGAAGCTGAGCTTAGACCACAAAAATGAAGTGTTGGAACGAGTGCTCCATGAAGTGGAGCTGGATATCGATTGGGTCAAATAAATTAGGGTAGCTAGTGAAGAATATCTAAGGCTGATGACAGATTTTGATGTGCCCACCTTTGAACTAGACCCAGAGAAAATAAAGCCATATTTTCATAAGAAGATGGAGAATGGGTCCACGGATGTACTTACACCAGATTTATGGGTTTTGCTGCATGAGCCTTCTCCCTATTTGAACAAGTGATAAAGAATACACAAAAGTATGACACAGACTAGGACGTACTCACTAGTAGATCAAGGAGGTTGAACTTTCAAGTGATTCAGTTAGATATATTGGAGTGGAACAATCTCCAAGCGTTGATCGTAAAGTTTGTGGAATATGCCACTGTGAAGAAGAGTGAGGGAAATTCCATAATAGATGATGAGTTCCTCACCAAGTAGTTCCGGCGAAGTAAATCAACAAGAAGACAAAAGAGCTACAGTGCTGTGACATGAGGAAAAAATAGACAAAATGACAAAATGTAATTTTATATTGTAAAATATTTGGGGGTAGGTGAAACCCTAATTTGTAGTGAATCCTGGCCACATAATGAGACTAAATCTTGGCCATTCATTTTTCTTTTTGGACACTATAAATAGGGGGTCTCCTCTCATTTTCAAGGGAGAGTTGAGTTGTAAAGACATGCTACTGGAATGATAATAGAAATTCATTGATTTGGTGGATTCTTGAGTTCCAACTTCATGTTGCATGATTCTTCTTCTCATAGTTAGTAGTTTTGAGTAGGTTAACCTTGTTGTTCTATGTGTTTTAGCTTACTTAGTAGATTAGTAAATGTTGTGCATTGATATTGAAGAATTTTGTTGTGTGTTGGAAACCTTCCTTGTCCATAATTTTTGTTGTTTATTGATGGTAAATGGCTATGTAAAGTTAGTCTGGGCATAAATTGAAAGCTGCACTAAATTTCTATCTTTATTCATGCTTATGTTGAATGAATGGTTGAATATATGCAGTCCTTAGAAGCTTGCAATAGTTTCATGAGACTGTGAAGTAATCTGGTTAGGTGGAACTTAGTTTTAGTAAGGTTGTCTGTAGCAGGGTCCTCCATTATCATTGTTCATCGCTAGTTTCAAGTCAAGGAACTTCTCCCTTCCCCTGCCCTTTTTCCTTTTTTTAATAGTGACTTTGAACAAGGTTCATTGCACATTGGAAAGCCAAATCTAATGATGGGATAGGAGTTATAGACTACTATTTTAAACCTGCAACAATTGTGTAATAACTTTCCCACCTTAAGAAATCCATTTTAAGATCCAGTTCTCCTCTTACTTAACTTCTATAAGGCTTCCCTATGATTACCAAAAAAAACACATTGAACCAATTGAGATATTCCAAGCATGTCATGACTTGACACCCGAGAGACCTTGGGGTGATTTTCAGTAACTTTTTGTTGGAGATTTCCTTTCAAAAGAGGTAGTGCATTCATGTGCTACCCGTGTTGAGAAGGTGCAAAAAAACCCATCAACAAAACTAGCATTAGAAGGAGGGAATTTGAGTTAAGCTGGATCGAATCAGATCATTTTCCCCTTAGAGATTCCAAAGAGTTTTAAGATCCACACCCAACAAAGGGGAATTTCAGGAACTGCAGCCCCCTACAAGGGCTAGAAAGACTAAGAGAGGGGACACAAATTTTTCTTCCTCCTCCATTCCATCCACTTCACCTTCATCTTCACCTCCTTCCTCCTTTCACTCACCCCATGCTCCTTCATCCTCTTCTATCTCTTCCTTTTCCCCTCAGCCATCCCAAGATGCTTTTTAGTCGCTTTCTCCCCACATCTGGGGTGCTACTCCGACCCCTGCCCTCCAAGTCCAAAGCATAATCCAACCTGTTGCTTCCCCTATGCAGCCCTAGGTTACTGTTCAATAGAAAATACCACCCCCGCCTCCCCTCATGGCTTGGTTAGGAAATAATCCTTCCCCGCTGTTCTTCAACGATTACCATGATATGTCGAAGAACCCGAAGAGCTTTTGCACGAATTTCAATCCTTAGGATTCGCAAAGGATAGTTGAAGAACACATTAAGATCTTCCAAGAGACATTGAAAGATATGTAGATTGATCATGAAGGCGTAGCATGCAGGATTTTCCCTTATTCCTTGGGGAAAGAGGCCTTTTATTGGTATATCAACTTACCGATGGGGTCCACATATTTGGCCTTGTTAATGAATACCTTCTTGCAGAAGTATAAGATCCCAATTATCCCTTTAGAGTTGTATCAGAAGTTCATGTTTGTTCGTAGGGAAGTTAATGAGCTGATCAACTCCTTCAATGATCGATTCCACCAAGCATATACAAGGTTGAAAGCTTCGTACACACTCAATGATGTAGCTGCCTTGCTAGTTTATTATGTAACATTGGACAATCTCACGACTGCATTGGTGAAGAGGATGCAACTAGCTCTAGCCAGATTAGTAGATGCTTATGTTGAGGCAGTTATTGCCAGCACTGACCTAGGTCAAAACATCTCTGGTCCACTTTTTTCCTTGGGGAAGGTTTCCCATCCTATGCAGATTCAAGGACACACCCAAGCTTTGCAATAGTAGGCACCTCTCATGAATCAAGTGCCACAACTACCCATATTGCCTCAACCAGGGCAGCCCCTGAATCAAGCCCCTCTCGTGCCCCACTACGTGTAGCCTCAACAACAATAGGCCTATGCAGAACTATCACAAGTGCTCGCATACCTACAAGGGCCCAAATTCCCAACCACTCAACAAAACCAGTCGATAGCACAACTTGCCTCCCTCCAAGATCAAACGTCCCAACCAGACAATGCTAAAAAAAATTGGTTAGAGGAATTAACGGAGATGATTAGGAAAATGTCCACGGAGATGACTCACCTCCAGAATCAAAATAATCAACTGTAGGCCTCTCAATGTAGCATCCAGGCCAACCTCAACCAAGACAATAGGGACAACTATGAGATGGGTACCTCATCGGGGTAGAATTATGAGTGAGGACAAAAATCCAACTAAAATTTTTTGAGGATACCTTCACAAAGGTAGAACTGAATGTGGAATACAAGACCCAAAAATTGAGGTGTTCCCACCCCTTTTGACCAACTTGCTAGATTAGAGAAGACAACCAGTGGAGTATACCTCACTGAAGTTTCCTTATCTGGATGGTGCACGATTCACAAGATAAGTAGGCATTCCGAGTTAGATTTCCTGGAGTCCCAAATAACAACAGAAATCTTCCAAGTGGAAGTCCAGAACACTGTTGATAGTGGAAACTATAGGGACATAAATTCGTCTAGGCCATATGACTCTTTTGTGCTTGTGGTCAACCAAGCCCCATTCCCACGAAGTGATAGCAACGAGCCTGAGAGTGTGGCTGCCTCCCCAAAGAATGAATAAGTAAAAGAGGTAAGTAATGAAGAAGCTTTATCCCATATCTTTAATTCAATAGATAATGGTCTAGTAGATGAAGAAGAGTCCCATGAAGATGAAGTGCAAATGTTCCATCAAAGAGCTTCTTCATATAATTTAAGAAATAGACAAATAGGAGGACCGTTCATTACTTCCACTCTACCAAACAACTTCAACACCCCACTTGACCCTAACACCAACAACAACCCTAGCTATCCTTATGTTCCTACATAATACTTGAACAAAAAGAAATAGTTGAACCAAGCCCAAAATTAGTAGTCTAGTTCTTCCATAGGTAGATCCTTTGAGGCTGAAATTGAATAAATGGGGGAGTACGTTGCCGAAGAATTCAAGAAATTCAAAATCAACCTATCTTCTTTTGAGTTACTTAAGGTTCCCATAGTTAGGCATGCCTTCTTTAGGGTAATTAACGGAACCCCCTCCTCAAAGGCAACACAAGAAACACCAACCAAGAAGGTTTCTTTTGAAGAGCCCCCACATGAGCCCGTAATTTAGGAAATCATAGGAAAAAAGAAGGATGCCCCTTCCAATCAGCGAGCTGGGAAGCAACCCGTTAAAGAACTAGTGCAAACCAAAGAAAAGACCAATGAGAAGGATAAGAACCAAGTGGCCTAGACCAACATGCCTGTAGGGTTATTCCAAGGAAAGCTAGAAATGCCACCCTTTCTCACAACAATTAGAATATTTGGGAAGAATTTGCACAATTGTCTGATCAACTTGATAACATCAAGTAATGTCATTCCTTTTTTTGTGTGCAAATCCCTAGAGATTGTCCCCTCACCTTCAAGGAGAAAAGTAACTCAAGTGGAAAAAACTGAGGTCAACATTGTTGGGGAAATCAATTGCATCCCTATGTAGATCACTGCTGACCCAAGGGTGCAACAAGTTATTGACATCTAGGTTGTGGACATTCCTAATACATATGGAATAATCTTGGGGTGAGACTTCACCCGTGCATTGAATGGGTATGCCACAACCAATTTCTCTCATATGTGGCTTCCATGGAAAGGGCTTCCAAACTAGATCCACATAGATTGGGAGTCGTGCATGAAATTCATGATAACAAAATATAACAACACCAATGAGGTGTTGTTTGCTGAAACATAATTGGATAATTACTACCCCATTACTTATCAAGAAGAACTAGAGTATGCGGAAGAAGAGACAACCGATGAAGTCCTTTTGGTATTATGCAACCCATCAACCAACTTAGCCTATGCACCCCAAACACAAAAATAATGGTAGAATCAGAAGATGACAAGTTTTATGAAGATGGTAATTTAGGACTGCTAGATGGCTTCCAAGATTTCATGGAGAAGTGCATCCAAGATTAACTCAGTCTGGGAGCAAGGATGGAATTCCAGGAGCTTTTGCTTCCTATTTGGTGCATAGTCCACAATGCTTCTCATTTAGAATTTGAGTGTTGCTTGTGTCAGACAAGAGTGGAGCACATTAAAGCACAAGCCATATCTCAAAAGGATCCTCCAACTGAACAACCTTTCACCAATCATGATGAGTTTTTTCCTATTCCAGAAATAATGGATGCAAATGAGAAACCAAGGAAGGATGTATGCATGATTGGCACTGAGGCCAAAGGACCTTCCAAATTCTAGATGCTACTCTTCCATGGATCCAAGTCCAAGCAGGGAGTAGACACTAGATTCAAACTCATCAACCCCACGAGTAAGACCTACCTTTCTGCTCATAGGCTTCAGTTTTATTGTACCAATAACATAGTAGAATATGAAGCACTAGTTCATGGTCTCCTAATGGCTTTGAGAAAGAAAGTTAAAATGTTTCAAGTATTTGGTGATTTCGAACTGGTAGTGAAACAAGTTAGAAAATTATACTCCTATCATGATAGAAAGCAAGCAAACTATAGGCATAGAGTTTGGGATCTTTTAGAAAGCCTAGATGCATTCAACATACAACTGATCCCTCATTCTCAGAACCATACTATTGATGCCTTGGCTCAAGTAGCCAGCACACTACAACCTCTATCTCTTTCTGGTCTCAAATGATTCACCGTGGAGCTTACTTCCACCCCTTTCATGCAAGAAAATGTTACCCATTTCCAATTATTCAATGATGATAAGCATATCTTGGAATTTATCACTAGTTTTGATGTGTTCACAACCCAAATAATTGATGAAGTTGAGATGGAAGCAGCTGAACTAGATATAGAGGGGATCATCAACCTCAAAACCAATATGATCCCCAGAGGCATGTTTCATCTTGAACGCATATTTAACTTAGATCAGATCCAAGACCAAGATCAGTAAGCAAAGAATGACTCCATAAACAACCAGTGTGGCATCCACAACTTTGGAACAACCGAGGAAGTTAAAAATGTGTTCATTAACAAGGTATGTATGCCAGAAGAAAAGAAAGGAATTATTGATGCATTGTGGAAGTACCATGATGTGGTAGCATGGAGTTATTAAGATTTAAAGACTTATGATACCTCTGGTATCAAACACACTATACCCCTAAAGCCCGATGTGCGGCCATTTAGGCAACAACAACATCCTATCAATGCATCGTTGGAGCCAAAGTCAAGGCCTTTAGAATTGTTGATCTAGTCCTATGCTGGGACAAGGCCCATGAGAAGAAAGGGGGACATGACAAATTCAACAAGCTTTGGCTTGGCCCCTTTCATTGCTAAAATCCTTGGTGATAATGCTTTTCACCTCAAAACTTTAATTGGTGAAGATGTCCCATTTCCCATCAATTGGCAACACCTGAAGCATTATTTCCAAGCTTGAGCTCTTCTGAGCTACTCCTGTAAATTCTTGTATATAGGTTAGTTTAGGTTGCTTTTGGTTTGCTTTGTTTCATTGCTTCATGTTGCTTTTGTTTTTTGCTTGCTTCCCAACCGTTTTTCTTTGTTGGGGGGTGTCTATTTGTTCTTGATGCGGTGGCCATACTCGTTCAATGCATGGTTCACTTCACTACCCACTCTTAGTGTTATTTGGATAATTATTCACTCCTAACTCTTTTCCTTTGATTGCTACCAGGAGCAATTTTCTCACTTGAACTCATGCTTGACCTAGAACTCAACTCTTTATTGAATCCTTTCACACTCATCTCGAATCCTACATGAAATACATTAATTATTTCCAAGGAGCTATACAATGGCCATTATGAAGGTGAGACAAGTGAAAAAATATTAAATCTTCTTTAGTGGCCACTATGGTTCCAAGTCCACAATAAGCTTCAATGCTTACATGGTTGAGCAAAAGTAGTATCAAAAGAATATCAAAAGAAAGAAAGAAACATTGAAAATCAAGTAATCGTGTGGGTGTGTGGACAACTCTACCAAGGCTATGGATGCCCAGCTAGTAGTAGAGAAATGTTCGTGGGATCACAACGACAACTCTGTCGGGGCTATGTATGCTTGACTGGTAGTGGGGAAATGTATAGGTTAATTTTGGAGTTAGATGGTTAACATAGCTTGCTCAGTCTAATTAATAGTTGTTGGTCATAGTCTCCAAGGAGAGGAAATGAATTCACTACTTACACACACTTTTGAGACACTTTTGTGATCTGATTTAGTCAATGATTTTGTTCTCCTTTGAGCTTCTTAGTTCACTTTTGGAAATATGCTCCTAGTCTATGAAACCAGAGATTTTGGGTTTTGAATGAACACTTATCCTTAGAACGCTTAGAAGCATTCTCTATTAGAGTCACCATTTGTTGTGCCTATAGCACACACACCTCATCCAGAATGGGGAACCTCTCTCTCTCTTCACTTCACCGGGATGCTTTTGTCGTTGCCTTATTTTGTGTGCCCCCTGTTTTGTGTCCTAAGTGGTCAAAGAATCTTAGAGGAATCATCTTGAGGTGACCATGTTTTTCCACCCTCAAATTTTCAAAGCCTTAGGCCCTTACAAAACTTCCTTAGTTTTTTTCCTTCGTTCCTTAGAACTGACATCCTTGGAGCAATGTGGGTCCACCCTTGCGTGCCACCCCATGCGAGTTTCCTTGGCTTTGCCACCATTCCAAACAACCTTCGTGCGACGTCGTCCCAAGCCACGGGACCCACCTTCCCAATTTCTATTTCTATTGCCAACTAATCGAATGGCCAAACCTTGGCTACCATCTGCCTAGTAGACTCCACCACTCCCTCTATCATTTTCAAACTAGCGGCTCGTTCACCAACCTTGAGCGCTATTGTACCAGCATTTATGAGGGGCATTAAATGCACCATTTTCTATAAATTTCCCACATTGAGTAATCATTTTTACTTGTCATGAGTTTAGAAATGAGTTAGAGAGAACTTGCTAATGCCACCATCATTCCCACCAGGTTCCTTCACCAATTTGGATTCTTCGCTTGCAGTTTCACCATCATTTTCATCGAGTTTTCTAGGTTGGTCTGTCGTCGCCATCCGCACTTTAAGGTTTTTTTTTTTATAAAATTTGTGAAGATCTCAACCAAGAAAACTTGGAACCAGCTAGCGCATAGCAAGGCGACCAAAACCCATAACTTGAAATTTTGTGAAACTTAAAAAAAATCACCCCATAGGCTGCTTGCGGAACTGGAGGTCTCCACAGTCATTCTTCAACTAGAGCATCCATGCTCTGCGGGCCCGCACCCATGCCACCGCCATCACCATCCTTCGAAAGCATGTTTAAAACTTGAAGCGACAAACACTCACACTGGGCTCATCCTTGCAGAGGGCCCCCTCCACTTGGCTACCCTAAACTTGGCTCAAATTCGCGAAGCCTAAATGAAGGGATCCTTAGACCTACGCGAGTGCACAAATGCGGGTTTTCGCCTACGGAGTGCCTTTTAAGCTTCGCTATTCCAAATGGCTATCCAATCATGAGCTCTCAACATGCAAACCCTACCCTGTTGACTGCCAAATGAACTCAACCTTGCCAAAATCTCAAGGTCTCGGTCCATTATGGGCTGCACCCAGCGGAACTCCGCTTGCGGGTTTCCATCCTAAGCTTGCAGTTTCAAATGTATTTTGTAGCCTATCTTCCCACCTATCAGATTCCTCCCTTCATCCCACCATCCAAGTCAAATAGTAGCAATCTAGGTGATTTAGATCATTTAATGCAGACCTCCGATGGCATTTCGCCGATGCACGAATGACTCCTCAAAATGGGAAAACCTTAGCATCTGCCCGACCAGTGGGTCCCAACCTCACCTGTGCCGACCATTCTCCTTTGCACCCTAAATTATTAAGTCTGAGCCTCACCCCATAGACTTCTATCTGCGGGCCATCATAGCCCATCTTCCACTTCAAAATGGCCTTTACACGTCCACCTTCCACACTGCTGGTTTTGAACCCACCTCGTCCGTCCGAGCCCAAAATAAAAAATGAACAAGTGTTACACCTTAGGTAGACCGCCTCTTGTAGGTGACCATTTGCGGACCTCCATCTAGCCTTCGTCGTTCCAAATAGCTATGACATACCATCCACCCACACCTTTTGGTCCACATCCTTTGGAGCAATCTAAACTTTAGCAATGGAGCACCCACCCTCCTCCAAAGTAGCGGGTCCCACACAACAAAACACCACTTGTGGATTGCCATCTTGCCAACGTCATTTCAATGACAGGCCCTTAAATAGATAGGCTACCCTCTATTCCCACATGCTTAAAAGATGAGCTTACCACCTCCAGATCTTCAAATTGATTTCGACCCACATACCAAAAAGGATTGACTTCCTTGGTGGACCCCACTTCATGCCTAAATCTTGATGCGAGTTGGGACATGCGGGCCGTCATGCCTTGATTGCCATCCCTCTTGCAGTTGACTCCAAAATTTCCACTAGCCCGGGGAAGTCCACACCCTTGGTCCTGCATTGTTATAAATTCCCTCCAGCAAAAGGCTAATGATAATCAGAAAGAGATGTTAGGATCTTTAATTGATGTATTATCTAATGTAACATCATTTTGCAGAATTTTTTATAACTTTCCTTTTGTTTCATGCTCAAATTTGTTTATTGCTCTCTCCCCACAGGATATATGGAACCAAGTGCAGGACCTTCAGAGGTAGTCGTGGAGAAAGAAAAGGAAATAAGCTAGCTAAAGAACTTAGAGGAAAAGAGGATAAAGACTAGATGAAGTACAAATTCTAAGGAGAGCCCCTTAACTCCAAAGTCACCATAGATTGGAGGGAGATCTCATAAACTAATCCGGGACACATAGATATTATTGAATTCAAGCAAAGGGTTTGGATCAACCCTACAATAGAAAATTTTAGAAAGATTAGAAGCAATGGGTTGGCCAAAGATGTTGGTTTCCCACCCGCTCTCATTGCTCCTGAGCTTGTGATGGCTTATAGGGAGGCATATCAAGAGGACATGAAAAGCATAGTAGAATAGATGGGACTGTATTAGCTGACCTATCTACCAAATCAATAGGGAAGACCTTCCACATCCCTACCTTCAATGAGATGGAGGAAACATCCAAAGAATATGGAAAGCAGATGTGGGATGAAGACCCCCTTAAATGCAAAAAGATCATCAATCAGTATTTGGTTAAAAGAAAAGAGGGGTAGTGTAGCTAAAGTACACCAAGAGCTCTTCTGTAGCGACTTCTATGAGGATTACCATCACTTGGTAACCCTATTGAGCAGAGTTATGGGCTTTCCGACTGCAACCTACTTCCAGGAGTGGATGTTGTACTTTGTGGAAGAAATCCTTCGAGGTGAAGCCAAAATCTATTTGGCAGGAATGATCAGTAATTGCTTGCATGAGCAATTTGTGGCAGTGAAAAAGACTCAACAATTTTACATGACATCCTACTTGGTCTATCTACTAGCAGACTGGATGCAATACAAAGGCTTGTTTGTGGCTCCGAGTGAGACTCTAGGAAGGGAGTTAAAGGTATATGATAAGTATCCCCAACTCCAATATATAAACTTCAAGAGGGACTACTGTAGAGTCAATGATGCCTTAATAGGCCATATTATCAGATTGCTTGGAGGTGATTTTGAAAGGAGAGTCACCCACAGTGAAAATGCTTACATCTGCCGGTTCAAATTTCTATTCATACAATTTCCAAAGTTTACCTACATTTGAGCTGATGGTTTCTTAGAGAAACCATACTAGCTACCTCAGTACCCAAATGACTAGATGATATTGCTCGAGCTCTCTCAATAACTGCAGTGTACACACACCCTCCTAAGTGACAAGCATAGAGTGAGGATTCCCTATCCCATTTCCTTTGGCCAAGGAATGTATGAGCTCCACACATCCTAGTGTGTGGATTATTCTGATAAAGAACTTGTAGAATATAACCTAGAGCTCCACACTGCCTAGCTACAAATGGATCCATACAGTAAGCTTAGGAAGATGGTTGGGATGGAACACACCCACGTACATAATGTTGAAGACTTTTGGGCCAACTGTAGGGATGATAAAGAAGTTTGAATGAGCACTACATGCACATGATGACATACTTTGTCAAGAAGGTCAACTTGTTCCCTGTGCAATATCAGATAGTGGAGGATGAAAATATAGTGTTTGATCCTCAATACAGTACAATTTCCAATCTTTTGATGCCATTAATTGACTGGAATGAAGAAGAGGTCAATGGCCTCGATATTCTAATGATGCCAATTGAGGCAAGAACAAAATAATGGATCAATGGGTAGATCTCCCAATTGAAGCTAAAAGGAGCCACCATGACATATGGAGAACTTGAAGAAGAATTGGGAAGCGAGACCAATAGTGGGACAACTGCTACCCCTTCTGGAGAAACTTCAAAATCTCCTCCAGTCACCAAGTCAAGGAAGAGGAAAAAGATGGCTAAAAGATAGCCTAAACCTAGGGTGTATTCAAGAAAGACCTTAGAGGGTAAACCCTCCAAGGAGCTAAAGACATCGGGTAGATTTATGAAAATTCCTACCATTCAGGAGGACTTGCTCCATGAGGGAGGGGAACAAGAGGCTGAGCAACCAAAGTCCCCACCTGCTGCCTCCACTCTTGTAGTCACCACTGCTACTGACATTGCCACCACTGTTGCTCCTCTGCCTACTTCTCAGGAAATGGTTGCCACATCTCCGCCTATGTTGGATATCTTGGCCCACCTTCTTTCCATCCCACCCACCACACAAGTCATGGTAATATAATCTTCCTCTGCCACTAGCTCTCCACTCTCCTCTTCCTCCATATCTCTGTCATCATCTCTCCCACTGGCTACAACAACAATGCCAATTCCCACTCTCTCGCTCTCAGAGGCCTTCACCCACCACATGCAAAATATCCCAATGGAGCCATCTAGGGTAATAATGAACTCAACAATATAGGATGCCTTGGCATACATTGTTGCAAACTTCCCTATCCCTCCTCCTCCAACCAAACTACTAGAAATGAAAGTGACCTTGCAGATATCCGAAGAGCTAGAGAGACAAGAAAGTGAAGCTACCAAAGAAATGGATAAAGAGGCGGATGACTACCATGAGTACCCTAAATACTAGTATCTAACGATTGATAAAGTGGTGTGTGAAGGAGAGGAGGGAGAAATGTAATCATTTGAGAACATTGAAGAGCTGGGTACCAAGTATATTATGGTAACCTTTGACTTGGAGCTCAAAGAAGATTTGGCTCAACAACTCAAAAATGTAGGAGAGGAAGTTGAGAGGCAGCCTTCTAATGAGGAGAAGAACGCAGAAGAGGAAATGGAGGATGACATTGAGCCTCCAACTGGGAAACAAGATAAAATCCCCAAGCATGATGAATGAATTTCTCCTCGACATGAAGAAGAGGAAAATAAAGAAGAAGATAAAACTACTAAGGGGGAGGACAACCCTAAAGAACACACAACCATCGAATCCTCGCAAAAGGAAACTGTCTTCATTCGGGATTTTGATGAAGAAGAAGAAAAGATAGAACACGAGGCTTTGGGTGATAAAGTATTGGAAATCCAACACACCCATAGAGAAGAAGGTGATCACAAATCACCAAAGGGGGAATCTCAAATGCCTGAATGGGTCGAGAAACAGCTGGAGAAGAAAACCCCAACCCCAATGGATCCAAAGGGAAGGATGGAGGCCATCTTGGCTTGAGCCCAAATAAGCATAAAGAATGAGAAGAAGCCAAAGGTCAGATCCCATCTGACAATGGATGCATCCAGATCTAGGATAGTGCAGATAGCCACCCCAGTGATGGGAGAAGAAGGGGTAAGCTACAATATCTCCACCCTTGATTTGGGAACAACAACAAGAGAACAAAAGATCAACCATCTTTAGGGATTTGTCGCTACCATTGTGTACCAAATGCACAAAGATAAGACTTCCAAGGAGGAGTTAAAAGAATAGGTGGTTGACTTAACAATATACATTGAACAATGGTCATTAGTTGAAGAGCTTCCCACCACATCATCAACACCGCCACAATTACTGTCCAAGGATCACATTGACAAATTGGAGAAAAGAAAGAATTGGACAAATGCCACAGAGGATTGGTTCCAACAAGTCCTCTACAATGGAAACATGTGCATATGACGTGCTGTCAGGACGACAAACAAGTTCCTAGAGGTGAAAAAGATACTCGAGGGAATAAGGAAATTCTGCACCGACTTCCCAGAGCTATAAAAAATCACATATCCCAAGCTTAAGGCTATTCTTAATATACCTGATAAATCCTGGGAGAAGGAGTTTGCTTTGGTAGAAGGTGACCATTGGCTCATGGAGACATGGAATTTGATCTTAGACCATAGAAAGGAAGTTTTGGAATGAGTGCTCCATGAAGTGGAGTTGGATATCAATTGGGTCAAAGAAATCAAGGAAGCCTGTGAAGAATATCTAAGGATGATGATAGATTTTGATGTGCCCACCGTTGAACTAGACCCAGAGAAAATAAAGCCATATTTTTACAAGAAGATGGAGAACGGGACCACGGATCTACTTACAAAAGATTTTATGGGTTTTGCTACACGCGCCTTCGCCCTATTCGAACAGATGATGAAGAATGCACTAAAGTATGACAAGGACTGGGACATACTCACTAGCAAATCAAGTAGGTTGAACTTTCAAGTGATTCAGTCAGATATATTGGAGTGGAAAATGCTCCAGGCATTGATTGTAAATTTTGTGGAATATGTCATTGTGAAGAGTGAGGGAAATCCCATAATAGATGATGAGTTCCTCACCAAGTAGCTTTGACCAAAGGAATCAACAAGAAGACAAAAGAGCTACAATGCTACAACATGAGGTCAAAATAGACTAAATGAAAAAATGTAATTTTATATTGTAAAATATTTGGGGGTAGGTGAAACCCTAATTTGTAGTGAATCCTGGCCACACAATGAGACTGAATCTTGGCCATTCATTTTTCTTTTTGTACACTATAAATAGGGGGTATCCTCTCATTTTCAAGGGAGAGTTGAGTTGTTGTAAAGACATATTGTTGGAATGATAATCGAAATTCATTGATTTGGTGGATTCTTGAGTTCCAACTTCATGTTGCATGATTCTTCTTCTCATAGTTAGTTGTTTTGAGTAGATTAAATTTGCTGTTCTATGTGTTTTAGCTTACTTAGTAGATTAGTTAATGTTGTGCATTGATATTGAAGAATTTTGTTGTGTGTTGGCAACCTTCCTTGTCTAGATACTTTTTATTGTTTATTGATGGTAAATGGTTGTGTAAAGTTAGTCTGGGCATAAATTGAAAGCTGCACTAAATTTCTATCTTTATTCATACTTATGGTGAATGAATGGTTGAATATTTGTAGTCCTTAGAAGCTTGCACTAGTTTCATGAGACTGTGAAGTAATCTGGTTAGGTGGAACTTAGTTTTAGGAAGGCTATCCACAATAGGGTCCTCCATTATCACTATTCATCGCTAGTTTCAGGTCAAGGAACTTCTCCCTTCCCCTACCCTTTTTCCTTTTTTTAATAGTGACTTTGAACAAGGTTCATTGCACATTGTAAAGCCAAATCTGATGATGGAATAGGAGTTCTAGACTTCTAATTTGAACCTATAACAATTGTGCAATAACTTTCCCACCTTAAGAACTCCATTTTAAGATCCAATTCTCCTCCAACTTAACTTTCGTAAGGCTGCCCTGTGATTACCAACAAAATCACATTGAACCAACTGAGATATTCCAAGCATGTCATGACCTGACACCCAAGAGACCTTGGGGTGATTTTCAAGAACTTGTTGTTGGAGATTTCCTTTCAACAGATGTAGTGCATTCGTGTGTTGCCTGTGTTGAGAAGGTGCAAAAACACCCATCAACAATCTTGTTGTTCTTGTAGGGATTGAGATTGATATTATTGTTGTTGCAATTCCAATTGATAGGCTTGTTGTGGTTGTTGGAAAGCTTGTGCTTGCAACATAGGAGTGTTTTGATTTTGGTATATGTGAGATGGATTTTGAGTGATCATGGTATGAGTGGGTTGTGGGTTGATTTGAGATGGTTGTTGTGTGGTGAGTGGTTGGGGGTTGTTTTTTGCTACCATTCCTTGTAAAATTGTTGATTGGGATGGAGGAATGGAGGTTTGGGGCCCCATCTAATTTTGCATGGCTTGAGGGACCAATGGTAAAGATGATGGTGTCATTTGGTGTTGCAATGTCAATGGCACATTTGAACCTTGATTTAATAGATTGGAAGGGTTCCCTTGACTAATGTTTTGAGGGTTCCCTTGTTGTGTTTGATTTGGGGCCAAGATATTACCTTGGTTGATGGGATTTGTGGTCAATGTGTTGCTTTTATTTGGATTTATGATAGATTGGGTTGATGTGTTTTGTGGAACCAATGGTTTTGATGGGCCAATTGTGTGGTTGGATGATGTCCCTTGTTGTGTTAAGGGTTGACCTTGTGTAAGGGTATTAACATTCCCTTGTTTTCCTATTTGAGGCACTTGGTTCACATTACCTTGTGTAACATTAGGAACACTTGTGGTACTTGCGGTGATGGATGAAGATGGTTGCGATCAAAATGTTGAGGTTGTCATGGTGTTATGGAATGTAAGTGGTCTATGTGGATGTAGATGGTGTTCATGAATGGTGGTGGAAGAATGTGATGGGGCACCAAATGTTGGTGTCCAAGGAAGGTTGGTGTTTTGAGTACCCAAAAGTGTGTTTCCTTCTACATTGGGTGTGAGGCCAAGGTTTGTTGTAATCTTAGTTGCAAGACTAGGAGTTGATGTTTGACTTGGAACAAGGGATAGAGCAGGTTAATTTATAAATTGAGTCAATCCTTGTGCCAAGGGTTGTGTGATGAAATCTGGGGGAATTGAAGTGACATTTTCTAAGGTTTGTTCCCTAATCGTGTCAAAGTCAAATGTAGAAGGGAGTTTACCCCTTCTTTTGCTAAAGCTAGCATGTATTGGGTAGGGTTCTTTTTCATCAAAGTGTTAACAATGTGGTTTGTCTTAGGATCTTGTTGATATTCAAGGAGTTCTGCCTCAGTGAGCTCAAGGGGGTTGTTTGTGACATCTTCTACCTCAATACCCTTTGTCTAATCACTACAACACAATAGGAAATTAGCATCTAAAATAGTGTTGGATTTTAGTGCATTTGAGTTCATCAATTGGACACATCTCACGGCGTGCAAAATTCAGTGCTAAATTGCATGTTCACTTCAGTGCCAAATTTTGTGCTAGATTTTTTGCTGGATTCAGTATTGACTTTAGTGTCGGATTTGGCACCGGAAAAATGGTGCAAGAAATAGTGCCACCTTTAGCGTTGGGAAGCGGTGTCGAAAATAGTGCCTGAATTAGTGCCCAATTTGGCTTCCAGTTTTGCTTCCATGTATGCTCCCATTGTTGCTTCTAGTTTTTCTCCTAGTCATGCTTCCTTTTTTTGCTTCTGGTATGATGTCAAAAATAGCTTCTTTTTTGGCTTCCTAATTGATGCCAAGTATTGCTTCCACTATGGCGTCCTTTGTTGCTTCCAGTTTTGCTTCCATTATGATGTCCTTTGTTGCTTCTAGTTTGGCTTCCAATTTTGCTTCTAGTTTTGCTTCTTGTGTTGCTTCCAGTTTTGCTTCTTGTGTTGCTTCTAGTTTTGCTTCCCATTTTCTCTTCTAGGTTTGCTTCCGGTTTTGCTTCCATTTTTGCTTCCATCTTCACCTCCAATTTTGCTTCCAATTTTGCTTCCGGTTCTGCTTCCAGTTTTTCTTCCAATTTTTCTTCCGATATAACGTCGCTTGTTGCATCTAGCTTTACTTCCATTTTTGTGTCTTTTGTTGCTTCTAATATGGCTTCTATTATTGTATTTGTTGTTTCTTCTAAAATTTCTTCCATTATTACTTCTTTGTTTGCTACCTGAATTGCTTTTGTTTTTGCTTCCTAGATAATGCCAAGTTTTGCTTCCAAGATTGCTTATGGTTTTCTTCTAGTTTGGATTCCACCGTTGCTTCCTTTTTTCTTCTAAAAATGCTTCTTGTTTTTCTTCCATTTATTAATTTAATATGTTTTATTTCAATTTAATTAGTTAAATATATCATGCCTCTTAAATAGCTCATATGATTATAGAGTAAGTAATTTAATTATTTAACTCATATGATTAAATAACAAGATAATTATTATAGCATGATCATCACTTATAATTAAAACAAGTGAGTCAAATATCTATAATTTAATTGAATTTGACAACATCCATCTTGAGCAATAAATTAAAATCATCATACGTAATAAATATCCATCCAAAAATCATCAACCACTTTTAAAATATATAAATTGACAAGTCAATACTGATAAAAATATCATCATATATAACTAACACAACTGAAAGTCAAATATGCTAGTAGATAAATAACATGTCTAAATGATACATATCCAACAGTCAACATAAGTCAAAATGATACATGTATAAACAATATAAGTAAAAATGATAAATTATGTAACTCAAATTGATACAAGTCAAGATGATACATGTCCAAATGATATAAGTGAAAATGATACATGTCAATATGATACATCTCAATAATATGGTACTGTAGACCATGAAAATGATACATATGATAGTAACCATGAAAAGAGGCATCATAACGATATATCAATAATGATCCATGATGCAGTCTATATGATCACGAATGCCACTGGCTACTACCATAAATTGCCTCATCATCATCATCACCATCGCAATCATCATCATCATGATCATCATCGCCGTCATCATCATTGTCATCGGCATCGGTGTCTTCCGTATTTGCATCATCATCATCCTCTGCCATGTGATCTGTACTAGAAAAACCAATATTTTCTGGATCTATATCATGATGAGGATGATCTTGATCTTCTAAAAGACTTGTGTTATACAAAAAGAAAAATTAAAATGAAAAGTTATTATTTATTTCAGGCAATAATTTATTTTTTTGTTATATATCTAATATTACAACAAATGAGTCAAAACCATAATCATATTACATCATATCAAAGTGCACATACCATAATAAAATTTCAAAAATTTTACAGCTAATATATCATTCCAATGATGTAAAACATGCAACAATTCTAAAAACATTAGTAAAGATCATAAAAAAAATATGTTATACAATTTAATTATCAACTGTAAATTCTATTACATAACCTTAAGTGCCAACCCTCTACATTTTGTGCCATTTATGATTATGTTTGCTTTAAAGATCCTTTGAGAGTTAACTGGTCTATATATCTTCTTCTCCTATATTTCAGAATTGGATATTTTTCCAGGACATTTTGGCATTGTAATATGCTTCAAAGGTTCTTTGAGAATTAACTAGTCTATATGTCCTTGTATTTGAGAGTTAACATTTATGGTTTAGTTTTTTGTTTGTAAGCAAGCTATGACATGAAACAATACTTGAGCATATAGAGAATAGTTCTTCAAGACATTTTGTACTTTGATTATACTATTTTTAAGTGACCTTTTCATGTATATAATCATATCATGTTCATGTATGTTAATATGAGGCAGCTATGGAGGTAGTTCAAAGATATGGCCTTGAAATTTTGCCACATCTTACAAAGTCTATAGGAACATGAATAGGAATCAAATTTTGAGAGTTTGGTTTAAGTTTGAATTCAAGAAATGACAAAATTGTGAAGGTTGGAAAGGTTTTAAATGTATCACTTGGGTTTCATAATTTGTAGTTGTAGATTGGTAACCCCAAAAAAAAAGAATTATTCATTGCTCCTTGTTGACACTATGGTTGTTAAGGATCAAGGGCCTTAAAATGCAACTGGGGTTAGCTCCAAAGTATACATTGATGTTGCATACTCATTTAACAATGATGATGAAGATGAAGAAGTGAAACAAAACCCAAGGCTGAGGTAAATGGAGAAGTAGGAATCTCCAAGGAAACCTTACGATTTGATAATCAAGAGATGACTAAAGAAGAGTAGCACTAGCAATACCAAGAAAAACTTGCAAGGAAAAAGAATGAGGAGACTACAAGAAGATTGGCTGTAGGGGGAATTAGCACTGGAGATGGACATGGCTCTTCCAAGCAATCCACTGAGATGGTTTCCTACAAAAATGTGGATGACATCCCCGTTTCTAGAGAGCTCATGATTCAGGTTGATATGAAAAATGATGTTGTTCTGGTACCCATATATGGCATCATGGTTCCATTTCATGTAGCCACCATCAAGAATGTTACAAGCCAACAAGATGGAGGGAATTCTTATATAAGGATAATTTTCAATGTTCCAGGTATTGGATTTAATGCCAACTACATGCCAACATTGAGATTCCCTAGTAGTATTTATATTAAGGAAATTTCCTTTAGATCCAAGGATTCAAAGCACATCGACCATGTGGTACAAATTATTAAATCCCACTGATGATTTGTAGCAATGAAAGAGTTTGAAAATGTAGAGAGAGATACAATGGCGACTCGAGAAACTTAAACTTTCAAAAACAAAGCCAATTAGGTTGGAAGACTTGTAGATCAGGCCAACATTTGGTGGTAGAGGAAGAAAGATGATTGGAACTCTGGAGGCCCACCATAATGGATTTTGGTATTCAACCATGAGAGCAGAACAGAGAGCTGACATCATGTATCAAAACATTAAGCATGCATTCTTCTAGCCAATGGAGAAGGAGATGATTACTTTGCTTCATTTTCATTTGCATAACCATATCATGGCATGGGAACCAAGAAGACCAATTATGTCTAGTTTTATGTGGAGGTAATGGATGCGGTCCAAAATTTAGGAGGGGCAAGAAGGTCAATGTATGATCTTGATGAAATTGAGGAAGAAAAACAAGAGAGGGACATGAAAAATAAAATCAATGCAGAGTTTCAAGGATTTGTCAAGCAAGAAAGAGAGCTATGGGAGCAGCCTCATCTAAAATATTTTGAACTAGATTTTGATATACCATTTAGAGAGCCTTTTTTTCATGGAGTTCCTTTCAAATCCTCTACTTTTATTATTCCTATGGTAAACTATTTGGTAGAGTTGGTGGAATTACCTTTCTTAGTAATCACTATTAGTGAGATTGGGATTGTTAATCAATTAGATGCTAATTGTCTGCAGCAATGAAAAAGTCTGAAAAGGCAAGGAGAGCTACATTGGTGACTCAGGAGAAACTTCAGCTTTCAAAAACAAATCCAATTAGGCTGGCAGACTTGTGGATCGGGCCAAAATTTGGTGGAAGAGGAAGAAAGATAACTGGAACTCTGGAGGCCCACCATAATGGATTTTGGTATTCAACCATAAGAGCAGAAGAGAGAGTTGATATCATGTATCAAAACATTAAGCATGCATTCTTCCAACCAACGGAGAAGGAGATGATTACTTTACTTCATTTTCATTTGCATAACCATATCACGGCGTGGGAACCAAGAAGACCAAGGATGTCTAGTTTTATGTGGAGGTAATGAATGTGGTCCAAACTTTAGTAGGGGAAAGAAGGTCAATGTATGATCCTGATGAAATTGAGGAAGAACAACAAGTGATGGAAAATAAAAATAAAATCAATGCAGAGTTTCAAGGATTTGTCAAGCGAGTAAGAGAGCTATGGGAGCGGCCTCATCTAAAATATTTTGAACTAGAGTTTGATATACCATTTAGAGAGCTTTGTTTTCATGGAGTTCCTTTCAAAGCCTCTGCTTTTATTGTTCCTATGGTAAACTATTTGGTAAAGTTGGTGGAATTACCTTTCTTAGTAATCACTAATAGTGAGATTGAGATTGTTAACCTTGAGAGAGTAATACTTGGGTAAAAGGCATTTGATATGGCTATTGTTTTCAAAGACTTCAAGTAGGATGTACTCCGCATTGACGCCATTCCTCAATCTTTTCTTGATGGAATGAAGGAATGGCAGAACACCATGGATATAAAGTATTATGAAAGCAAAATGAACTTGAACTGGTGGCCAATTTTGAAGACTATTACTGATGATCTAGATAAATTTATTGAAGATGGTGGTTGGGAATTTTTGAATATGGAAGGTAGTGATTATGATACTAATAATTCAGAAGAGTCAGATCAAGGACATGAACCCTCTGATGTAGAAAAGGAATTAGAATTAGATGAGGAAGGTTAAGAAGATGAATCTCTTGTGTAGTTAGATTAGGATGATGAAGAAGAAGGAGATTTAGAAGAGGAGGAAGGTAAAACATGGGATGAATTAGAAGTCGAAGCTAGAAATGTAGATAAGGAAAAATGAGAGGAGTCGAATGGTGAAGAGGAAAGGTAACGATGGAAGGTAAAAGCTACAAGGAAGTCTCAGGCACCTGATATTAAAGATTCAAGAGGAATTTCTACCAAGAGGCATAAAGTCAGATGAATTGAGTTCATCTACATCCTTCTACTATTTATTCATGCACATAAATGGTTCAACTATTTATGCAAATGATGCATATATGTTAACTTGATTAGTGTTGTTACTTCAGTAGATTGACTTCTATGACAACTAGCTATTATGTGATTGTGTGCAGGAGCACATTTGTGTTTTTAGTTAGCTTTTTTGGATAGATCTACTAGGTGTTAAGGAAATTCCATTTATCTTTTGGATGTTAAGAAGTCTAGTATTACACGCTTCTCTATGTTAGGAACTCATCCTACACATAAATAAACAACTCAACACAAGAAATTCAAATTGACATATTAACACAACAATATCCAACTAAGTTATTGAAAGTCAACTATTGATACCGTGTTCTCCATCCAGATTACAAAATCGACCCACTTTTTGCTTTGTAACTTTTCCTTTTCAAATTGCTTTGGATGCCAGCCATATTTCTCCCCCTGTCAAAACATGGCACATGGACTAGTTAAACTTATTAATATGCAATCATTCACTTTTTCCTAGGAAAAAAATATCATTTAACATATTAAATATACTTACAAATGTATAGATCAAGGCTTGTAAACCTTTCTAGCCATTGTGATGTGCGGCATGAATTTTTTCAAGCCTAGCCTTGAAGGCCTTATCCTGAAACGTATACTAATTCAATTTAACTATGCACAAATAAAATTTAAAAATAGTTTAATAAATTTGATATAATCTTATGAGAAAATTCAAATACCTGCGTAATCTCCTCACCGGACTTCCTCCGTGCATTAGAATTCTCACATGATTTTACAAGCTCTTTCCATACTTTCACACTTGCATCAATTGGCCTTTTTTTGAGCCTTAGCTCAAGAGGGAGTTTTTTTATCTTCTTTGTTTGGTCGCATTGAAATCTCTTGCAATTTTGAGACATTCGTAGCTTTACCTTCTTCATAGACCAACCTGTGCCAAATTCAGTCTCCATGACATGGATAACTCCTTTTTGCAGGTGCATGGGTATCTTTGACAATGGAAAATGTAGATGGTATTTGAACCGTTGAAGGTAGGATTTATTCAACTGATTCACAAATATTTTTCCAGCATCTGTCATTTAGACTTCCCTTGAAACCACATCGTATTCTATCTTGGTATCATAGCTACCAATGCAAGATGCAAAACATGGTGTGGTGGAAGGAGTTTGTGTCCTAGGAGTGGTTGAGACAATGAAATTCTCTAGTCCCTGTTCCACATTCGCAGAGTTTATTGTTATTTATTTCCTCCTGGATCTTTTGCTCGATCTAGGACTACTTGATTCCCTTTGAAATGGTTGATTTGGTTGCAATGTTTAAGGGGCTTCACTAGATTATTTTTCTATGTATCTGTAAAGAATTTTCAAGTCCACAACATCCAATTTGTTCACTTCCTCTTCCCCCAATATGGAAGCCAATGCCTCTTTATATTTGTTAGTCTCATGGCCCTATATATATAAAATAAATTTATTCTTTTAAATTTAAAAATAAAAAACTAAAAACTAAAAATGAAAGAAATAATGGAAACATTTACAACTATAAATTGACATTGAATTACCTCATTGTGGCCAAAGTTTGCTCCCTTTTCTCTCTTCCCTCTATTGCTTGACATTTTGAGGCAACCTAGGGAAAATTATTTTCGTCCAGTCTGTGGAGGAAAACGAAGTACACACTGTCAAGTATGAAAGTTTTCATCCAATTTGTGGTATGAAAGTTTTACCTTGAATGACTCTCTTTCTAGATTTAAATGCCTATGAATCAATTTCTTCCTTGGGAGGGAATCTATAGTTTAATGGGAAAATGTAACAACCCTAAAGGGCCAAAAAATGATCAAACCCTATTAATTTTTTTTATAGGGAAAACATATTTGAAAGGATATAAATATATGCAAAATGAAATAAATGTATTGTAAAAAAATCAACGCTTGCACACCTACATAGAATGGTAATCTTTGGGGGATAAAAAGGGTATAGAGTGTGGTTTTATTGAGAGTTAACACAAATAGGTCCCATGCTCGAGTCACATCTGTTGATTAGAAAGAAAATGAATGTGTGCACACAATCAATTCAAAACCATGAGCTCATTGTTCTATAAAAGAATAAGTGAAAATTAGTAATAGCTAATTTAAGCCCAAAGGTCTCACAAATTTGAGGAAATGATCTATTATTCAACTGTCATCTCAAAAGCCCTATCTCCTCGTATTGTCTCAACCAACCTCTATTCCCATGGGACCTAGCTGTAGTGGGGTAGATGCAGTTTAATGACTTGTCTTGAAAGCACTCGACTACATTTTTAGGAAGGAATCGAGAAAGTTGTCTTTAGAGAAAGGTATGGAAGGAAGGTTAGAGAAATCGAACTAGAATCAAAAAGCTTGGGATGGGAATGATAAGCGAATCGGGGCATTGGGGTTTCAAAAATGCATTCATTTCTCTTGGATGTGGAGGAAATAATGCAATGTCAACAATTTTACCCTCCTTTGAAACCACATGAGACTTGAATGATTAGCCTGTAAAAAAAATAATATTCACAACCCTTTCTTCACAATCCTCTCCATTTAATCCAAACAAAAATATTTGTGGGAACAAAAAAAATAAATTGTAACCTTACCTAGGGTGTCACAAACTAAATCAAATTTCTGATCTACTTGCTTGTAGCCCTCCTTCACGTCGTTTGTCTCTTTTTTCTCCTCTCTTCCTCCGTGCGAAATTTTTGTCCTGTCATCTCTTCCTTGATGCGAGAAGTTTTTAATTTTAATTTTGATTTAGTAGGCAGCGCTATATTTAGCTTAGTTAACACTGACTTTAGCGCTGACTTTTAGCCCTAAATGTGATCTATTTTGGGTGCCAAAGGTGGCACAAAGTGCGCCTAATTTAGCGTCTAGCAGTGCAAAATGATTTATTTTTCTTGGAAGTTGATAAATAAATTGATCCTAAATTGACTTCATCTTCATATGTTCCAAGGGAGCAATCATGGTTCCCTATTTTATCTATTCCTTATCCGATGTCTATTTTGTGGGTGTAAAACTAATAGAGGTTAGATTTGTGAACTCAGAAATGACCCCTAAACTTTTAAATTTAAATTTAAATCTGCCCATGTTCACCCTATATAGTTAGATGAGTTATCTAAAGTGTGAAATATTTCAAATTGCATGTTACAAATTTGTATAAAAGGACAAACCCTAATTCATTACTATCATCTTAGATATAGGGCTTATTGGGGAATTATGAAAAATCATCTATGAGAACTTAATCATTATCATGTGACATTGACATTGCATCAACATCCTATGCATATTGCATGCTTCCTAGAGAGATTTGAGCTCTAGTTTTCAACATTCCACATGTAAACTTTTTGTGAAGAGAAAAATGTTGCAATGTCCTATTTTGTTTTTCATAATGTCTCTTAATGAAAAGCGAGCATATTAACAAGATAATTTCAACAATATTCTCTTGGTGCACATCTATTATGTGATTATTGTCATTGTTGTGTATTACAGGATCTAGAGGAGGCTATGGAGAGAGGATGTGAATGGCATAGATCTACTAAATCATAGAGAGGAAAGCAGGTGGAAATAGATATGACAATGAAATCTGTAGATACAATAGAGGTAAGAAGAGAAAGAAACCTCAATAAAAGGAGGAAGGTGTTTATCAATTCAAAAATGCTACAATATAGAGGAGATAAAGTCATTTTTTTATCCATGAGGCCTCTGAGGTCAAACTTATTGGTTGAAAATGCACAGGAATGGTGATTAAATGTGATTCTATGATAAAGGGAAAAGTTTGAAAATTAGGATGGCCAAAACATGATATCAATATGTCAAATATATGACTAAAGTGAGGTTTTGTGTTGGATAGAATATTCGTTGAAATGGTATAATTGGTGTACTAAACATTATTTACTATGTTGTGTATTATAGGGGCGAGATGAGGCCATGGCAATAGATCATGGACATGAAGACGTGATACCCATAGTGGATTGTTTTCTATAGATTCCTCATGCTTCCTATCAGAGGATAAGGAGCCTTATGTTCTACCAATTCATTGTGAGTAGGTATTTCTTTAATTCAAACAAGAAGCAGTAGTGATCATTAATCTATTAATTCATAGTTGATTGCAAATATATACATGTGTTTATTGATCAATAAAATTGTTATAACATATGTCTAATATATGCATGTCATTCATGTGCAGGTATTTTTCTATGAAGATATTTTGGACCCGAAATGGATATTTGTCATACATTATGATCCAAGATTAAGGCATGTATTTGATGAAACATTAGAGGATACTGAGCAAAACAATGATGGCCAACTAAATGAGAGAGAGGGATTAGAGAACATCGAAGAAATTGACATGCATGATGGTGTTGAAGATGGTTATGTTCAGGCACAAGAAGCCAATAATCTAGAGTTAGATGATGTTATGGAAGACAACAATATGGATGGTATAGAAAATGATGATCCAAATACATATGGTAACAATATAGATGGTCTACAGTCAAATTTCAATGCTGATGAAGATGATGCAGGTCAAGATAAGGATGATGATAATATTAAATGCTTAAAATAACATATGAACATTGACAATGATACACTGTATGACATTGCAGCAGACAATAATGTTAATGACCAAACAATAATGTTAATGACCAAGACTTCTAAATTTTTCAGAATTATTTGCAATCCATGTTTAAAAAAGGATGATTCTTGTGGCCTAAACTTTGAAATGCTTCAGTAATATTAATTCAAGTTTTAAACTATAGAACCACCAAAAATCCATTTTGATGGTATATAACTTGTTTATTAGAAATATTTTATTAATTATAGATTTAGCTTGATATGTATCTCCCAATTTCTTTAAAATAAGTGCTATAATGGTCTCTTTGTGTACATTCAACAATATTGAACTAGCATACCTATATTTAGAAAAATCTATGTAAAATAAGCTAAGAGATATCCTTTCCGAGACCCTATTGTATTTAGATGGTGGAAATTTAATTTAATTTAACTTTAAACTTCATAAAATTTCTAAAAATAAAATCAAAATGAATATTGTATTGACAGGACTTATGTTTTTTTTAGGTGCCTATTTTAAATTTTATGATCAAACTTCATAATGAATTTTGCCTATTTTACATGTTGCCTATTTTACATATAGTAGAAAATAATGCTAATGACAAAGACTTCTAAATTTTTAAAATTATTTGCAATCCATGTTTAAAAATGGATGATTCTTATGGCCTAAACTTTGAAATGCTTCAATAATATTAATTCAAGTGTTAAACTATAGAACCGCCACTCTCCATTTTGATGGTATATAACTTTTTTAATAGAAATATCTTATTAACTATAGATTTAGCTTGATATGTATCTCCCAATTTCTTTAAAATAAGTGCTATAATGGTCTCGTCATGTACATTCAACAATACTGAATTAGCCAAATAGAGTCTAATGAGACTCTTATCTTTTTTTTTTTCCATTTTTTCTGCCTTATTATGACATTCCAATAGGTTTTTATCTAGCTACTATAAAATTAGATCTCAAGCATCATATAAATATAAGTAATGATTACAAAACCATGATCTAAAACCACCAAAAAAAGTGGCACCCAAAAACCTAGTTAGAAAATAAACTCCCAAATCCCAAGATGAGCTCATTGGATAAAAATGGCATATTAATTCCACATGTCATAATTGCATCATAAAATAATCATCGAATTAGGAATTCCATTATGGATTCATGACACATTCACCATTCTTGTGGGTCTATATGTGATAATGGGTCTAATAATTTTATGATGAAGTATGTAAAAAAAATATACATGGTCATAAAATAACCTCTTTAAAAGGATTTTAACCCTGGGCAGGGACCAATTAAAGTAAACTATTTGAAAGGATTTTTAATTCACATCAACCAGAAACCAATCAAAGCATCCACACAGTAACAAAAAATGTGTTCTGATAAATCTTGAAGACATAAATAACTTGAAAATACCACGTTGGAGAGAAAAAAGTAATAGATAAGCAATGAAAATTGAAACAGTAATTGAACACTGAAAATGGATTACGAATTATAAGTAGTCTGCTCCATTGTATTACTTCAAAATATAAGAATTTGTAATAGAATTCTTTTAATATGATATGGATGGGCAGATTATGCAACCTATCTTCTTACTAATGCCTACTCTAATGGAATATGATCTGATGATGATGATTTCTAAATGGGGCTCTGGTTTCCCTATTTTTATGGCAAACAACAAGCTTTAGGCTCATTTACAAAAAGTCACATTGCTTCATAACTAAAACATAATTAGCATTAACATAAAAATATTGAGAGTTTGTTGGTGGATGCACTACAGTCCATTAATCTCCAACAAGTGCCCATGATCACCTAAGACCTGTTCAAGGCTCATGCATCATGGTCGTGTATCAAAACCATCAAACTCGAGTCCCTGTTACTCCTCTCTTACTTGGCCTATACAATGAATGAGTTAGTCTTCGACAAATGCTCAATGTACCCACTTTTGGCATGAGTGTTTGCATTATTGTATAATATCTTTCATGGCATACTCCAATTCAAAAATTCTTCCAAGTTGTTGATGTTTTTTCTTAGGTACCTCATCTTCATCATTGATTGCATCAAGAAAAAATCACAAATAGTGGGATATCTCCTCCTTCCATGTATCCTAATCTTTCAATTATGTTTCCTCGAAGAAGTTGGGAAAGGCCATACTCAGTGGCTAAGTAAAGTCACTTAACTCCTATGTCAGGATGCTATGGAAATATTTATGGGCTTTCATAAGCTCTTGATATTCTTGTAGCACAATAGTGTTATCTTCCTTCTTTGCTATGATGTGAGACTCCATTTCCTTCATTTTGTCACCCAATCTAGTGTTTTCCAATAATGAGCGCTAATTTAGGCATTAATCTGGGCACTACTAGAGGTGTTAATTTTGGCGCTAATGTTGGTGCTAATTTCAATGTGAATCTAGGTGCTATTGTAGGTGTTAATTTTGGTGCTAATCTTGGTGCTAATTTTGGTGCTAATGTAGGTGTTAATTTGTGACTAATTTAGCACTTGCTTGTCTTGATTGGCACAAAAAATTCCAAAAATAGCACCATCCCGATAGATAGTGCTGACTTTTTCAAACAAGTGGAGAAAAATACATTAAAATAGTGGGTGGAAGCAAAAAAGGGAGCTAAACATAGGGATTTGTTGTAGTGAATGGAATTTTGGGTTATTGTGAGGGGGTAGAATGTATCCTTAGATCAAATTCTTGTGGGATAGTATCACTTGTGGTAGATGTGTTTTTGGTTTGCTCCATGTTTCTCTTGTGTTGTGATCTAATTGTAACCATAAATTATGGTTCAACTATGGGAGAGGTATGTTGAGATTTATAGTGTTGAAACTCTCTAGTTGACTCAAATTTTGGTAAAAGGGACCCTCTAAGTTGTTTTGGACCAATGATGTGAGTGAATGATGAAAATGGGTGAATTATATGGGGGACGAGCTTTCCAAAATTTTAGATAACACTTTTAGAAAAAAATGTTTGATGTTTTGATGTCTTGGATAAGAGGTGTTAATGAACTTGTAAATCTTAAGGTAGACTTGTGACCTTTAAGATAGACTAGTTCAAAAGTGTGATGACTAACCCAACTAAGTGTATGGAAAAGGATTCATTTCACACACACAAAATAGCTAAGATAGGGGATTGATTTGATAATTTCCTAAGTCTTAAAATGTTGTTGTGTCCAAAAGTTTCTAAAGTTGTTTGTGAAGTGGAATGTAAAATGTGTGGAGATTGATGGAATGTTTGACCCAAAATGTGTTAAACTAAAAGAGACCTTTGTTTTACAAGACCAAGATGGTGAGAAACATGCTTTATCTCTAAAGTGATAAAACCTTAAGAAATCAATGTGTTTGGAAAATAGAACTCGTGACCAATGTTTGTTGGATAATGACACTTGAATGTAATGTTTAGCAATACTTTCCTTTTTTCACTTTGTTGCTTGAGAGTCAATGCATTTCAAAAATAAGACCAATGTGTGGTGTGTTCATTTGGTTTATTTAACTTTGATTTAGTGAGATTTTTTTTACCACATCAAGAAGTCTTAATTAATTTCAAACTAAAAATGTCCATGTCTAAGCAACCTTCATTCCACAAATTCCATTATGTGAAAATCAAGAAGCTAAGGCCATAGTTCCCTATGTTGATTTTAGAAAGTGGGAATTAAGATATAAGTAAAAATATTTAGAAACCTCTGAAGATAAAATCCTTAGGGACAAGTAGCAATATAGGAATTTTCAAAGGTATTCACACTAAGTCCAAAGGGTTTGAAATTTGATGAACATTCTTGGTGGGCTTACTATTGGATGTTGTGGTTGTGTTTCTGATATGTGGTTTTCATTGATGTCAACACTATTAGCATTGTTGTATTGAAGGTTGTATATGTCGAGGATATTGAGAAATTTGTTAAGAGAAAGTTGCAAGTTGCTAGTGGAACAATGAAGGTCATGAAGGTGTCTTGTTCAGTACGTGGAAGATCAATTGTTGTGGACTAAAGGGTTTATTACTAAGAGTATATAGTTCATCTACTGGAAGTTTTTGAGGTCCACGTGAAGATTTGATCGTGCTATGAACAGTTGTGCTCTGACAATGTTTATGTGGTTTCTAATTGAATTTTATGTGATTCTGGTAATTTTTGTTGCTACAGATGCTTCTTTGTTAGTTCTTGTTGCTTGTGGATGCTTATAGATCATTCTCTATTTTTTGTGCACGTCTGTGTTGATTAGTGTGCTCGTGATCGAAGATTTTTCTTGTGTATGTTCGGGTTTTTATGTTCCTGGCCGACATAGTGGTTGTAACATGTTGTAGATCCTTGGAGACTAAAATTTGAATGTTTGGCACGCTCGAGGATAAATTTTTGGGTCACATCATAATATTAGTCGATGGTGTTTGATTCACATTGCAAATTTATTTATAAATTTGGGTTGGAATTGTAAATATGTTTTATATTTTGGCTGACAAAGTTGTTGATGTAAATCCATGATGTAGATATATAAGAATGGTTGTTTGTGCAAAGTTAGTGTGTGTATGAAGAGAGGTAGAGCTAGAGAAAGTGCAAGTGCATGAATAGTGAACTTTTCATTCGATTGTAGAGCAGAGTGTGAAGAAGTTTAAGTGAAGTGTGAAGGAGTGTATCTGTGCTTAACTAGAACTGTAATCAAGCTTTTGTAGAAGCTATTTTCTCAGTTCATACCTTGCGGATATAATTCGAATTTCTTTGTATTCTTAGGTAGTGAGCCCTCTTGTATTTGAGTAGTGAGCTCTAGGAAGTGTGCCTGAATGCATGTGCATTCCCATTATTTTTCATTATACTTTTAACAGGGTATAATATTTTGGACAAACATCCACCATGGTTTTTCCCCTAACAGGGTTTCCATGTGAAAATCTTGGTGTTCTTTGTGTTTCTGATGTGTTGATTGTTTATGTATTATTATTCTTTCATCAGATCTGAGATTAAGTTATGTTAAGTTGAAAATTTTAAATATTCTGAGACAAATGATTCAACCCCCCTCTTAGTTGTATATCCTTGTTTTGCTAACAATTGGTATTAGAGCAGGTTCCTCTGAAGAAGTCTAAAATCTTGAGGTGATTCGAGATGGCATCATACAAGAAGGACAGTCCTAGATTGGATGGAACAAACTACTCACTATGGAAAGCTAGGATGGAGTGTCATTTGAGGTGTATTGGTGAACCCTTCTAGAAGATTACAAAGAATCCATATGTTATTCTTCATAATGGTCCTTCCACTGCTAATGAGATTAAAGAGGCTGAGAATAATGTTAGGGCTATTGAAGCTTTGCTGAGTGCTTTGACAGATTCAAAAATGACAAATAAGTTAGATTTGAAGACAACTCATGAGATTTGGACGAAGATAGAAATTTTGTATGAAGGAGATGTACATGTGAAGATGGCTAAGCTACAAATTTTGAAAGGAAAGTATGAAAACTTGAAGATGGGTGAAGATGAAAATATTTCTTCTTTTATGTAGAGAGTAAAATGAACTAGCGATGGGTATTAGATGTGTCGGTGGTACCCTGGAAGAGGAAGAAATTGTAGCTAAAGTGCTCAGATCATTGCCTCCCTCTTACAAAGAAAAGGTCCCTACTATTGAAGAATTCATATTAGTAACAAATATGACAAGAGATACACTAATTGGTAAACTTGTTGCTTTTGAGTTGAGCGAATTTGGTGAATCTATTCCCAAGACTGAATATGCATTTAGGGCTTATGTGTCAAGAAGAAACAAGCAAAGATATGATCCAGGAGAGTGTTCCAAAAAGTCATTCAAGTATGAGGAAGAAATGAAACAACTTGAAGATGAAGAAAGAGAGGTGGAAGAGTCGGAAGCACTAATTATGAAGAAAGAAGGCAGAGGACAAGGTAAGTATAAAGGAATGTTTCCTATTAAGTGTTTCTCTTGCAATAAATTAGGTCATTTTGCATCAAGATGTCCTAAAAGAGTTCCTAGGTCTAAACCTAACAAATCTAGATTTCATAAGAAATGTTGCTATGTTGAAGGAGTGACTAATGAAGAGTCTGATAAAGAAAATGGAAATGAAGATGAATGGGTGTTCCTTGCTATCAAGGAAAATGGTTCAGTGGCTATTGAATCTATTAAAATTGAGAAAGCTCTTGCAGCTTGAATTGAAGAAAAGGATGAGTTGGTTATTGATAGAAGATGCTCACATCACATGATTGGTGACAAAAGTAAATTTGTAAGTCTAGAAAAATATGATGGTGGGATTGTAAGATTCAGAGATAACAATGTTGGTGTGATTCGTGGCAAAGGATCTATTTGTCTTGGTGGTAAGAATAACACTGATGATGTCCTTTATGTTGAAGTCTTGAAGCACAACCTGCTGAGTGTTGGAAAGATGGTGGACAAGGGTTATGATCTTTAGTTCAAAGGTGGAAGATGCACGATACTTGGAAGTTCTAGAAATGTAATTACTTTAGGTAAAAAGACAAGAGGTAATATTTTTCACCTGAATGCTGCTAGTGAAAGTTGTTTAATTGCTCAAGTAGATGAAATCTAGTTATGGCATAGGAGGTTGTGTCATGTGAATTTTGATAACATTGTCAAGGTAAGCTCCACTCAAGTCGTAAGAGATCTACCTAAGCTAGTAAAACCTGCTAACACAATTTGCAAGGAATGTTAGATGGGAAAATAAACTAGAGTTTCTTTTCGGAGCAAACATCATCATTCAAATGGATTACTAGAGCTGGTGCATAATGATGTATGCGGTCCCTCTAGAGTCAGAAGTCTTCATGGAGAAAGGTACTTTATGTTGCTTATTGATGATTACTCTAGGATGATATGGGTTGCTTTCTTAAGAGAAAAATGTGAAGAATTAGAGAAGTTCAAAAGTTTCAAAGCCATGGTAGAAAATGAGAAAGGTTTGAAAATCAAATGCTTATGGTCAGACAGAGGTGGTGAGTTCACCTCCAGGGAGTTCAATTATTTCTGTGAAGAACGTGGAATCAAAAGACAATTATTTGCTCCCCGAACCCCTCAACAGAATGGAGTTGCAGAGAGGGAGAACATGACAATTTTGGATGTTGCTAGAACAATGATGATAGAAGGAAATGTGCCTCACATCTATTGGATTGAAGCTGTAAGCACTATTGTGTACACTTTAAACTAGGTAAATGTCAATGGTAATTCTGGTAAGACTCCTTTTGAACTATGGTTTGGTTATAAGCATACTATTAAATATTTCAAGATCTTTGGAAGCAAATGTTATATTAAGAGAGATGAGGACATAGGCAAGTTTGATGCAAGAAGTGATGAAGGAATCTTTCTAGGTTACTCTACTAAAATCAAGGCCTATCGGTACTACAACAAAAGATTGAGAAAAATGATACCATGGATATGATTCAGATGACCAGGAAGACAACACAAACAAAGGGAAAAATTCTCAAACATAGAATCAACTTCAAATTGTTCCATTTGTTCCAGTAAATTGACTTCCATTTGCTGTAAATCAAGAAAGTTAGGAAGGTGAGACAAGTGCAAGTGCAGAAGAAAGAACATAAGAACTAGAAGTTTGAGAGAATTCTATAATTTCTAGGTATGTAAAGATAAATAATTTTTAAAATAAAATTATAGGAAACAAGAATAAAGGTGTGCAAACTAGAAGAAAGATTGTAGAAGAGTATTGCCTGATTTCCAAGATTGAGCCTAAAGATGTCAATGAAGCTTGCAATGATGAACACTAGATGGAAGCTATGAAGGAATAACTAATGCAGATTGAAAAGAATGATACATGGATACTTGTTCCCAGACCTAAAGACAAAAATGTGATTGGTACTAAATGGGTCTTTCAGAATAAGTTGAATGAACAAGGTGAAGTGGTCTGGAATAAAGCAAGATTGGTATGTAAAGGGTATTCACAAATGGAAGGTATTGATTTTGAAGAAACCTTTTCCCTTGTTGCCATAATTAAAGCTGTTAGATTATTTCTTGCTTATGCTGCATATAAGAACTAGAAAGTCTATCAAATGGATGGGAAGTCAACTTTTCTAAATGGTGAATTAGAAGAAGAAGTATATATTGAACAATTAGATGAATTTCAACTGACTGATAAATAATACATGGTTTCTCAATTGAAGAAAGCTGTGTGTGGACTCAAGCAAGCCCCCAGATCCTGGTATGCTAAACTAGATAAATACTTGTTAAAGATTGGATTCAATAAAGGTACTGTTGAAAACAACTTGGATTTCAAGTTGGATCATGACAAAGAGTTGATAATTGAGTTCTTTGTTGATGACATTATTTTTGGAGGAGATGATAATCTATGTATGAAGTTTGTTGATGAAATGAAGAGTGAATTTGAAATGAGTATGATTGGAGAGATGAAGTTCTTTCTAGGATTACAAGTTACTCAGTTAGACAAGGGGATTTTCATATCTCAGTCCAAATATGTGAGAGAGTTGTTGAAGAAGTTTGGCATGGAAAACTCAAAGCCAGTTGGTACTTCCATGGTAACCAAATGCAAGTTAACACAAAATGATGATTCTCCTAAGGAAAATCAAACAAGATATAGGTCAATGATTGGTGGATTGCTCTATTTAACTCAGACTAGACCAGACCTTATGAATTTTGTATGTATGGTTGCTAGGTTTCAGGCTGATCCAAAAGAATCACATGTGACTGCTGTAAAGAGAATTTTCAGATACCTAAAAGGAATAGTTGATTTTGGGATTTGGTATCCTAAGGATGATGATCTTACTTTGAGTATATGTACTGATGTGGACTGGGTAGGAGATGTAGATGACAGGAGGAGTACTAGTGGTGGTTCCTTCTTCCTAGAAAAGAAGTTGGTGTCTTAGATGAGTAAAAAGTAGAATTCCATTTCTCTATCTACTATTGAAGCAGAGTATATTGTTGTTGCAAATAACTGTACTCTAGTGTTGTGGATGAAACAGATGCTAAAAGATATCAGAGTACTATATGATGAACCTATTTCCATATACTGTGACAACTCAAGTACAATTAACACATCGAAGAATCTGGTGTTACACTCTAAGACCAAGCATATATCAATCAAATTTCACTTCTTAAAAGAAAAAGTGAATGAGAAAGAAGTTAAACTAGAATATGTGCCTACCAAAGAACATATTGCAGACATTTTCACCAAGCCGTTGCCCAAGGATACTTTTGAGTATCTCAGAGGGATGCTAGGGGTGATTACCCCTCCTGATATAAAATAAAGATGCATTTTCTTGCATCAATCCGTGTGCTTCATAGATATTTCCTAATTTGGATTTTTGTTTATGTGGTTGCTACTTAGGGGGAGTAGTCAGATGTGTAGATATGTGGTTCAGAGCTTGTATGTGGGAAGATAATGCTTATATTTTCCATTGATGTCAAAGGGGGAGAAGAGCAATGTGAAAAATCTCTTTGGGGAGAAGAGCAATTGAGGAAAAGAGTCACAATCTAAGGGGGAGTAAGTGTAGTTGTGTTGATGGTATTTTTCACATCATGTGTTTCCATCAATGCCAAAGGGGGATATTGTTAGATGTTGTGGTTGTGTTTCTGATATGTGGTTGTCATTGCTGTCAACACTATTATCATTGTTCTATTGAAGGTTGTATATGTCGAGGATATTCAGAAAATTGTTAAGAGAAAGTTGTAGGTTGCCAGTGGAATAGTGAAGGTCATACAGGTATCTTGTTCAATACATTGAAGATCAGTTGTTGTGGACTAAAGGGTTTATTGCTAAGAGTATCTAGTTCATCTACCATAAGTTTCAGAGGTTCGCGTGAAGATTTGATCATGCTATGAACAGTTGTGCTATGACAGTGTTTCTGTGGTTTCTAATTGAAGTTTATGTAATTCTTGTAATTTTTGTTGCTGCAGATGCTTCTCTGTTAGTTCTTGTTGCTTGTGGATGCTTCTAGATCATTCTCTATCTTTTTTGCACGTCCGCGTTGATTGTTGTGCTCGTGGTCAAAGATTTTTCTTGTGCATGTTCAGGTTTTTATGTTCCTGGCCGACATAGTGGTTGTAACATGTTGCAGATCCTTGGAGACTAAAATTTGAATGTTTGGAATGCTCGAGGATATTGTTTTGGGTTGCATCATAATATTAGTCGACAGTGTTTGATTCGCATTGCAAATTTATTTATAAATTTGGGTTGGCATTGTAAATATGTTTTATATTTTGGCCCACAAAGTTGTTGATGTAAATCCATGATGCAGATATATAAGAATGGTTGTTTGTGCAAAGTTAGTGTGTGTATGAAGAGAGGTAGAGCCAGAGAAAGTGCAAGCTCATGAATAGTGATCTTTTCTTTCGATTGTAGAGTAGAGTGTGACGAAGTTTAAGTGAAGTGTGAAGGAGTGTATCTGTGCTTAACTGGAACTGTAATCAAGATTTTGTAGAAGCTATTTTCTCAGTTCATACCTTGTGGATCTAATTTGAATTGCTTTGTATTCTTAGGTAGTGAGCCCTCTTGTATTTGAGTAGTGAGCTCTAGGTAGTGTGCTTGAATGCATGTGCATTCCCAATATTTTTCATTATACTTTTAACATGATATAATATTGTGGACTAACATCCACCGTGGTTTTTCCCCTAACAGGGTTTCCGCATAAAAATCTTGGTGTTCTCTGTGTTTCTGATGTGCTGATTTTTTATGGATTATTATTCTTTCATCAGATCTAAGATTAAGTCAAGTTGGAAAGTTTAAATATTCTAAGACAACTAATTCACCCCCCCTCTTAGTTTTTTGTCCTTGTTTTTCCAACACTTACCTCATGCCTCGAAGGAATGATTTTACATGAAAATTATCGAGGGAAACAAAAGAAAAAGAGTCCATTCTCTTTAAGCTTTCATGCATAAGCCATAAAGTGGACTTGGTAAGTAACTTCTTGGAAGTAAATTCCAATGCACCACTTTAAAGAATGCTTCAAAAAGAAAAGGTTGGCTATTGCACAAAGATTTTTAATGACAACAAACTAAGAACACCGTGATGGACACTACAATCCGTTGGCCACTTAAGGTGCTTCTGCAATTCCCTTCTGGCTCGATAAGATCTCTGGAGTTGGATTAGGTGTGGTATGTTACCGCCATAGGTTGAAGCTAGTATTTTTCAAGTTTACAACCTTTATATATCACGTTGATAAACGTGCTTTGATTGAGAGTCTCTTTAATTAGTTCTCCATTATGGGATGTATCTCATTAATAGGCCCTCTAATAATAAGAAAAATGCTATTTCTCTTCAGCCAAGATCACACGAAGCATAAGGGGAGAGGATACATAGAAATTTCTTAGGGTGACTCAAAACAAGAAAGTTTGTATGCTTGAGTGTTTCTCTTCACCCAAGATCGCATGAAGTGCAAGGGGAGTGGATATGCACTACAAGTACACTAAAGCAAAGCAAGCATGTCAAACACTCATTCATTTTAACCCATATTTAAAAATGGTTTCATTTTAAGCACCAATGGAAGTTTTTGTTTTTTTTGTTCAATTTTAACCAATATCTCAAAATGAGGTTGTATGGGTTTAATTTTAACCAACTTTGAAAAGACTTAAAGCATTTGTGAATTATAAGCCCAATTGAAAGCTAGTTGTCCTAAGATTATAAGTTTTAAAATCCAATGGAAATTTAGTGGTCCTAAAACATGAAATGAAGTAGCATATGAGGGGTTATACCATCCTCTAAGTGTCAAAACAATCTAACTTTTTAAAAAAATTCAATATTTCTATGTTCTAGTAAATCACATTTTTGAAGGCCTTCAGAGTGGAATTTGGGGTTTAAACTTGCATCGGTCCCTAAAAATTGGTTGCCTTAGGAAGGATTTTTTAAGGACTGAGTTAGTACTCTTGGAGACCTTTCCAACGATGCAAATGGATTCAAATTTTGAGCATCGAGTAGAAAGTTATGACCCTAAAAAGGTGGGGTAAAAATCTACAAAATCAGTTAGCCTCAAAAACCAAAACCAAATGTTAGTAAAAGATCAGAGAGAATATGAAACTAAAAATTTAAAGCACACATGAAAATTGACTCTCTTCTTTTCTTTACTAGTAAAAAGCATCGCTATATTCAAATGCGTCGTTGTAGCTGTCAAATGCGTCATTGAAGGAAAAGTGCATCACTCTGGTGAAATTTGATTGTGTTGCTCTGCACAAAAATAGTGAAATCAATAATGTCTCTATATGGACCGCATCGCCCTATTCAAAATCATGATATTAGTCAAAAAGATAAGTGTGTCGCTATATTTAAAAGGAGTCACCGTAGTTTAAATGCGTCGCTATTTATTCGAAACTTGCAACTCACATAAACTTAAGAGAAATTCATCAAATAAAGTTAGTAAATTCCTCCTAGTTCCAAAATGTGATTGTAATCATAGTATGAGCTAAATACACCAGATCCTAATGGATTTAAGCTATATTTAACTCCCTAAGATACAATCCCAATGAGATGTTTGAAAGCTTCAAAAACAAGTAACCATTCAACTAAGCATGAAATAAACCATGAAAGCATAAAATAAACCTAATCTAAAACTCCAAACCTTATCCCATTGGGGGTTTGGTGTCGTATTGATATGGAATGATGACCCTTTCCTAATCCCTTGGATAAAATGAGTATCTAATTGAACTCCATTGATGAAAGCTTAAGATAAAATGGATCAAACTATGCTAAGGATGAATGAAAAAAATGAAAAATCTTGATAATGGATGCAAGGATGAATAAAGATAGTATTAAAAAGTACAACATAACTTTTCTTTGATGGAAGTGGATCCTTTTTTCTCCAAAATGTGAGGTATTTATAGGAGAAAATGGTGAATCAAGGGTTAAGATTGATTTGGTCAATCAATGGTCAAGATGGAATGAGAGGTGAAGACATGGATATAGGATTCTCATTAATGGATGAGAATGCAAGATCACATGGATCAAAGAGTCAATCAAGGGCTAACAAACATTCAAACAAACACACTTTCAAAGTTGTTAGAACGTTTGTTACAAAGTTTGTTAGGAAAGAATATTCCATTTTTAGAGCAAAATAGAAGAATATCCCTTTGGAATATTCCCTATGCAAGTGGATGGGTGAGGAAAATTAGAAATTAGTTAATTAAAACAAAGTTTTTATTGTTAAAATTGAGGAATATGAGAATTATCATTAAATTTAATTAGTTTATTTAATGAAAAGGGGGAAGTGACATTTAATTAAATGATTTAGATTATTTAATTAAATGAGAGGAGATAAGGGGGGGTTTAAATTAAAAAATTTGCATTATTCAATTAAAATAGATGAAATGTTAGTGTGAAAGGGTATGAATTAACGCAATTAAATTAATTAGATTAATAGATGAAAATGATGCATTTAAATAAATAACTAGGCTTATTTAATCAAACAGGTGAAAAGAAGATGAATTTTAGGACGAAACTATGTTAGTGATTAGAATCAGGTGTGTAGTATCATTCAAGACAATTTTAAGTGTCTACAAAAATAAAGGAAAATATGTCCATCATATCATATTTCCATCATTTCATTTTATTTAACCTATTTTTTGGTGTTTCAAGATGTTTTTGGGTCTTTTTTAAGATTATAAGGATGATAGAGGATGAACGGGGATCCAATCCATCTACTAGGTTCAAAAGGTTTCCCCTAGTTTGGAATGGGATTACATTTATTACAGACGGGTGGACGATGCAGAATGAAGGATAGTGATAGGGTGGATGAGAGATAGTGTGGCAAGGTTCACCACTTAACAAGTTATCAAGCCATGATTGGATGCATGCTTATTATGAGATGGATGGATGGAGTGAAACAAATGTGATAAAAGGATGGATATAATGAAATGGAGGTGATAAAAGAATAGATGGAAGGGATAAAAAGTTTGGATAGATGGTGATGCAAGACTTATTCAAGCATGGTGCCTGTTTACTAGGTTTTCACCATGGTACCTATCCTAGAAGCGCCATAGAGTGTTTTTAACTTAAAGGGTGATTTATTTCTCTTTACTATTTTTTTTGCTTTTTTAATATGTTTTTTGTGTCACACAAGATTCCTATTTACTGGGTTTTCATTAGGGTGATGATTCTTTTTTATTTTTTACTTTTTCTTTGTTTTTATGTGTGTTTTCTTATGATATTTTGATGAGTCATGTATAGAAATTTTTGAGATGACTACTATTATTGGTTTTTCTCAAGGTTCTCCTTCTAGAGTAGCCAAATGATATGAATCAAAGCTATAAATTGTTCTGACGACAAAGGGTCCTATCTAATTCGACTCAAATTTTCTGTTTCTATCCTAGTTAAGTTAATTTTTTTGATTCTCTTTCAAAACTAAGTCACCAACTTGAAAGCTTATGTTCTTTATATTCTTGTTATAGCTACATTTGAGATGGTTTGATAAGCTTGGAAATGGTTCAAAGCACTCAAATATCTTTCATCCAATAGCTCAAGCTCATGAAGTATAGATACTCAATAGTCTTCATTGCTGACAAGATCTTTCAGGGATACCCTTAGGGAAGGAATCTCAACCTCTACAAACAAGATAGCTTCAGTTTCATATACAAGGGAAAAGGGTCTTGCACATGTGGGTCTACGGATGGTAGTTATGTAAGCCCACAAGGTAGGGTTCAATTGAAGGTGCTAGTGATGACTAACATCATTAACACTATTTTTAAGAATCTTAAGGATTGTTTTGTTGGATGCTTCCACTTGACCATTTCCTTCGGGGTAATATAGGGTAGAGAAGCAGTGTGGGATATGGAATTTAGTGCAAATCTCATGGAAATATTGGTTCTTAAATGGAGTTCCATTATTATTAATAATAGTTTGAGGGATATCATTGTAACAAATCAAATAGTTAAGGATGAACTTCACTATTTGTTTTCCAGTGATGTAGATTAGGGGTATGGATTCTATCCTCTTTGTAAAGTACTTTGTGGCAGTTATGATAAACTTATGTCCATCAGATGAAGTGGGGGATATCTTTCCTATAAGGTTGAGTATAAATTTTGAAAAGGGCCAAGGGGTAGTGATCGGATGAAATTCTTGTGTAGGTGCATGGATGAGATCACTATGTTTCTAACATTAAAGATATTTCTTTGTAAACTGAATAGCTTCTTGTTCCATTAATGACCAATAGTATTCAGTTATGAGAAACTTCCAAACTAGATTAGGCCTGCTAGAATGAGACCCACAAACACCTTTGTGCACTTCTGGTAAGGCCATTCGAGCTTCTTCTAGGTTAAGAAATTGAAGCAATGTACCATCAAGGATTTTTTGATATAAGGTGTCTCTAAGGATAATAAAATATGTGGTTCAGTGGATGAAAGTTTTATTTTGGTTGCTAGTAATGCCAAGGGGTATAGTACCATGTTAGCTATAGGAATAAATTTCTTGGTACCAAAGTGAATTGGGGCCAACAACATCACACACAAGTTTGGATTTCATTATCTTGAATGTGGGTATAAAGTGCTATTCCATAAGGAATTCAAACTTAGGACTATTGTTTGAAAAATCAAGAAGAGAGCCATATTGGAAGTTTGGAAGTTTGTCATTGTTGATGCAACTTGGCAACATGAGCATGAAGTGTACATACATCGGTTGATTCGGCTATCCCAGTGTTTTCATTGATGTCAACATTGTTGGGAAACATTTTTGGTGTCATTTGTATAGTACTAACTATACCGAAAAGCTGATCTATTAGAAATTTGGATAAGTGTTCTTTGTTGATGATATTATGGTTTAGTGCATCGGTTTTTGGGTCCGTACTTCACCACAAGAAGAGGTATAACTCTACATTTTTAACCATATCATTATGATTGACTTATATAGCTATTTTCAAGATCTCATGAAGATTTGTGAAGTGTACTAGAAGGTATCAATGACAGAGTTCAACTCTGTATATCACTGTCATCTCTTTGTTCAGTATATTAGTTTGGGAGATTATGTATTTCCTTAAGAATAATGTTTTGGTACTATGGTTCTAGAGTTAGTCTCATTGATGTTGATGAAATGTGAAATTGAAGAAAGATCAAATCTAGAAGTTGCATGTATTGGGAAGCATATGTATGATTGGATTTTTTTGTGATTAGGTCCAATTCCTAGCCAACCTAATACATGATATGTGTTGAGAAGATTAAATAAACATTGAAAATGTTAGTTGGATCTATTTTAGATCCATTCTGAGCTAAATTAAGTATTTCACACTTTCTTTGGTGTGAAGATGATTTTGAAACATGTGTGGTACTAAAAAAAGCTATTTTGGATTGTTATTGTTTACATCTAATTAGGTCAACCTAATTGATGTGTTTGAATGTATTTGGGTATATATGAGATATTTTGGAGTTGAATAAAGACAAGGAGAGTGAGCATAAATGACATATTAGGTGTGAATGGTCTCATATGATGCGAACATGTGAATTCAGTGGTAAGAGTTCAGAATCAGAGCAGAGTTTTTGAGCGACTGCTAAGTAGAGTAGTACTTTATATTCAGAGCTTCAAAGGAACTGAAATACAGCACAAGAAAGGTGCACTTTGTATCAGTTCATACTTTGGTAGTGAGCCATTTTTACATTGTATTTAACTCTGGCTGTGAGCCTTATAAGGATAGTGTGTCCTAGTAGTGATCCCCTATAATATACTATGACCAAATATAATATATTGTGAGCTAATCCTCATTGTGGTTTTTACCTTTTTGGGTTTTCCATGTAAAAATCCTGGTGTTTATGTGTTATTTAACTTTGTGGATGTTTCATGCTTTCATTCTTTATTTTATTTAATGTGTTTTGGTGATTAGATAAGTTGTTTTGAAAATTTTAATAGAATACTAATTCACCCCCCCTCTTAGTATTCTGATTGTTCAACAAGCCAATAGTGGCCATTGCATTGACAACCTTATTGTTGACTCTTGGTATTTGCTCAAAGAGAATGACTAAGAAATATTTCTTAAAACTATCAACCATCCTATTATAGGGAATCAACTTATCATCTTTTGTTTGATATTCATCATTTACTTGTCTAATGACCAACTGTTAATCACCATAAACCTATAACTCTTTGATTCCCCATTAAACAACCATTCTTAATCCAGTGATAAGTGCCTCATTTTTAGCTATATTGTTGGTGCAAGGGAATACAATCTTGTATGCTTTAGGTACACTATCTCCTTGGGGTGTGACAAAGAGAATACCATCTCCTGATCCATGTTGAGTGTGAGATCCATCAAAGTATAACCTCTAATAGTTTACTTGGTTTTCCATAAGGATAACTTCATCATGGAATTGCAATATCAATGCTTGGTGATCATCAATGGGTGCTTCTACTAGTTGGTCTACTATTACTTGTCCCTTGATGGATTTTCTATCCACGTATTTTATGTAAAATTCACTAAGAATCATGACCCATTTTTCCATTTGACCAGTGAGTTCCGCTTTAGACAATTGATACTTCAAGTGTTCAGCTTTGGAAATTAGCTTAATCTATCGGTTCAACATGTAATGTCTAATATTTTGGGATGCAAATACAATTGCTAAACAAGCTCACTCAATAGGTGTATAGTCTAGCTCATACCCAACCAAGGTATGACCAATATAATACATTGCTATTTCTTTGTTGTTTTCATAAAGCTATGCTAAAACAACTCCTAAAGCTGGTGCTATGGATGATATTTAAAAGATCATAGGTTTATCTTGTATAGGAGGCATCAAGATAGGAGGAGATGCCAAGTAGTCCTTGATCCATTGGAAATATTGTTCACCATTTTTAATCCCACTTGAAGACTACATCTTTATGAAGCAAGTGCATAAAGGGATGGCACTTATCAGGTAACTATGTTATGAATCTCCAAATTGATTGAAGTTTTCCTTGTAGACTACATAGCTATTTTAATTTTTTCGAAGGAGGAATTTCCATAATAGCCATGAATTTTGTAGGATCTATTGAAAGAATGGAGAGATTGAAGGTGTTGTCATTGATGTCAACTAGTTGATTAGTTATCAGTTGATTGTTATCATCATTAGTGTCATGGATACATGTTATTGGTTGTATATGTCAAGGATATTGAGAAAATTGTAATGAAGACATGTTGCAAGTGTTCAGTAGTTGCTCCGGGTTTTGATCTGAATTTTCTCCTATAGTTGTGTGGTTTAGATATGTTGATCTTGGTTGTTGGAAGCTACTATATCCTAATTTTTGGCTATTGATTCATTGTATAGTGCAAGTTATGTTCACCAGTTGTGAATTGTGGTTTTCTATGTTTCTAGTTGAGGTCCAAGAGAAATAATGTTGGTCCATATTTCTCTTTGATGAAGTCTTATGACTTGCGGTTCTAGATTTGAGTTGGTTTGATTGTATTGAGGATAATTTTGGTATCTAGAAAGATTGTGCTTAATTTATCTATGTGTTTTACATTGGTTTGGATGACCTTGTGTGGAATATTAATTTCGAAGTTAGTGAAGCATGTTGGATCTATTTAGGTCCTGATGAAGTGTTTGTTTGGGTTGCCCTCATTCTAATTCCACCCTAGGATGTTCTGGTGCTGACCTAATTTGAATTTGAATTTGGATGGGTGACTTTGGATATTTTTCAAATTTGAATTTGGTATAAATGTAGAATGAGTTTGGGAAGAAGTGAAGAAGAGTATAAATAAAATAGAGACAAGAGTGCAAGAGAATAGAGATAAGTGTGAATCAGTGTGTGTGTATGATGCAAGTATGGTAGATCAATGTGAAGCCTAAATGTTTAGTTTCTGGAAGTAGTGAGCTAAAGGTGCACTCTATCATCCATGCATGTCTGCAAGTGGATCGAATGAATTGTGGTGGAATCCTTTATTGCATTGAGATTGTCTTCGCTCTGTAACAAGTCTTCTTTATCTTCTTTGTATCTCTATGGTAGTGATCCCTTTTGGTTGTTAGCCCTGTTGGATAGTGAGTCCTTATTTTGGATAGTGAGTCACTGTTTTGGTAGTGAGCCATTTTTCTTGGGAAGTGAGCCTCTTCTAATTAGTTTTTATATTCTCTATAGTGTGAGTTAAACCCCACCATGGTTTTTCCCTTATTTGGTTTTCAACGTAAATCTAGTGTTATTGTGTTTATGTGATGGTTTTTAGTTTTTGCACTAGTATTTAATGTTTAATCTGCTAAGAAGTGTTAAGGTTTAGTTTTTGTGAATGAATTAAAGTTTAAATTTTTGAAAAATGATTGACCCCCCTCTTAGTTGTCTTCTTCAATAGGATCTACTTCAATGCCTCTTTGGGATATAATATAACCTAGTAGTTTTCCTTATGTTAGCCAAAAACATACTTTTAGGATTAAGGCATACTTGATACTCTTCTACTTTGTCAAATATGTGTGCCAAATTATCAAGGTTTTCTTGTCTTGTTGAATATTTCTCTAAGAGATCATCTATATAGTCTTCCATAGTGATATGAAAAATGTCATGAAAAATCATAGTCATCACCCTTTGGTAAGTGGCTCCTTCTTTCTTAAGGCCAAACGACATGACATTCCAACAAAAGGTTCCCCAGGGACAAATGAATGTTGTCTTGTGATAATATTTGGGTGTTATCTTGATTTGGATATATCTAGAAAACCAATCCATAAGAGAGAATTTCATGACCCGCTCTCAAATCCACCATGATATCTATATTTGGAAAAGGAAAATCATCCTTCAAACATGCTTTGTTGAGATCCTTATGCCCCCAGCGAGTTTTGAAATTGGTACTAGATTCAACACCCACTCAAGATAGTCAATAGGTCTAATGAATCACACATCCAACAATTTTTGTAGCTCTACTCTGACCAAGAGTGCTATCTGAGGATGCATCTTGCGAAGCTTCTGTTTCATGGGATTAGTTCCTAGAAAATTGTGAGATGATGAACTACTAAAGATGGATCCAAACTAGGCATATTTGCATAATTCTAGGAAAATTTGATCTTTTTTCCTTCTAGGAAGGCTATGAAGTTTATTCTTTCCTCAAGATCTAGCGAGGCTATGCATAATAGGTTATCTTTGGCATATCTTTTGTTCCCACATTTATCAACTTAGAATCTTCAACCAAGATCATTTATTTTTCCTGATACTATGTGATGATAAGGAGATTGAATCATCCATCCTCGGGTGTCTCAGGGAGGTTTTCAACCTCGATTACATCCTTTATTTTGAATTTTTCATTATTCGATAGCACCACATCATGGTTTTCACTAGGGGATCTAAATTTGAATTTTTAGATTTTTATTTTTATTTTTGTGACTAGAAGATTCAATCTCCCTTCCAAAATATGCTTCTTATACAAGTTCAATGTCGAATCCAACTTTGTGATCTCCAAGTGGTTGTCTCTCAAAGTCCCATAAACTCAATGATGGCTTCATCATTTAGGAATATGTCCAAAGAAGGTGTTTGTTGTTGTTGATCCCAATTGATTAGTTGCGGATAAACAAGTTGAAGTTCATGTGTTTGGGATGGTTGGTCATAGGAAAGGTTAGTGATGGTGTTTACACAAATGTCTTGAAATAGATCTGTAATATATAGGTCATCATGGGTAAGATCATATTCATCCAATGTCTCAACCACGGGAGAAGAGAAACCCTCCTCACAAGAGGCATTTCGAGTGTTAGGAGCAACATTGTCTAACGAACAATAGCCTATCCCTTGATTTTTATTGTGCTTTTCCATGGTAATGATATCCCTTAGACCTTGTTCATTCAAGCCAAGGCAATTTTTTCCCTTAAATCCCATACCTTTAGCTAATTGAAAACCTTTGATGTTTGGATCAATAGGGATTGGAGGTAGTTATTTTTCTTCCTATTTTTCTTCTTTATATAGCCATGTAGAAAGGTCTTCTTCAAAGACAACTTCATCTTTCATGTCTCCCCATTTAGTAAACACTATATGTTTGACTTTAATAGTGACATGAGGAGATTCCTTGATTTCTTTCAATTTTCCATAAGTTCTTGGTGAGGGAGGGAGCTTCCCAATGCAAAAAGATTGATTGAAGTGATAATATCCACATCCATTGTCAAGCACTTGAATCTTGAGGTCGGGTTGAGGTGGATTGGATGATGAGGATGCAGTTGAGGATGATGAAGGATGTGAGGATGATGTGAGGGATGATGGATCAATGTATGAGAATGAATGGAAAGAGATATCATTACTGTGAATCTAAAATATTTTCTTATATTTCTCTTCTAGATTCTTACAATAATCAAAAAGGTTATGGATCACCATATATTGTAACTTCCTTGTCATTGTAAGTGAATTTTAGGCACTGATAATATATAGAAGGAGATACTTTCATTACATGGATCTAGGTCATCCTAAGAGAAGGTTGTAGGGTAGTTCAAGATCCAGTACTTGACAAGTTGTTTCTGTAATAGCCAGTCTCACCTGAACATGAAGTCTAATGGTATCTTCTAAATTTCTTTCATTGTCATCATAGGATCTTATAGTGATACTTTTTGTATATTAATGACATCATCATAATATCCAAGATGTTTTACCAATTTTATGGTATAAATGTTTAAGTTAGCACCATTTTCTAACAAAAATCTCTTGATTTTATGCTTGTGTATACAAAATTCAAGGTATAAGGCTTGATTGTCAAATGAATGTATGGGAAAGTCTCTTTCAGAAAAGACAAGGTGATGTGTAGAGGAAATGTTCCCAACCATGGCTTGAAATTGCTTAGTGTTTATATCATTAGGTATGGAAGAGTCGAGGAGATATTTTTCCAAAATATCTTTGTGTGCGAGAGATATCTTAAGGAGCTTAAGAATGGAGATTTAGGTTGGGGTATTCTTTAGTTTTTCAACAAGGTTATAGTCATTTGAAGTCTTGGTAAGGGATTTATATTGAGGTGGGGCTCCATGGGTGGTAATCTTCCCCCGTTGTGTAGTAATGTTACACTTAGTATTCTTACCAACTATTGTGACAACTTGGATATGGTTATTGGCTTCATGGATGTTTCCCACTACATTATCATAGGTATAGGGCACTTTAGTGTAATCCCATCCTTTTCCTTTGTCATTCCCCTTAGTATGGTTAGGGATTGGATCCTTATAAATACCCAAGTAATAATTTTTAGAGATTCCACGATGAAGATCGATGTCAACCTCATTTTTATCAATTAAGTCTTGGATAAGATTCTTTAGTTTCATGCAATTGTTAGTCTTGTGACCCTTTATTTAGTGAAATTCACTTAGATCATTATCATTGTACCATGGAGGTTTAAATTGTGGCTCTTCATATTTTTTTTGATTAGGAAGCTTGATGAGATATATTTAAAGTAATTTTTGTAAAACCACCTCTAGAGGTTCTCCCAATAGAGTGTACTTTTGTTTCATTTTATTATTTTTTCTTGGAGGTCCTCTTTGAGGGTTTTGAGTTTGATTTGTTTGCTGATTATTTTGAGGATATTTCATTTGATTGATCTATACATTTTTTTAGGGGTCATTAGGAGGTGGCTATATGTTTCAAACAAATTTAGCATCAACCACTCCATTATTAGTGACATTTTTTTTCTTTTCCTATATGTGAGGTTTATCATTTGAACCTGATGCTTGATCTTTGTTATTGTATAGTTTGATGACACCTTTTGCAATGAGAGCTCTTTAGATGGTTAAACCCTTTTCAATGATGTCTTCAAAGGTGTTAGGGTATAACATAGTCAATTGGAAGGTTATATCAGTTTGAAGACAAATACAGATTTCAACAAGTTGTTTCTCAGGAATGGGCCACTTGTACGTACTCGATTTATGTCTCCATCATTGTAAGTAAGAAATAAATGAATCACCTTGGTTTTTTTATCTTATATAAATCAAGAACCATGATGTCTTGTTCAATGTTATATGACAAATCGTTTATGAATTTTTCAGATAGCTCATTAATTGTTTTAATTTTGGGAGGTAGATGGGAAAACCATTCAATAGCTGCATCTCCAATACTTCTTGAGAAAGGTCTCATTAGATAAGAGTAATTGTTATAAAATCCATGCAAGCTACTAAAAATTCTTGCACATGTTCAATTGGGTCCTCTCTTCCTTTGTATTTGTCAAATTTTGGGATCTCAAATGTTTTTGGAAAGGGGATCATTGGTACATGCTACAATCAAATAGAAAGGGACATATGTCTTGTAATGCATAGCTCTTCTCGGGATTCCCAAGTTGTATGTTTGATATCCTTTGACTAAGTTTTTGGATTTGCAAGGCTATGTCGGTGCTTGGTATGTTTGATTAAGGAATATAAATTCTATATCTTTGTTGTCCCACGATGAATGTTGAGTCATATGATGGGTTTTGTGTGGATGTAGGACTATGAGCAATGTTATGTGTATGTAAAGAAGGGTTGGGTCCTTGTGAAATGTTATGTGTGTATTGTGGATTGATGGTTTGATGTTGTGGTGTGAAGGTTTGATATTGTGGTGTGAAGGTTTGATGTTGTTAAGGAATGGTGTGTTGTTGTTGAGGTATGGTGTATTGTTTTTGAGGTATAAAGTTTGATATTATGGGTCTATATTTTTTTGTTGTGGGTTGGGAGTTCGAGTAGATGAAGATCCATATTGGTTTTGCATGACATTAGGATTTTGATTTTGGAATTGTAACCCTTGTTGGTATTGTGCATTGTATGAAGGATCATAATATGGAGGTTGTTTCTATGTGTATTGTGTTTGTGTTTGATCTTGAATGTTTGTTTGATACATGCCTTGACCTTGAGGAATATTGGTTTGTGTGTTGTGTTGATAGATGGGGGTTGTTGTGAGTGAAAAGATGGATTGTTTTGTTGTGTTGAAAAATTGTTTTGTTTTATGGATGGATTTTTTTTTGTATGGATGGATTATGTGGATTGTAAATAGTATAGAAGGGTGATGACATATGTTGTTATTACAGTGGAATAGTGGCATGTAGTTGTGGTTGAATGCTGGGTTGTTTGTTTGGTGTGTAAAGTGTAGGTCTAGGTAGAAGGTTACCCATGTTTTTCATATCAACATTCAATCCTTGTTGTGGTGCATTTTGTGACAAGGATGTTTCATGTAGGTTTCTTGATACGCTTAGTATCCATGTATTTATTGAAACATTGTGAGTTATAAGTGGTGTGGAGAATGGATTCATTGCTTGTTGAGTGATGTTTTGAGATTCCCATATGTTAGGATCTATTTGACCATGTTGGGAAACAAATGCTTGTTCCATGTGAGATGGTTGTTTATATAGAGGATTGTCAACATGTTGTGTGTGAGATGACTCATTGATTGGTGCTTTTGATTTTGAAAAGAGAGGAGGTATCTTTGGATCTATAGTTGGTTTAGGGATTTGTCTAATCATCGTGTCTTCATCCATACAAATAAGAGTCGGGTCTTTGAGTGCTTCAACATTAAAGTTCACAGGTAGTTTGGCACCATGTTGTGCAATTCTAAGGAAATATGTGTTAGGATTCAAGCTAATTATTTTTTCCATTACCTTTTGTAGCTTGGGATCTTGGGTGAATTCTAAGAGATCTTCTTTAATAATCTCCTCATCACTATCATCCTCTATGATTACGTCTTGTTGTTGAGGGGGCTAGTTTTGTGGTTGTGAAGGAATGTGTTGATGTTGTAGATGCACATTGCTTGATGGAGGATTGGTGTTATGTTGTGATGACATAGCACCATGTTGTCGAGGAATATTAAAATTTTGCTGTTGTGAAGTATTGACATTGTATTGTTGAGATGGATTAAGTTTTTTTGTTGTGGATTGACGTTGTGTTGTTGTTCATTGAAATTGTGTTGTTGAGGGGTGTAATAAGTTATAGGTACATTATTAGGATTAAAACCCCATGGAGCGTCAATCATATCTTCCACATTGATGGTGGTAGGTTAGTTAGAGCTACTTGTGTTGGTTGTCATTCTCTTTCTATGTTGGGATCGTGTTGTTGTCATAAATGTTCACAATAGACTGTGATGAATGATGAAAGGTTTGAAATGGTGTAATGATATGGTTGCTGATTTGGGTTTTGGTTTTCAAAATGACTTTAAAAAGGGGATGTTGGAAAACCTTTTGGACAAGAGATGTTGATTGATGTATTTTTTTGGATTTTTTGGATAGTTTATGAAAAAGCTTGATTTTGGATTTTTGGTACTCACCCCTAAGATAAGGGAATGAGTAGATTTGTGATATTTGGATATGATGCTAAGCTATGGAATCAAAAGGATGTTGGTAAGGTTTGATATATGTATGACAAGTCTCAAAAGTGTTGATGGAAGGATAGTTGATATCTCTACTTGAACTAGTATTGTGAGTGCAAGTAAATAAAGATGATAGTGATATAGCAAACCTAAATGGAAGATGATTTCCACTAAATTTGAAAAGATCACAAGATAATAGGATTATTGGATCAAGAGAAAATATCAAGATGATGAGGTTGATGAGTTGTGATTGGTTTAATGTACAAAGGCTAGTTTTGATGTTTGATGAAAGATGATAATATAAAAAGGATAGCCTAAAAGAGGTTGATGTTGTCTAAGGCTGCTAAGAAAGTCTGATGCTAATTTGATTGATGTTTTGTATTAAAGAGATATGATGAAAAACCCTAGGAAAAACAAGTTCAAAAGATGGAATGATGATATTTGAGGGTGTATAATGGTTGTGTAAAAGTGTAGGTTTATTGTGATAGACATTCTGACAGTAGAACGAGAAGGTTATGATTGTGTCTGAGATGAAATTTGATAGGTTTAAGCAAGTTTTGCAACAGAAAAACATGAAAGGAAAAGAAAATGCGGTGGTTGTCTATGTAGATGTGGTAGAGTTTTAAAATAGAAGCAAGCATCAACAAAAGTATCTGGACAAAAGCAGCCTCTATGTAGAGAGATGACTGACGACTAGGTAGTATGAACAATAGTGACAGTATTTGCAATAGTGACCTTATGTTGTGCAAGAGTGAGAAGATGCACATAAAAGTGCGACATGATGTAATGCAAGTGTGGAAAGATGAATAGACAGACGTAGTAGACTGTGCAAAGGGGACCTTTGTATTTGAAAGTTGCAGTTTTGTGTTCTATTTCAGTGTGTAATAAAGGTTTTGACAGTTGTTAAGTTGATGTAAAAGGTATGATGTTTGATATAGTTTGGTCTGAAAAAAACAAGTGATACAAACAATAGAATGTGTACGGGGGAAATTAGGAAGATGTGATAAATCAAATTGGTGAATAGAAACTAATCTAAACAAAAAAAATGCTAATGATTCATGCCCATTACTCATGAGAATGTGTAAGGGGGAAATTAGGAAGATGTGATAAATCAAATTGGTGAATAAAAACTAATCTAAACAACAAAATGTAAATGATTCATGCCCATTACTCATGAAATGAAACTAAAAATTAATGAATTCAAGAACAAAATTGAAAGAACAATACAAATTGAATTCAAAAACAAAGTAGCTTTACCATCCCATGTTTGAGTGTGTTCACAAAGATGTTGGTTTGTTCATATCAATATGAAGCCTCCATTATGTGTGCAAAAGCTTGAAGAAAGTGCATGTGTTGAAGCTTTGTCAAAAATGTTGATTAAGATCTTGGCATTACTTCATTGCATAAAATGTATTGATTCTCTGATTGTTTTTTAGAAGAAATATGGTTGTTATAATTTATAGATTTTGTGATTCGAATGAATGCTCGAGATCATGTAGTAGAATATCTTGATCGATGATTTAAATATGTTGAGAGAATTTAAATGGGAATAATCTTTTCAAATTGATTATGTAATTGGTGTGATTAAAGAAATAGATTGATTTTTCAGGAAATAAATTGATCTGTCAGCCAATCAAAGTGAGCAATCGGTGGTTCGTAATTTTCTCAATCATGAAAGTGGGTGAGGATAATTAACTAATTGATTTAATTAATTAATTCTTTTGGAGTTGAATGTGCAAATCAAGTTTAACTGTTGCAAACAAAGCTGCATTTGTTTGATTTTATTTTTGATGATGTTTTGAATAATTAAATTCAATTATTCAAATTTGAAGGGAAAGTGATTTAATTAAACCATTATGTTTTAATAATTTAATTGACTTAGGGGAAAAGAGCGAATTAGTGACATAATTAAATAATTGATGTTATTTAATTAGTTAGGAGGAATAAAGTTATTTTAGGACTTTATTTAATAAATGAAATTTATTTAATTGGTCAAAAATGATGAAAGAGTGAATTAATTAAATAATGTAGTATTATTCAATTAATAGCAGAAATTAGGGTTTCAAGACTTTATTAAATAAATGAAATTTATTTAATTCGTCAAAAATGGTGAAAAAGTAAATTAATTAAATAATATATAATTATTCAATTAATAGAGGAAATTAGGGTTTTGGATGCTTTTGATGAGAAATGTAGTGATATTCGATAATTATGATGTTGATGATGCGAAAACATCATTTAAGGTGTGTGATAAGTGTTAGGTCAATTTTACATATCTACATTTTCCCCCTCTTTGAGAAAAAGTATTGGTTGCTTTGTTTCTAATATTTTGATGTTAAGATCAAGTTTTGAAAAATTTAATATGCCCCACTATGCCTTGGTAGTTAGCAGAATGATGGTAGGAGTTCGGGCCCTCGAGAGGTTGGCAAAAAATATCAATTTTGAGGTTAGGCTCATGACACTATTTTATTTCAGTTCAGATGCATAGAGAACGAAAAAATGAAGCCTATAGGTCTCTTGCTAATAGTTCAAATATTCCTGAGAGGTCCTAATTTTAACCTAGGAAGGTTTTCTAAGCAAAAATTAGGGTTTTTTGGGGTGAAAATAGGTAATTAGGGTTCTAATTACCTCATTTGCACTTTGAGCATATAGAGAATTCTTGCCTTTGGTTTTCTTGTTTTGTTAGTTGTTGAGGAGCTATGGCAAGGATTCAGGGAGCCCCACATGTCGTAGATGTGGTTTGTGAGTTTGGACGAGCTACAGGCGCCAGTGCCTCGGTATGTACCCTTTCATTTCTCATTTTTTTCTTTTCATGTTTGTGAAATTAATGCATGAACACAAAATAGGTGAATGCCCTTATTTTAGGATTTTCTCGCTTTTGCATCATTTTTCATGATTTTTCTCTTTGTAAATAGTCGCTTTTGATATTTTCTCTTGCACCTACTCAAAACTTGTGCACTTGATCTAAATTTTCACTTTTGATTTTCACCTTTGTTAAAAAAATTCACTTTTGGTATTCTTGCTTCGTTTTCGTCACTCCTGTTGAATTTTTTTTCTTTTGACAAAAAATTGCACTATTGAAAATTTCACATTTGAAATTTTGTATCGCTTTTGACTAAAAATTTTGCGCTTTCTCCTATTTTTTTTGCTCTTGAAAAATAATTTTGTTCTTTTGACAATTTTTTTTGCTTTTGACATCTTTTAGATCCTAAAGAATTTTGTTTATCATTTTAGGTTCGTTTTATGTTTTCATAGTGAATCTTTAACATCGCAGGTTGAATGGTTGTAGGCGGTTCTTAATCTACTATAGTTGAGTGAGAGACGACTGCATGATCTGTTTGAATTAATCATTGGGTTTCATGAGCTAGAGCGAAACATTTTGGATGTTGTTGGGCTGTGGAACATTTTGCTATATGCCTACCATCAAAGGTCATTAAGTGATGATTATTGCACTTGCAGAGAGATGGCACTTAGAGACCTTGTCCTTTCATTTACCTACAAGGGGGGCCACCATCACCCCTAAGAATGTGTGGAGGATCCTTCATGTACCCATTAATGAAGAGCTTGTTACATATTATGTTTGACAGGGTACTCGTGCTATGCATTGTGTACTTGGTGTGAGACATTTGGAGGTTCACCAGTCAGAGATAGACTTATTAGATTTTGTTGGTAGTGTTGATACCATTTCACTTGTTCTATGTGGTTTGGTCATGGGGCTTGTTGTTCCTAATAGGAGAGGTTGATAGTTTCCCATTGGTTGGGGTGTGTGTATAGATAAAATGTTTGAGCACAAGACCAAATATGCATGGGGTCCATGTCTCCTTTCTCACATGTATAGAGATATGCACAAGATTGCATATCATGGAGCGAGGTATATTTCTATTGGTGTTTCTATTTTTGCATGTATGGGCTTGGGAGCACATCCTAGTCACTCAACTTGATGGTATACTAGATTGTATTGTTGGGGATCCATATTCTTATTGTTATCAAGATTTCCTTCATTATACTTTACCTGGACAGCTTCCCTACTGGCATCACATTTTCGATGATATTCTAGGTTTTATATGGAGACCATCTATGGATTGTGAGGCATGGCCTAATGATCAGGAGCATTTGGTATATTGTAGACAAACTAGACAACTTATTGGTTGTGTGCATTCTCTACTAGAGAGATATCTACCTGACATGGTTTGCAAATAGTTTGGAGAGAGATAGGGTTGATTTCTAGATGCCTATGAGGCTCATTTTGGTTGGACCACCAAAGAGGTTCATGTCTAGGGTCTGCAAGTGGATCATGATGTTGTTGTTCCTCCATTCATAGCTCTTGCTCCATTCGGATGGGGTTGGCTAGTGGGTTTAGTAGATCTAGGGACTACTATCAATTTTGATCAGTGGTGGGCATGACATATTCTTTTGAGATTTATAGATCCTGTCAGTGTTCCTGCAGTGGGTAGAGTAGGAATTACAAGTTGTCATGGGGAGAGACAACATGTGGAGATCATTGTAGAGAATTTTTCTAGGGTGAGGTAGGATGGTGCATAGGATGATTTGATGTAGACAAGTTAGGGACAGGTTCCAGGTCCTCCTCCAACACTTGGAGATGGAGGTGTATAGTTAGTGCAGATGATAGCTGCGAGGGATGCCGAGATATTGTGGCAATAGACCATGGAGGCACAGGTTGTTACACTCATTCCAAAGCGAGACACAACTCGACAGGAGAGAGAGGGCTTCAAGGTAGAGAGACACTGAGATTGGGCACCATCTTGTTGCTGAGACATAGTTGTAGGCTATTACCACTAAGAGGGAAAGCCTTAGGATAGAGTGTGATAGTCTTTGTGCTGATGGGGATTAGTTAATGCTACAAAAATAAACATATTGTTAGACCTTGTATAAGGCCTTTGTTTCTCGAGCATAGTGACAATCACAGTTTGGAGAGCCCAATGTTGCTATGGGTGCCAAGTCAAGTAGTCGCTTAGTTAGACATCCTGGTCATCCTGATCCTCAGAGTACTCCTCCTCTGACTGGGAAGTGACATATTTGTTCTTGATCTTTATGATGTTTACTGTTCAGAGACTTATATTATAGACATAATTTTGTATATATATTCATCAGCCCAGTTGAGGCCTCATATATATGTATATTTTTGTATTTATCCTATCACACATGTTTCACTGATGATGTACCATGACATTCTCCTTTTTTGATGATGATATATATGAGGTATACATGCTTTGATTCAGCTTCATTATGTGTTTATGTGATGATTTATGGATGATGATGTATGATGATGTATTCTTGTACATGTTTTTGTACTTTTTTTGATGTATGCATATGATGTGGATGGATGGATTGATTATATTCTATATCATATGATGTTTTATTATGTATATTATGGATGTTGATATATGATGTCTTCCTTGTTTTATTATCATCATGATATGCATTGACAACATTGTGGATGCAGGATAGATATGGTACTAATGATATTGTGATGCAGGATGGATGTTAGTTAGAAGAAATATTCAATGATGGATAGAAATTTGATGTTGTTAGTTATTGATGAGTTTTCTTTTGCTTTGCTTGGAGGATTTGCATTTTTAACAATCCTTTTTGATGTAGAAAACAAATACGATGCGCCATGGTATTAATAACCAAGGTGACTTTGTATCCATTGCATGGAATTTGACTTGACATACAAATAATATTTTTGCTCATACTAGACATACAAAAACTTTGTTTAAAATATATGGTTGGGTTGTGTTAAAACTTTTCGGACCAGTTACACAGAGAGGTATGAAATACCTAATATGCAACTGCTACATGAATTGTTTCAAAACAACTTCCATACACTCAATAAAACAATTATTCACCATGGTAGTATCTCAAAAACATCTTACAAACAACAAATCAAAATGACGCTCAATTTCCCCCATTCCTTCTCTAAATCCTTATGGACATACTCAAGAGATCCTAGGAATGAGCCAATAAAATAAATCATAATGATAAGATTATAAAAAAGATAAAACAAAGTTGCAACATCACTTGCCATATTTGTTTTGAGGTTTCAGGCTATTATCCATTGTTGATCATGTCTATTATAGGAATGGATCCATTAATACATATCTCAAGATGTTGTTGGTGAATTGTCAAAAGATAGGTAGTTAATACTTTGGCATTGTTTTCGTCTATTTTGTAATTAAATCTTTGTGATTGTTTTGGTTGAAAGTTATAGCTTTTGATGTTTGCTCTGTTTGTTTGTTTGTTTTGTTAAAGGGTGAAGATGATGATTTTTTTATTATGGATGAAAAGTTATTGTGGATTGTGATGATGGAGTAGGTATTTTCAATTTTTCTGAGTTTTAAGATGTTTTTGTTATTTTTCAGGGGACTAACCTAGGGCCTCGGGGGCTCATCAAAAATAATTATTTCCTACGTTGTACATGTAGAGGCTTGTAGTTTGATTGGTTTGAATTTTTTTTGACTATTTTTATATTTTATGGTTTGTGAATGTTTTTGGATTTTGAATTTTTTGAATGTTTTTGGATTTTGAACTTTTTGAATGTTTTTAGATTTTGAATTTTTTGACTAAGTTGAAAGAAAGCATGATAAATACCTAAGGGGACTGACCTAAGGCCTTGGGGGCTGATAATCCTTGCCTACGTTGTACATGTAGAGACCACATAGTTCAACCAATTTCACTCAAAAGCATAACATGTTTTTGAAATTCAAACAACATTGATAACTTGGATTAATATTCCACTTCTGTTTCTAGAGGATATGTTGTGGGGAATCTACTTGAACTAGCCATGAGGTTCAAGCAAATGCTGATATCTTAGACTTTTGAGTGAAGGAATAATCCAAAGTTGTTTTAATTTTGTTGTTTTCTAGATGTTTTTGATTTTTGATAGTTTTGACCATGATAGGACACAGAGAGATCTAATCCACGACCAACTTTGGGAAGTTGCCCCTAGTTGGAGACAAGACTACTTTCCTAAATCAATAATGAGTCATGGTTGGACACATGATTTATTATGGAAAAAATGGGTGTTGCTTTAGATAGTACCAATAGATATCGATGCAAGTCTTGTTCAAACATAATGCATGTTTGCTAGGTTTTCACTATGGTACCTATTCTAGAAGTGCCACAAAGTGGTTTTCACTAAAAGAATGTTTTATTTCTCTTTACTTTTTTTCTTGCTTTTTGATTTTTATCCTTTTTTTTGGGGTATAAGATGTTGAAAACTTGGATTGATATTTCACTTTGTTTTTCTGGAGGATATTTTGTAGGAAATAAACTTGAACTATCCTTGAGGTTCAAGGAAATTTTGATATCTTATAATTTTGTGTGAAGGAATAATCCACGTTGTTGGTATCTTTGAAGGTTACCTTGGTAGTGCATTGGTGGTACACCTTGTTGTTGGGAGGAATTGTTTTGAAGGTTACCCTAGTGGTACGTTGGTGGGATACCTTATTGATGGGACAAATTGGGAAGGGTACCATGTGCCACAACTTGTTGTTTGGACAATTCTTATATCACAATGTGAACTAGAAGACATAGATCAAGATTTATTCTAAACCAAGATGTAAGTACTTTCCCACCAATGTCTAGCAATGTAGGCGATGGATTATCTTGTGATAGGATAGCATGTTTGGATAGAGTATGCCCCCTTAGAAAATGCCTCATGGCTCAAATAATGTTGGATAGGATAGGATCAATGATAGTGACCCATGTCAAGATGTTTTCCATAAGCAAGTGTAAAGTGTACACCAAACATTTGTCAAGATCAAGGTAAGTTGGATTTGGATAAAAATGGATTGGATTTATAATGGATCAGTTGAGATGCTTCCACCTAAAATGTTGCACGTAGATGCTCGATTCTACACATGATGCCTATTTTCCAATTTTTCACCATGGTACTTGTCCAAAGGACCACAATAGTGGTTTTCACTAGAGCACGATTTTTCTCTTGACTATTTTCTTGATTTTTTTATTGATTTTTGATGTCACACAAGATGCCTGTTTACCAAGTTTTCATTATGGTGACAATTCTTTGCTCATGTTAAACCACTTGGTGGTCTTGATGTAGATGTTGTTGGTGCTGATATTGTTGTTGTTGTTGTCATGATGTTCCAACGATATCCTACTTGGAGTTGTTTTGCTAAAATACAGGCGTTTGAGTGTAACCTTTGAAATTCTTGTCTTCTTTTTCAATACTCAAGTTAACCTTACCTTGATGCACACATCAGGATAGAGCTCCTTTATAATCCTTATGATAAAGATTTTCTGCCAACACATGGTCAATGCGAGGGTTTGATATCATGGATGGTGAAATACATTGAGGGATATGATATTTAGATGGATTGGTCAATAGTTTGGAACCTTTTATTTTCCAAACTTGGGATGATGAGCAACAATGGGTGGATATGGAGATTCGATTGGGACCAACATCTTGATATACCTTGTAGGTTGTTCTTGAAGCTTTATTTTACATTGTTGGACTTTTTTAATGGATGAACTTCCCATTTTATTTTACCCCATAGTTTCTTTGACTAATGGTGTTTGATAGGGATTATTTTCTTGCTTTTTCTTTTGTATCCATTTCAAATTTTCTTGTCCATTTTGTTAAATTGCTAATTCTTTTGCTTCAATGACTTTTTTTCTTCTTGGATATAGCTTTTTCTCTTGTTTTTTTTCCCAATCAGAGGGTTGAAATATGTGTGGATGAGGATTCATGACATGGCTAGTTGTAGTGTTGGTAGTGGTTTCATTATAAGGACTCTTTGTGCTTTCTATATTGATGTTTGTGTTAGATAAAGATGCCCCTAGTATTATAAAGGTATCACTAATATGTTTAGATCACTTAATTGTTGAATAACCAAGACCTTGATGCTTAGTATTTTCAATGGTTTGCGTTGGTGATAGGATACCTTGTTCATGTAGGTCTAATCCTCTACCTTGATAATGCATCTGTTAAATTTTTTTATTTGTAGTAGGACATTATTTACCTTGGAAACAAGGTGTTGAACCTTCTCTACTCTGTTGTGGATCTTCAGAGGTGATAGCTTCTTCACTAGTAGGATCCCTCATATGTAGGATAACTTCCTATTTTATATCTTCCACTTGATCCTGTGAAATATCAGATTTTGATGGCCTTTCAAAATATATTGGTGCTTCTTTGACTGTTGTATACCCAATGCTCTGCTTCTTAGGATTGTTATTTATCTTTGTTGATTTTAAGATATTGTGCTCCATATTTTCATGCTTGATGTATTCAACCTGCCTGGAGGATGTTTCTAATTTTCATGCTTCTTCTTGATCAATTTTAGATATGTTTATAGATTTTGTTGTTCTTTGATCATGTGTAAAGGTGTTAAGTGTAGGAAAATCTTGCTCCTTGGTAATGACATCAAGAGTATGAGACTCTTGTCTTGGATGAAGAGCATATACATGTCCATTAGGAGTAAGAATCTCATGGGTAGATGTATGTGCACTTGGTATATGGATTTCTTCTTCTTTTGGAAAACCTTGGATGTCTTGGAAGATATCTACCAAGTCATTATAGTATTTTGATGATAGGGATTCTTGATCTTAAATTTGTGTGGTATTATCTTTGATATGCTTTGGTTCATTCTCTTGACATGGATCAATTTGAAAGAAGGGATTTCTTATAAAGGATCCTTGGATTTCCTCAAAATGTGGACATATGGGTGATAACTCTTGGTTTAGATTTTTTGCATTGGGTATAAGTGTTGGATTAAGAGTCTCTTGATTACCAATATGCACTACCATGAGGTTGGATGATGTCAATATATCCTGGACTAGATCATTGCTAGACTTGGTTGATTGAGTTTGATCATGCTTGAGATTAAATTCTTGATGTATGTCCTCTTGCTCATTGGATGATGTAGAGATATTGTCAATGTGATCAGTGATAAATAGATCTTGATCATTGCTTTCAACTTTTGAGGTTGAGATATTGTCAATGTTGTCATTGGTAGATGGCCCTTGAAGGTCTTCTTCAATAGATATTTCTCCTTGATCAATAAGGTCTTGGATGAGTCTTTTGAATGTAACACATTTGATGCATCATGACCTTTTATTCCCTAGTATTTACAATAGGTTTTGTCATCATACCATGGGAATTTGATGGTAGGTTCACCACTTTGTGACGATTTCAAAAGTGTGATAAGTTTGGCATTGACTAATTGGTTTAACACACCCTTAATTGGCTCCCCTAAAGTAGTGTATTTACATTTAGTAGTGTGGTTGGATTGTGAGGCTTTTTGTGGTGGAGAAGATTGTTGTGTTTGAGGTGGATTTTCTTGTTGGTTTTGGGATTGATGGTCTTTATGATGCTGTAGTTGATGATTTTGATGTGGATGTTGCTGATTTGGGGGTTGATATTGTTGTTGGATTTGATTTTGATGTTGGGTGATCTTATTTTTATTTTGTGACCATTGTTGTTGTTGATTCACTTGATGTTGTGGAAATAGACTTTGTTGTTGATATGAATCAATGTTTTGGTGATATTGGAAGTGTTGTTGATGTGGATATTGAGGTGTTTATGGAATTATGTTCGTTTGTTGTGGATATGTAATGTATAGATGTTGAACATGGTATTGGTGATACATTGTATTTTGATTTTGTTCAAGTTCCTCAATCTTTTTCTCAAGTTCATTTAGGGAAATTTGATGTTCTAGACTTAGTCCTTGATGGTGATTTTGAAACCCTTGATAAGATTGATTTTTATATGGACGAGGATTTTGATTGAGATTTTCCATGTGATAAGATGTTCTAAAACCTTGATTAGGAGAATACATAATTGATATATCATTGAAATTTGTGGCATATGATGTCCCCATGGGTGTAGAGAGTGGAACTAGATTTGGGTAATAGATTGACATGTTTTGGGGATGTTATGATGCTCAATACCCTATCGCAAGGTCACTTGGTTTATATCCCCATAGGTCACTTCCGTCATTTGTTGTTTTTGCGAGGGACACACTAGAGCTACTTTTATTTTCTTCCATTTTTTTTCTATGTTGTGATCTCGTAATTTTCATAAACAAGTGCCAATCTTTTGTGAACATTTGGTGACTTCTAACTACAGAATGAAAGAATGCTTTGTTTTTGGGATTTTCTATTTTTTGAGAAAATGAAATTGCATTTTTTTTTTGGGATTTTCTATTTTTTGAAAAAGAGGATACCTATTGCCATGTAGGAGGTGGTAATACGTGCCTTCTTATCGCAATATCAAGTTTTCATTCTTGTTCGTCTAGGATGTTTGTTGTGTTTCTCCACTGGTTTGGTGTTTCCTTTGTCTCAAAGATGAAGCTTCTCAAATTACTAATTATTTCTATTTTTTCATCTTCAATCAACTTAAAGTTTGGTTGTATGATAGCTGGTGTAGGGTTTGGTTGTTAAATTGGAGAAATCATATTCCAAATGGTCATAAGGTAAAGTTTTGGTGTTTTTATATGGTTGTTGTGAAGCTCAAGACCCTAAGGTTTGAGTGTTGTTTTGGAATGACGCTATTCTTGGAACTCAAAATGTTGAAAGACCTGGATCGATATTTCACTTCTTTTTCTAGAGGATATGTTGTGGAAAATCTTCGATATTTCACTTCTTTTTCTAGAGGATATGTTGTGGAAAATCTTACTTGAAATAGCCTTGAGGTTCAAAAAACTATTGATATCTTAGAAGTGTGAATGAAGGAATGATCCAAGTTATTTTTTGTTTAAATTTTGATTTCTAAAAGTAGGATGAGGTGTTTTATTTTTGAAAAACAAAATGATGGATTGATGCACTTTACGATGTATTTTGTGGGTCTAATTATCTTTTGTTCTCACAAGGATTTTACAACCAGTTTTAGATGGGATTTTTTATTTTTACCAAAAAGCATAGCAAAAGCGATAGGTTTTGAGCTAAAGCAATAGGTTTTGAGCTAAAGTGATATGTTTTGAGCAAAAGTGACTATTATGTAGAAAATGCGGCTGAAAAAGTCAATTGTGGCTAGATTATTGTCAAGTGCAATAAATTTAGAAAAGTAAATACGGTTTCAAATTTTCAAGTGTGGCCTCTGTGTGTGGTTTTTCAAATTGGTGAATTGCACAAGAGAAAGAGAACCTTTTTGGAATAAGTGATAGATTTATAGTCAACTATGTTGGGAAAATTTTGTGAAATGTGGCAAGAATAGGAGCAACTATGACAAGTTTAGAACAAGTGCATTCAATTTTCTCAAAAGCACTAAATTTTCATTAGTAGTTGTCATAAGATAGAGGGAAAATGCACCAGGTTTTTTACAAGTGTGACCACTTTTTGGTCAAGTACAGCAAAAATAGAGGAAAAACTGGACTCTGTAAAGTTTTTGTTTCCCAATTTCAATGTTAGTAGCAGTTTGGATGATTTTGTAGGTTTTGATGGCTTTGTGTGATCTATTTTTTTGATATTTGGCAAGTGATATCATGCAACACAACAAACAAAACTCATTTGACCCTAAGATGTCTATAACTAAAGCATGCTTCTTTCCACAAAAGTTCAAAGTTTTAGGAATTCAAAATGCTAAAGTTATAGTTTCCAATTTTTACTTTGTCTTTAATGTGACTTGAAATGTGAGCCTAAACATTCAAAAACCTTCAAAGATATTTGTTTAGGATATCTTTTAGGGAGTGCAAACATAGGTCTCTTTTCAAAGTATTCACACTAGATTCAAAGGGTTTGATGTTTAAGAACCATTTTAAATGCTTGTTTTGATGTGTTCACTTTAATTTAAGCACAATGTTTGATGTTTCAAAGTAATCAAATAGATTTGGTAATTTTATGAAGAAAATGTACATCCTAGGGATAGAAACTTCCCCCTAGATGGGCTTACCTCATGCCTCAAAGGGATGATTTTAAATGCAATGAATGGAGAGTGTTTTACGCTCAACCATAAGTTGGAATTGGTAAGTAACTTCTCAAAATCAAAGTTCTGATGCACCACTTCAGAGAATGTTTTGGCTAAAAAGGGTAGCTTCTATCAAAATTGGTTCTTAGTCATGTTTTAGGATAACTAGTGTTTACACATACGATTCTTCACTTAATTAAGAGCCCCCCAACCGTTATGGGTTTTTACGTATCACATAAATACTAGGGGAGACTTTTTTCAGTATAGAACATCTACACCATGTGGGTGAGAACTTTCCTCACACCCACAAATATTTATATAGCGGACCAAAACAAAGTACCTCTTGGGTCATTCCCTCTCACAAGTTGGGAGGCATTCCCTCTAAAGGTATGCTTTGAAATGAAACAAAGTGTGTGAAACTCAAGATGTTTTTCATCACCCAAGATCACTGAAAAGGTGCAAGGGGAGAGGATAGACACCTAGTTTGCAAAACATGAAATACATGGAATACACTTCATCACAATGTTCATTTTAAGCCTCAAAAAAAAAAAAAAAGAAAGAAAGTAAGAAGAAAGAAAAAATAGAAATAAAAGGTGTGTACAAGATACAATTTTTTTGTTCTTTTTATGTGTACCAAAATGAAATATTCTAGATTTTAAAAAAAAAATAGCAATGTGCAAGAAAATAATTTGATTGTTCATTTTTAAGTACCAACCAAAGTGTTTTTTCTAAAACCTTGTCTTAATGGTCAACAAAAGAAATCATGCATTCGTAACAAAAATGAAAGCGTTGGTCAACAAAAATCGAACATTTTTTTTAGAGCATCGAAAAGGAATTGTTTGTTCTAGCAAGCTTTGAAAAGAGTAATCCTTTTTAGAGCACCAGTTGAAAGCATTCGTTTGTGGGGTTCTTTTTATTGCACCAATTGAAAACATATGCTAAGCTAAGAAAGCTTTGAAAAATTCATTTTAGATGCACCAATTCAAAAAAATTTCTAAGCTAAGAAAGCTTTGAAAGATTCTTTTTAGATGCACCAATTGAAAGAATTTGTTTACATGGGGTTCTTTTTATGCACCAATTGAAGTTTTCTAACTATGAAAGCTTTGAAAACTTAAAATCTTCAACAGTTCACCTTCTCTGTAGTAAACATGTTAATGGTTCTTGGATAAATACATGCTACACTTCTATAAATCCTACATAAACAACATTTGCACCTGTCAAACATCCAAATCAAACGATCATTAATGTTAGAAATCAAAAATTGACTTGCAGATTTGTGATAAAAACTGATAGAACAAAAACAAAACTTTAAAGCAAAAGTGGCCTTGTTAGGAGCAATTGCACTTGAAAAAGTCAAGTGCATCCTTTGTGTTTTTTGCAAAAGCGCATGAAAAAGTCAAGTGTGCACCTGTATTTTTGCAAAAGTGCATGAAAAAGTCAAGTGCGCGATAAAATTCAAGTGCCCGCCTATTATTTTTGCAAAAGTGCATGAAAAAGTCAAATGCATGAGAAAAATTCAAGTGTGCACTTGTTATTTTTGCAAAAGCACATGAAAAAGTCAAGTGCATGAGAAAAAATCAAGTGTGCAAAAAAAGTGAAATCAAGTGCACAAAATTCCTGTAGCTTCTGCATGAAATTTTTTCCAGTGCGCTTCTAGAACCTACAACTTCAAAATTAGCTCATAAAATGATTAGTGCTAATGACTGTGGTCCCATCGGGCATGCCAGAATGTGTAAAGGGGAATTCAGGAAGATGCAATAAATCAAATTGGTGAATAGAAACTAATCTAAACAACAAAATGCTAATGATTCATGCCCATTACTCACAAGAATGTGTAAGGGGGAAATCAGGAAAATGCGATCAATCAAATTGGTGAATATAAACTAATCTAAAAAAAAAAATGCTAATGATTCATGCCCATTACTCATGAAATGAAACTAAAAATTAACGAATTTAGGAATGAAATAGAAAGAACAATAACAATTGAATTAAAAAAAAAAATTAGCTTTACCACCCCATGTCTGAGTGTGTTTGTGGAGATGTTGGGTTGTTCGTATCAATGCGAAGCCTCCATTGTGCATGCAAAAGCTTGAAGAACGTGTGTGTGTTGAAGCTTTGTCAAAAATGTTGATTAAGATCTTGGGATTACTTCATTGCATAAAATGTATTGATTCTCCAATCATTTTTTAGAAGAAAGATGGTTGTTATATAGATTTTGTGATTTGAAATGAACGTTTAAGATCGTATAGTAGAATATCTTGATCGATGGTTGAAAGATGTTGAGAGGACTTAGATGGGCATAATCGATGCAAAATGATTACATAATTAGTACATGATTGAAGAAATAAATTGATCTGTCAACCAATCAGAGTGAGCAATCAACGGTTCATAATTTGCTCGATCATGAAAGTGGGTGAGGATAATTAATTAATTCTTTTGGAGTTGAACATGCAAATCAAGTTTGACTTTTGCAAACAAAGTTGCATTTGTTTGATTTTATTTTTGATGATGTTTTTAATAATTAAATTCAATTATTCAAATTTGGAGGGAAAATGATTTAATTAAACTATTATGTTTTAATAATTTAATTGACTTAGGGGAATAAAGTGAATTAGCGACATAATTAAATAATTGATGTTATTTAATTAATCAGGAGGAATAACGTTAGTTTAGGACTTTATTTAATAAATGAAATTTATTTAATTGGTCAAAAATGACGAAAAAGTGAATTAATTAAATAATGTAGTATTATTCAATTAATTGCAAAAATTAGGGTTTTAGGATTTTATTAAATAAATAAAATTTATTTAATTTGTCAAAAATGGTGAAAAAGTAAATTAATTAAATAATGTATAATTATTCAATTAATAGAGGAATTAGGGTTTTTGATGCTTTTGATGTGAAATGTAGTGATATTCGATGATAATGATGTCAATGATGCAAAAATGTCATTTAATTTGTGCAATAAATGTTAGGTCAATTTTACATGTCTACACAGATAAAGTAGGCAAAACTGACTCCAAGGTAGTAGGATGTATGACACAAGCTTTCTTCCATAAAACTCACTAACAGTGTCACTAGTTTATCACAAAGAAGACATGCCAGACAAGTACAACCTAGCTAGTAGTAAAGGTATATCTCCCCATGGTAGGCTTACCTCACCTTTTGGGTGATTTTAAATTCAAATCAAAGGAGTGGGTGAATAGGCT